>CM061748.1:339945775-340286789 GCA_030979885.1 Lolium multiflorum
TTATTATTATTGTAAGAATTACCATAAGAATTACCATAACCATTACTATTAGAAGGATATGGCCTAAAGTTGTTACCATAATTATTCCTATAAGCATTGTTGTTGAAATTATTGCTCTTAATGAAATTCACATCAACATTTTCTTCTTGAGCAACCAATGAAGCTAAAGGAACATTATTAGGATCAATATGAGATCTACCATTTGCAAGCATAGACATAATAGCATCAATCTTATCACCCAAAGAAGAGGTTTCTTCAACAGAATTTACCTTCTTACCTTGAGGAGTTCTTTCAGTGTGCCATTCAGAGTAATTGATCATCATATCATCAAGTAATTTAGTTGCGGCGCCCAGAGTGATGGACATAAAAGTACCTCCAGCAGCTGAATCCAATAGGTTCCTTGAGGAAAAATTCAATCCTGCATAAAAGGTTTGGATGATCATCCAAGTAGTCAGTCCATGGGTTGGGAAATTCTTTACCAAAGATTTCATTCTCTCCCATGCTTGAGCAACATGTTCATTATCAAATTGTTTAAAATTCATTATGCTACTTCTCAAAGATATAATCTTAGCAGGAGGATAATATTTACTAATAAAAGCATCTTTGCATTTAGTCCATGAATCAATACTATTTTTAGGCAAAGAAAGCAACCAATCTTTAGCTCTTCCTCTTAATGAGAAAGGAAACAATTTCAGTTTTATAATATCACCATGTATATCCTTATACTTTTGCATTTCACAAAGTTCAACAAAATTATTAAGATGGGCAGCAACATCATCAGTACTAACACCAGAAAATTGCTCTCTCATAACAAGATTCAGTAAAGCAGGTTTAATTTCATAGAATTCTGCTGTAGTAGCAGGTGGAGCAATAGGAGTACATATAAAATCATTATTATTTGTGCTAGTGAAGTCACACAACTTAGTATTTTCAGGAGTACCCATTATAACAGTAATAAAGTAAACTAGGCAAATAAAGAAAAGTAACTAATTTTTTTGTGTTTTTGATATAGAGAACAAGACAGTATATAAAGTAAAACTAGCAACTAATTTTTTGTGTGTTTTGTTTAATATGCAGCAAACAAAGTAGCAAATAAAATAAAGCAAGACAAAAACAAAGTAAAGAGATTGGAAGTGGAGACTCCCCTTGCAGCGTGTCTTGATCTCCCCGGCAACGGCGCCAGAAATTTATTGCTTGATGCGCGTAGATGTACACGTCCGTTGGGAACCCCAAGAGGAAGGTATGATGCGCACAGAAGTTTCCTCAGTATGAAACCAAGGTTATCGAACCAGTAGGAGCCAAGAAGCACGTGAAGGTTGTTGGTGGAGGAATGTAGTGCGGCGCAACACCAGTGAAACCGGCGCCAACGTGGAACCTGCACAACACAATCAAAGTACTTTGCCCCAACGTACAGTGAGGTTGTCAATCTCACCGGCTTGCTGAAAACAAAGGATTAAACGTATCGAGTGGAAGATAGTGTTTGTTTGCAAAGAACAGTAAAAGCAGTAGAATGTATTCAGATGTAAAGGAATGGACCGGGGTCCACAGTTCACTAGTGGTGTCTCTCCAATAAGATAACTAGCATGCTGGGTGAACAAATTACAGGTGAGCAATTGACAAATAAAGATTCAATACATATCAATGATGATTACTATGAGATTTAATCAGGGCATTACGACAAAGTACATAGACCGCTATCCAGCATGCATCTATGCCTAAATAATCCACCTTCAGGTTATCATCCGAACCCCTTCCAGTATTAAGTTGCGAACAACAGATAATTGCATTAAGTATGGTGCGTAATGTAATCAACACAAATATACTTAGACAAAGCATCAATGTTTTATCCCTAGTAGCAACAACACATCCACAACCTTAGAACCTACTGTCACGATCCCAGATTCAATGGAGGCATGAACCCACTATCGAGCATAATTACTCCCTCTTGGAGTTACAAGTATCAACTTGGCCAGAGCCTCTACTAGCAACGGAGAGCATGCAAGAACATAAACAACACATATATGATAGATTGATAATCAACTTAACATAGTATTCTCTATTCATCGGATCTCACCAAACACAACATGTAGCATTACAAATAGATGATCTTGATCATGTTAGGCAGCTCACAAGATCTAATACAATGAAAGCACAAGCGGAGAAGACAACCATCTAGCTACTGCTATGGACCCATAGTCCAAGGATGAACTACTCACGCATCAATCCGGAGGCGGGCATGATGATGTAGAGCCCCTCCGGTGATGATTCCCCTCTCCGGCAGGGTGCCGGACGATCCTGAATCCCCCGAGATGGGATTGGCGGCGGCGGCCTCTCAATGTTTTCGTATCGTGGCTCTCGGTGGGGGGTTTCGCGACGGAGGCTTTAAGTAGGCGGAAGGGTAGGTCAAGGGCGTCACGGGCCCACACACGGCGGCGCGGCCAGGGCTTGGGCGCGCCGCCTTGTGTCCCCACCTCGTGGCCCCACTTCGTCTCCTCTTCGGTCTTCGGAAGCTTCGTGCAAAAATAGGACCCTGGGCGTTGATTTCGTCCAATTCCGAGAATATTTCCTTACTAGGATTTCTGAAACCAAAAACAGCAAAAAACAGAACCGGCACTTCGGCATCTTGTTAATAGGTTAGTGCCGGAAAATGTAAAATAACGCTGTAAAGTATGTGTAAAACACTCAAGTATTGTAATAAAAGTAGCATGGAACATAAGAAATTATAGATACGTTTGCGACGTATCAGGGGTACTCAAGAATTGGAAAGGTATCGCATCCAAACCAATATTAGTTTTAATCAAAAATCACTATCTTCTCTTGGTCATATTCACCTTCAAAATTCATTCCATAGTTTTCATCATCATTATTTCACCACACATGTTCCCATCTAGAGTAGTCATTTTTAATTTAGCACTAGCATCTAGGTATGAGGGGTGCTAAGTACTTTGCTTTGCTTCTAGGCTAACTTTGATACTCTTGTACTAATCTAACATTAACCCCATTGAATCATGAATCAAAAAGTACTTTGATAAAACAACGGTAAATAAAGCTTGGAAATAAAGCTGGGAATTAGGCTCATGAACATAAAGTAAATGGATGATGCCTTGCTCATGGTGAGCTTGGCACTTTGCAAGAGTATTATCTTGCCTTGGTTGGGGAATTGGTCAAAGTGGTCTTCTTCTCCTTGAAAGTAGACCTCCTCCTCCTCTTGATACTCCTCGGTACTAGCGTCTAAAATACGAATACGGGGTACACAATCATCACACCAAACTTATTTACTAAACTAAGCACACACATGATTTACACAACTTAAACTAGCATCACACATTACTATTAAGTTGGTGGATGTGTTTTTCTTATTTAAGAAAAATAATTTCCTCTCATATTAACTTAGGTGTTATTTTTGTTTATTTAGAAAAATAATTTCCTCTCATTATTTTATTAAGATTTAATTTCTCTCATGAATAATATATGACCTAGGTTGACCAAAGTCAACCTCTTCATACTTATCATTTAAGAAAATGATTTAAATGAGGTGTAGCACCTCATACAATTTAATCCTAGCATGGTAAATATTTAATATCATCAACAATCCATATGAGACCTATATGACCAGAGTCTCTACCTCATTTTGGATTGTTCATGACAATATTTAAATGAGAGAAATAATCCCATATGATTTATCAATATTTTTGGACAATATCTTTGACTAGAATTTGCCATATAGTCCCTTAATTAAACTAGGCCATGATCATTCAAAGTAAGCATGGCATATTTTGTAGAAACAATTAGTATAAGTGAAAAGTGATTTATAGGAGTTGGAATTAACTGAAAAGCATTTATGGTTGATTTTTAAGAATTATTCTAAGGCAGAAAAGTCCCTGCCTTGTTTATTTTCTCACTTTAATTCTACAATATATCTAGGGTTCAATCCAATGGCATTGTGTAGATAATTTCATAAGGTTTCCAAATATATAAAATTTGCAAAATTTGGCCTAGTAGATTTGTCCCTATTAAATTTCAAAATTTACATCAGATTATATCATTTCTCTATTTTTCAATTTGGATTTGAAATCGTGGGCTGGCGGGAAAGCTAACGGGCTGAGCAGTGCGGGAGAGAAATGGGCCGGCCCAGCTTTGCAGCGGGCCAGCTGACATGGTGGGGGCCACCTGTGGGGTTTAAACAGCGAAACGGTATGAGAGAGGAGGGCCGTGCGATTAGAAAGAGGATCGACGGCCGTGGTGCGTCGTCGTCGCCGGCGAGAGATGAACTCGGCGACGGCGGTAGGGGGTCGGCGAGCTCGTCGGAGCTCCAGCGGTCGTCGGAGGGGTGCGCCGCGTTGTCGTCGATGGGGAAGCGCCTGGAAGCATTGCGTCGCCGAGGTGGTCTCCTTCTCCGGCGTGCTCCGTGTACTGGCGGCGGCGGCGCAAATTTGGGCGGTGGGTGGCTAATCGATCAAATTGAAGTGGCGAGGAGAGCTGTGGTGAGGAGGGGAAGAAGTTGGCGTGCTCAATTTGGTGGGAGGAGCTCTCCTTTTATAGGATCCGGGGTGACCGTGGGGCGGAGCTAGGGTCGTCGACGGCGTCGTCGTTCCAGGGCGGCGAAGAGGCAAGGGATGGGCGCGGCTGGTTACTGGTGTCCTGGCGATGACGACGAGCTTGATCGTGGCTCGGCAGAGGCTCAGTGGAGAGAGGAGCTTGATGGGAAGTGGCAGGCCAGAGCTGCGTCGCGTCGACGATGACGAGGGCCATGGCGATGCTGCGGTCAAACGGGCGTGTCCACGAGCGAGCTGGTGTCTGGCGCGTCCACGAAGAGATGGTGAGCGGAGGTGACGAGGGCTCGGCGGTCGCTCGGCGCGTCAGTGGATGCCATGTGACACTACAAGAAAAGTTCGATAGACAACGTCCCAAAATCGTCAACTAAGGGGCATTTTTCGTCGCCTATGGGCCTAACCCGACGATATGGGTTCGTTGTCGAAACTGCGTCAGGCAAAGTCCAACGACGATTTTTCGGTCCGTCGCGCTTGGCGCCCTTCCGCCACGGAAAATCGGACCGTTGCGAAGTGTTTCCGGGAGCCCGTTGACTGCGCGTCATGCAACCGACACGTGGCGGACGCCGTTAACTTGCATTAACGGCGTTAACCGGCTGAAACCCGTGGTAGATGGTAGGCCCACACGAGGCCTGCCACGTCTTAAGCGGGCCGGGCCAGATGACATAGTTTGACCGGTCAACTATATAGCTGGGCTGGTCCATTAGTTACGTGGGCCGGGCCTAACCTCTAATGTTGACTGGTCAAAGGTAAATGGGCCGGCCCATTTAACAAGTGGGGTCCCCCTTACAATCGGGCCGAAGCAAGTGGGCCGGGCCAAAAACACAGTGGGTCCCACTATCCTGTAAAGGCCGGCCCATTTAGTGTGTGGGGTCCACCATATAGCAAGTGGGCCGGCCCAACAAGCTAGTGGGCCGGCCACACATGGTGGGTCCCACTATCCTGTTAAAGGGCCGGCCCATTTAGTATGTGGGGTCCACCATATAGCAAGTGGGCCGCCCAACAAGATAGTGGGCCGGGCCAAAAACACGTGGGTCCCACCTTCCTGTTAAAGGGCGGCCCATTTAGTATGTGGGGTCCACAATATAGCAAGTGGGCTGGCCCACCAAGATAGTGGGCCGGGCAAAAACACATGTGGGTCCCACATTCCTGTTAATGGGCCGGGCCATTTGTTATGTGGGGTCCACCATACGAAAGGGGCCCCCAACAAGATAGTGGGCCGGGCCAAAAACACAGTGGGTCCCACCTTCCTATTAAAGGGCCGGTCCATTTACCATGTGGGACCACCATATAGCAAGTGGGCGGCCCAACAAGATGGTGGGCGGGCCAAAGCACAGTGGGCCCCACTTTCTGTTAAAAGGCCGGCCCAATTAGTATGTGGGGTCCACCATATTGCAAGTGGGCCGGCCCAACAAGATAGTGGGCCGGAAAACAAGTGGGTCCCACTTTCCTCTTGAAGGGCCGGCCCGTTTAGTATGTGGGGTCCACCACAAAAGCAAATGGGCTGGCCCAACTAATTAGTGGGCCGGCCCAGTAGTGGGTGGGGACCACCTTAAAGCAAGTGGGCCAGGCCAATTAGAGTGTGGGGTCCACCGTAACTCACATGGGCTGGCCCAAGAAGTAAGTGGGCCAGCCCGTTTAGTTGCTGTTTATATGCCGGCATAATATGCGCTTTAGGATTTTGCGGGCAGGCACATATGTGATTTCGATTAATTGGGCCGTTTAAGGGATGGGAATTCGTGATTTAGATACTGAGAATATTTACGCAGCATTGATTTCTGTCGGATAGCCTCACTTACCACAAGCACCAAAGAAAAAATGCGCGAAAGAACTATAAAAACTAACTAAATATTACATCAGCTGCAAGGCATTGAAAAAATATATTACAGAACCCAGAGAAATTGAATGGTAATTAAACCTAGCAATACAATGAAGCGATCCGGCAATCTTTTAAGTTGTCCATGCAGCACCTATATCTGAAACAAAGACATTACAAGTTAAGACAGCAACAATGGAAAGGCAAAGACACTACAATATTGTTTGCCAAAGAATTTGGAGCTCATCATTTCGTCGTTATAACAAGATCATTGTAATGCGCACAATAAGCAAACAAAGAGTGCATGCCGCATACCAACAGCCAATATAACAGAGCATGTTAGAATGAAACAGCAGACTTACTACTGTCGAGTCCCATGCAAACCAACATGTTCAGGGAGTACAAAATTGGCATGAACAACATAGTAGCAGGCTATAAATTTTGTAACAACGACTGAGCAAGATGAAGTTATGATGGCTACATCTACAGAGCAGGGAATGTAAACCAAAAATAGAAGTTACGATGGCAAAAGCTAAAGAGGAGGGAATGTGAACCAACATGTGCCAAGTGCAATTACTTCATTTTGGCCGTGAACTAAATAATACTCCTGAACTTATAGTGAAGGGGATGCAAATCAAGATGTTCAGGGATATAAACTTGTAATGAGCAACACATAGAGGATAGTTAATGCTGGAGCTTAGGATGGACCAGATACAGAATATAGTGGGATCACCTGTGAACTTGTATAAGAGGGAATGCAAACCAATATGTTCAGCTTTCCATATGTGAGCGTCATGCCAAGTCAGAGAAACAAGTCAATAATGCAGCTTTTGAAGAACAAGATGGCACGCAAAATTATTATCTAGTAGTATGACAAGTTTATTTGTACTACAGGCTAGATAGCAGAGTGATAGCATGCCAAACTAAGTCCTTACTTTGTTAGCTTACAATGAACTAGATACAAAACAATGGCATCATCTGTAGTACAGGGAATGCAAGCCAACATGTTCATGGAGTAAAAAATTGGCACAAACAACATAGTAGCAGGCCATAATTTTTATAACAACGACTGAGCAAGATAAAGTTATGATGGCTAGATCTACAGAGCAGGGAATGTAAACCAAATATAGAAGTTACGATGCCAAAAGCTATAGAGCAGGGAATGCGAACCAACATGTGCAATTACTTAAAATTGGCCATGAACTAAATAATAGCAGGATGTTACTATAATACCTATAATTTTTGTAACAACGACTGAGCAAGATAGAAGTTATGATGGCTACATCTACAGAGCAGGGAATGCAAACCAAAATGTTCAATCGCTTAAAGTTAGCAATGAAGTAGAAAATAGCAACGTGTTACGGTCATAGCTAGGAATGAACTAAAAGAGCTTCAGACAAACAAGAATCTGAACCCAGAACATGGCGCTAAAACAAGGGACTTACATTAGGAGAAGCACTCTGTGGGAGTCACAGCAGATCTTCCTGGGGTTGATAGATCCGGTGATGAAGTACGCAACATGTGCTACTTGGGGTTGGAGAGACGGCCATTACACTTCATGGTTACTCATCTCATCTGCAAAAACGTAACGGCGCGTCGTTAGCACAAACAGGTTCCCCCAAGATTAAACAAGAACTTGCAGGCAAGCAATAGAAAAGCGACAGTAGAAGAGTTTAGATCATGCACTGCGCCGGTGAAGCAGATCCGGTTCATGCACAGCGGTGTCGGTGAGCAAGATCCGATGCGGTGGACGACGGATCCGGCGAAGCGGCTCCGGCGGGGTGGACGATACCGCAGCTGAAGCGACTGCGGTAGACTGCTGGATGAGCATATGGTTTCGAGGTTCGGCGGGGATGATCCGGTCCGGTTGATGACGGCGTCGATGAAGCGGCTCCGGCAGGCAGCCGGATGACGAGGATCGCGAGGCCTCGGGTAGGCCAGGGAAGTCCGGCGGGGATGTTCCGGTGCGGTGGTCGTGGAGGTGGGAGAGAGGGACTTGGGAAGTTCCGGTGGGTGGTCTGAGGGAAATGAATTTTTTTGGGAGGGTTTCCGGGCTAGGGAGGTGGTGATCCAAAAAATGACGGGCAGACCCCCCCACCAACCGACTTTGCTGCCATCTCCACAGGGGTAGAATGGGAATTTGGAAGCGTGTGAAATTTTTGTATTTTGTGGGCGGGAAGTTTTGCCGCTATGAGATTTTGAATTTGGCCACCGTCCAAGTATAATGATAAAAAATTGTGAGACCGTACTAGTACCTCTGTTCAAGGCCGAGTGCAAAATCAAATCATCATCACGTTGAAAATTTGTTACCAACTTACCATGATCATGATCTACCTCTGAAAATGGGCGCATCCACTAAAACTTGCAAAGTATAATGATACAAATTTGTGAGACCGTACTAGTACTTATGTTCAAGGTCGAGTGCAACATCAAATCATCATTATATTGAAAATTGTGTTACCATGATCATGATATTTCTCTGAATTTGGCGCAACCGCTAAATCTCGCAAAGGATAATGATAAAAAAAGGTGAGATTGTACTAGTTCTTATGTTCAAGGCCGAGTACAAGATCAAATCATCATCACGTTGAAATTTGTTACAATGATCATGACATATCTCTAAAATTAGTGCATCCGCTAAATCTTGCACGTGGCGCATCTCGGTGCGGAGCAACAAGTCGGTGCTATCAAGGTTGAGGCGTCGGTAGCGTCATCGGGCTCTCATCTCTTGATAGATCTTCTACATGGCGCGGCGCACCACCCGCCGATAAGCAGTCACATGTGAGACCGAGGTGGAGACGTCCCCGGCATCCTCGAGGCGCGTCCGCCCTTCTACGAGCCAGCGTCGACTCAAGGTATGAATCCATGTGGTGTCTTAGATTTATTGTTCTTCTCTTATGATTATTTTGAGCCGAACATGTGTGCTCTTTCTCTGAATATATTGCTTGAAAAGCTTACCAAGTTACTTAAATTCACTTTGTTCTTAATCTTGCGAGCTAATATTGTTATTTTTAATGAACGGTGGTGTGCGCAAGCAGAGTTATTTGTGGATGTGTTGAGCTGTTAGGCATAAGTCGAAATCCTCATCTAAACGAGGCCTCAGATTAACACATAAAAAAGGTGTTCAATCTCGCCCACAATACCCTCTTCTTTCCTCTCCCTTTATTGGAACTTGTTTTGCAGACAAGGAAAGTGGCACGTGTAATGTGAGTAAAACCCTCTTAGCCAAAATCATCTACGAGCAAGATTTTCTATATTGTAGATGCCCCAATTGACTCTCATCCCCAAAGTAGTTTTTTTATGTCAGTATAGACTTCTTTACTGGATGTATACTATCGTACATGGCATGCATTTGCCTAATGAGCAACATTGTATTGCTATTCTAGCCAACCTGATCGATATGTCAAGCTTCATGCACGAGATGCCATGTTTAATTTACTCCCTCGCTCTGATCCATATTTCTTGATGTGAAATGAATGTGAATCGGAGGGAGTACTTTTCTTAGATAGTACTATATCATTTCAAAAAAAGTACTACTACATCACAAATGCATCAAAAGAGTACTACATCACAAGACCACCACGGTTGTACTAGTAGAGTTTAATGCTGAACTTCCAAAGGGATTAAGATTACACATATGAACTTTAAACATGACCAGGAGCATGAGGGCCAGCAGCAGGGGCGTTGACGTGGAGCAAGCTAGGCAAGACGTAATTCTGGAGGAAGAGGCCATATGATGCGTACTTGGCCTTGGTTGCAGGGCGGTGTTTCCCCCTATGTACTTAGGCCTACACCCATCGCATGTTGGATCAGGCTGTGGATGTCCTTCTAGAGAAATTTGCCACATAATGGGCAAAATAGCTCCCCGCGCATGCAGAAACGAATTTCACCACCCTTCAGCCGCTTGAGAACATAGCGGCTTTTCCGGTCCCTGCGCACCTTGTTGTTGTCCATGTCATCAGAATACTCCTATGAATTATTAAGTACTACATAATCAGGTTTTTTATGACAGATCGAATAAATACTCCACTAACATAATCAAACCTTAGAAACCCTAAAATTAAATGTGTAGAACAAGTAAATGGCAGAAGAAATCGTAATAAATCATGAGAAACCCTATGAACAACCATGAACATTAGCCACAACAATTGCAAGTCCACTAAGTATGAACACATAAATTGATTATATGACTACATGGCAGATTAGTCGAAATTAAACTAGAATCTGATCTTACGAATCGTAGAATCAATTACATCTACAAGAACAAGGTAGGATATCAAATCAATCAAGAACCAGGCTCGTGCAAACCATGTGAACAGCAATATGACACAAAGAGGGTTGGGACAGTTTCGGTAAAAGAGAAGTACCTCCTCGTCATCACCCTCAACATCCTCCTGGAACTGAACGTTTGGGCCGAAATCGTCGAAGGGGTCGAGGTTCGCGTCCAGCATCGGGCCTAGGAAGACCTCGCCGTGGTGGCCTGCAACGCCGTGCACATCTTCGGCGGGATAAACAACGTTGGTATCCACCTTCTGCTCGACGGCCAGGACGCCCGTTTCGACCGAGGTCGAAGAACCAGACAAGCAGAGGAGACGAGCGGCATGGGTGCCCGGTGAAGCCTCACCCGTCGTGACGGCCAGGATGCCCATTTCGACCGAGGTCGAAGAATCCGACAAGCAGAGGAGACGAGCGGCTTGGGTGCCCGGTGAAGCCTCACCCACCACGACGGCCACTACCGTAGAGGCATCCTCTGCGTGGGCGGTCGCCTATTGCTCCGCCTCGTATGCAATACCTATCTTCATGCTGTTGTGGTTGGAAACGGGAAAGTCGATGCCTCAGAGGTGCGGTGAGTGGATGGGGGTTTTCACAGTGTGGGGGAGGCAAGTTGGGGGAGTGGAGAGGACGAGCTCGCGAGAGATGATGAGGCCGATTATGTTATAGCCTCCGACTCCCTGTATCCAGTAGTGGACGCGTGAAGTCATGCATGTACTCGACTTTCCACTTTCTGGGAGACGTGTACGAAACTTTTTTTTGGACCATTTAACTTCATGTGGGACTCATGTATACCAATACTTCCAAACGTCATAAGTAATTCAAAATCATTCAGAATAATATGAGACCTTAACATTTTATTTTTTGTGTCAGATATTGTCTATGAAAAATAACATCCTTCAAAAAATAAATCGCCTATGCCAATCCGATCATGCCCGTCTACTCCAACTAGCTTCCTCGAGTAATTTGTCACCTTACATTCTTAAAATGAACCAAAATTTGGCACAGGGGTGCATCATCACATGGAAAATGATGTTACCATTCTGTCTTCCCATTTTTTTTTGAATTTTTCAAAATTGTCATGCCCTAACGGAAAAAATGTACTCCTTCTAAGAAGCATGTATCAGAATGGCATTACCAAAACCTAGGGGTGGGGTGGGGGGAGGGGGGCACATGGTGGTGTGATGATACATCACATTTGGACCACACAACACCATTTGGACCAACCAAAAAAAAACACCCTACACAAACCCTGGTCAAAACTAGTTTGACCAATATTACAAAAGTTGTACGGAGTACATAATTCAGAAACCGTCAGAAATATACGAAGCATTCACGAGTCCCCAAAGTCAGTGACTTTGAGTCACTTACAACTGTGGTCCACATATCAGTCACCCAAAGTCATGGCAAAGTCAGCTTGGCAAAGTCACCGACAGACAAAGCAAGCAGTGAACAGACAACTCCGTAGCACTGAAAAGACATCTCACAGAAAAGGCTAGTACTACCTTTTCTTCCCGGATAAGCAAAAATAGCTGATCGGTACTGACGAAATGCACCAGGTCCGCAATGTACTCCAGCTATAAGTGAAGCATGCCTACCACTGAAGAGGAAATTCAAGATTCCACCAGATCCCCATATCACTCTTTTGCATAAAACACGGACATATCTTTTGCACAATTCACCACTTGTTGGTCTAATCTATCGCAGCTTCCATCAGTTGGTCATCCAATTAACGATTTAACGGATTAGAAAAATAAGCGGTGGAATTAGAAGTACTAGTAGCGAAATGTGCAAAATATACCGCCCTTCCCGAGGGGGTTTGTCCAGAAGAGGGCCGGATGACAATGTCCCGGGTGCATCCAGAAACGAGAGGGGTAGTTTCTAATACATGTAAGAAATTACTTTACAAAAAGGTACATATTAAGTAGTACAACTATTAGTACAGTACTACTATTTCGAGGGAAAATGCCATGTCGTGCGACCTCTAATCAATGAGTAGAAGTTGTAGGTGCGCCTAACATGCATTGCTGAAAGCTGGTTCCGCTGGAATTTGAGCTCAGCCGGGGCGGATTCTGCGAAGTTCGCCCGACGTCACTCATGTATCCCACCAAACTGCTCACTTCTTTCAATGTCTCTTCTCTTTCACTGCAGCTCTCCAACATCAGGTGCATCAACTTATCTTGTGCCTTCTGCCTCTCGAGAAGGGCAAGGATGGCGATGTCAGCATATTCAAGGTTCAACTTTTGGAGCTGTACTTTATCCTGAAGAAGGATTTTGTACTCTATATCAGACTTGTCTCTGTCGAGGCACACAGTCTTGAGTATGCTGCTGGCTTTCTCCGCTGATGCTTTCTGCTTAATCAGCTCGTTCTTCAACATATCGCGCTCATTTCGAAGGCTGCAAATGAGCTCCACAAGAGTTTTCGAATTCTTCTTCTTGGCAGCCAAATCGTCTCGGAGGCGATCACACTCTAAGCTGAGCTCCTCGTTTTTTTCCATCAAGATGGCGACAGTGGTGTCGATAGTCGGCGCCGCTTCCTTCAGGGCGAAATCATCGGTAGCAAGTAAGCGCAAAGGAAGAAGAAGAAGAAGAAGAAGAAGAAGAAGATAACTACACAGTGCTTGGTGCTACCTCATTTCGCCGGGGTAGGGCCGGGTTGAAATCATCGGACGACGATGATTCCTTGGTCGTGGAAGTTGGTGCAGTAGGGGCGTCGTTGGAACTTCCAACCCTTTAAGATGTATAACCATAGAGACTCTTAAAGAGCTTGAGCCCGGGCAAGAAGAAACGAAAGTACATGGCGAAGGAAACTAACCCGGTGAGCACAGCACGGACGCGTTTCGGCGGCGGCGGCAGCGGCGGCGACGGCGAGCCCACTTGGTTTCTGGAACCGTCTCTCGAAATTTCGAGCCGGCGTTTTTTATCCGCGTACTTGACCGCCGGCGACCTGAAGTTTGAACACATTAATTGCTGGAGGAGAGAGCGACGAAAGAAACGAAAGTACATGGCGAAGGAAACTAACCCGGTGAGCACAGCACGGACGCGTTTCGGCGGCGGCGGCGGCGACGGCGAGCCCACTTGGTTTCTGGAAGCGTCTCTCGAAATTTCGAGCCGGCGTTTTTTCTCCGCGTACTTGACCGCCGACGACCTGAATTTTGAAGACATTGCTGGAGGAGAGAGCGACGAACAAATGTTTGTTAGGTGGAGAGAGGAAGAAAGTGAATGGAACGAGAGAGTTTAGCGTTTTGCCCTTATAGTCATAGTCGCTAACCGTGACGCGGGAAGGTTGGTCGTCGGCGTTTAATGGTCTCCCGCGTGGAAACCGAGGCGGCCACGAGGCAGCGGCTGGCCACGCGGCGTCCAGTCGCCTACGCCGCCGTAAATGAGGGTAGTTGCCTACCACCACCAGGTGACATGCACCTTTTGCATGTCACCGTGTGACATGCGGCCTAAATTCAAATTTAAAACATTGCGAAAAAAATCATGCATCCGGTGACATGCCCATGGCATGCCACCGATGAAGAGTTCCGTGCCATGCACTCTGGCACTCTGCGCCGTCTTGGATCAGAAAATGAGCGAAGAACGAGGACGAGGCACTAGTTCAAATTTAGGATGAAGTTTAAGATTTATTTTGGTTTAAATTAGATTAGAGGGAGTAGTACTCTTACTTTATTACTCGTACTTGTGTTAATGTAGTAGTATTATTATGGTGGTGTACTTGCGTTCGTGTACTTGTTTCAGCTGTTTTGGTGAAGGAGACATGCATCACCTTTTTTGGTGATATATCTAGTCGTCATGTAGCCCTCTACCATGTACTATTTTTGCTATGAATATATGTGGTATTGATTGTCAAAAAAAAACCCCAAGATCCTGAAAAACTGTTGGTCTATCCCGAGAAACGAGGAGGTTTAAGGAAACGAGGAGTCCAGCGCGTGCGGAAGGAGCTTTAATCGTGCGAGCATGCAGGGGCAAAATGAGGAAACTAGCGATTACTTTCTCTCCTGCCAGTCTTATACCTTAATAAATGGGCAAACTGAGCACGTTGTAGCTAATCCTTTTATTAATTAAACAGCTATATTAGTCAATAAGATTGCCTTATGTTTTTCCTCAGTTTTCGCCAAGCCCTTATTTGTAACCCGCAGAAGGAGCTCAGACGGGAGGATTCCAGTTTAGTTGACCGTTCCGTGCTGACGTGTGGGGCTAGTAGAAAGGGACCGCGTGGGACAGGACGAGACCGCGTTTGGTTGTACGTGAGCAGGAGCTGGGTTCTGTCTCTCTCGGCGCGAATTGGCATTTTTAAGAGCACCTTTTCCCCCTCTGTCTCTTTGTCTTTATTAACCAAATTAGTATCAAATCTAGAGAAGCTTGCATTTCTGTCTTTCTTCAATTATTTGTGCCTTTTGGCCCTCGTTGTTTGCCCAATATGGCAGCAAATCTAGTACTCCCTCTGGTCCATATGTATGTAGTTAAATCTAGAAGCAAATCTCCAGGGTAATGTACTCCGTACGACAAATTCGCAGTAATAGTAAATCGAGAAAACAAAGTAGGGCCAACAAAATATACTCCAGTAGAATAGGGATAGATAATAGGGATCCCTCCCTAGATAATAAGCTGCATACACAGCAGCCAACAGGTTCGAGGTTCTTCACAACACCATCATACTAACAACATAACAACAAGGGATCCCTAGCTAACAACAAAATAGAAGCTGCTTTGCAGCAGCAGCAGCACACGTCCGGGACTCCGCCTACCCCATCTGCCTCCACTTGTTGCTCCCCTTGGGAGCCTTGGGCTTGAGCGGAGGCATGCGCCCGGCGGAGATCTCCACCCGCTGGATGCTGCGGAGGTGCATGCCGAGCGCCATGTGCTTGGCGCGGAAGGAGTGGGGGTTCACCGACGCGCCGACCTTGGGGTTGGTGTTGCCGATGTTCTCGGCATGCGTGAGGAGGCAGTTGAAGTCAGTGCGGCCGAGCCTCCTAGTGCAGAAGGGGCACCTGTAGACACCCTTGGCGAAGTAGGAGACGTACTGGCCGACCTGCAGCCTCCGCAGCACCTGGCGAGTCTTGACGTCATGGTGCTCGTCGTCGCTGCCGACGTCGCTGCCAGACAGCTGATCCATATCAAACGGGAACTATTAGTGAATGAGATGCAACGATGACTAACGTGCATGATAACAAAGTAAGGAAAAACAGAGCCAGCCTCAGTTAGAGTGGACACGATTATATGTCTACAGGGATGGTGTTAGCGAACCATAGCTCATGCACAACAGATTTGTACACAGCAATGGTTCGCTGAACCCACTCTGTAAAAATTTGTGCCCAACGATTCATCATAGGCAAAGAAACAGATTCCAGATCTGATTTTGAACAGATTCCAGAATATTTGCAAAATTAAACGGTTGATATCTTTTGATTCCTGCATAAAATAACTGACTGAGATCCCATAAATTAACTGATTGAGATCCCATTATTACTTGCATAAATTAACCGAACGGCCGAACTCCAAATCTTAAACGAAATCAAGAAGGGATCAAAGCAAAATGGAATAAAATCGGCGCAAATATTAACCCAATACTCAACCATCTACAGATCGGCACTAATAGTTACTAGGGAACCAGCAAAAATAGGGTTCAAAAAGGAATGGGCGAAGAAAAAAGGGAGCAAACCATAGTTACCTCGTTCCATGGGTCGTCCATGAAGGTGTCGTAGGGGTTCGGAGGCGAGATGTACGGCACCGGCTCATAGGGGTCCCATCCCGGCGGGATACGACCGCCACCGGCGGCGGCGACGGCCTTTGAGGGGACGACGTCGAAGAGGGAGGCGTCGCGCTTGGAGCCGACGGCGTCATGGACGATGGGATTCGCATTCTCCATGTCCATCTCGCCTGCAGAGAGGGAGAGGGTTTTTGCTTTGGAGAAGATGATGGGACGTGAGAGGCGGCGTTGCATGAGCGAGTGAGAGTGACAGAGATAGTGCGAGGAGGCGTCTATAAAGGCGAGGGGTGGTTAATGCGACCCGCGTCCTACGCGTCCACCATTTAACGTCTGCACGTCTTGGGCTTCTGCAACGCGACACGCGTCCACAATTGCACGTCTTCGACTTCTGCACCGCGACTCGCGTCAGTACCCGTCAACAATTGCACGTCTTCCACTTCTGCACCGCAACACGCGTACTCGAGTCTAACCCTGGAAATTTAGATATACTCTCGAGTCTTATACTGTAGCATTTTTTGTGTGCTCGGTTTTCCCCTTGAGTACTAATACTGGCTAGTGCAATATACTCAGTTTTACCTCAAGTGCCTGGTCAACAGAGAGTCAACAAATGGGATTAACTAGTTAAATGAGTCAACAAATGGGATTATCAGTTCGTTTTCACGTGTTAAACTTGTCTAAATATTGGTCAAACCAAGGATTTGACCAAGATTCAAATGGGCAGAAAATTAAAAAAAATCAGAAAAATGAAAAACCAAAGCACATAGTCTTCTTATGTCATATAGTAAGCATTAAAGGTGATAAACAAGGTCTACACATATTCAAACCATACAAATCATGTATCTACTCCCTAACCCCTAAACTCTGTCTTATGAAGTCAAGCATGAAGAGAAGTGGTTTTGGGTTTCAAACATGGAAATTTCAAAAACCTCCCAAAAACTTCATTTTAGAGTGACTAAGAAGGATACATGCTTCCCTTTTCATTTTCATGTTTTAAACTTGTTTAAATCTTGGTCAAACCTAGGATTTGACCAAGATTCAAATGGGCATTAAAATTTAAAAATCAGAAAAATGAAAAACCAAAGCACATAGTGTTCTTATGTCATATAGTAAGCATTAAAGTTGATAAACAAGGTCTAGACATATTCAAACCATACAAATTATGTATCTACCCCCTAACCCCTAAACTCTGTCTTATGAAGTCAAGCATGAAGAGAACTGGTTTTGGGTTTCAAACATGGAAATTTCAAAAACCTCCCAAAAAATTCATTTTAGAGTGACTAAGAAGGATACATGCTTCCCTGGTCATTTTCATGTTTTAAACTTGTTTAAATCTTGGTCAAACCTAGGATTTGACCAAGATTCGATGGGCATCAAAATTTAAAAAAATCAGAAAAATGAAAAACCAAAGCACATAGTTTTCTTATGCCATATAGTAAGCATTCAAGTTGATAAA
This sequence comes from Lolium multiflorum, assembly GCA_030979885.1. Taxonomy (NCBI): domain Eukaryota; kingdom Viridiplantae; phylum Streptophyta; class Magnoliopsida; order Poales; family Poaceae; genus Lolium; species Lolium multiflorum. The sequence continues at coordinate 339,963,580 of CM061748.1, forward strand.
CAAGGTCTATACATATTTAAACCAGACAAATCATGTATCTATAACCCTAAACCTTAAACTCTGTCTTATGAAGTCTAGCATGAAGAGAAGTCGTTTTGGGTTTCAAACATGGAAATTTCAAGAACATCCCAAAAGCTTCATTTTAGTGTGACTAAGAAGGATCAAGGCTTACCTTTTCATTTTCATGTTTTAAACTTGTTTAAATCCTGGTCAAATATAGGTTTGACCAAGATTCAAATGGGCATAAAATAAAAATATAGAAAAATGAAAAACCAAAGCACATAGTCTTCTTATGTCATATAGTAAGCATTAAAGTTGATAAACAAGGTCTAGTCTTATTCAAACTACACAAGTCATGTATCTACCCGCTAACCCCTAAACTCTGTCTTATGAAGTCTAGCATGAAGAGAAGTCGTTTTGGGTTCAAACATGGAAATTTCAAGAACATCCCAAAAGCTTCATTTTAGTGTGACTAAGAAGGATCAAGGCTTACCTTTTCATTTTCATGTTTTAAACTTGTTTAAATCCTGGTTAAATCTAGGATTTGACCAAGATTCAAATGGGCATAAAATAAAAAAATAGAAAAATGAAAAACGAAAGCACATAGTCTTCTTATGTCATATAGTAAGCATTAAAGTTGATAAACAAGGTCTAGACTTATTCAAACTAGACAAATCATGTATCTATCCGCAAACCCCTAAACTCTATCTTATGAAGTCAAGCATGAAGAGAAGTGCATGGTTTTGGGTTTCAAACATGGAAATTTCAAAAAACTCCCAAAAAATTCATTTTAGAGTGACTAAGAAGGATACATGCTTCCCTTTTCATTTTCATGTTATATACTTGTTTAAATCTTGGTCAAACCTAGGATTTTACCAAGATTCAAATGTGCATCAAAATTCCAAAAAAATAAAAAAATGAAAAAACAAAGCACATAGTTTTCTTATGTCATATAGTAAGCATTAAAGTTGATAAACAAGGTCTAGACATATTCAAACAAGAAAAATCATGTGTCTACCCCCTAACCCTAAACTCTGTCTTATGTAGTCAAGCATGAAGAGAAGTGCTTTTGGGTTTCAAACATGGAAATTTCAAAAACCACCCAAAAGCTTTATTTTAGAGTGACTAAGAAGGATCCATGCTTATCTTTTCATTTTCATATTTTAAACTTGTTTAAATCATTGTCAAACCTAGGATTTGACCAAGATTCAAATGGGCATAAAATTAAAAAATCAGAAAATTGAAAAACTAAAGCACATAGTCTTCTTATGTCATATATATAGTAAGCATTTAAAAGATGATAAATAAGGTCAAGACAATTCAAATAATACAAATCATGTATCTACCCCTAACCCTAAACTCTATCTTATGAAGTCAAGCATGAAGAGAAGTGGTTTTTGGTTTCAAACACAAAAATTTCAAAAACCTCCCAAAAGCTTCATTTTAATTAGACTAACTTATTAATTATGAAGGATCCAGGATTGATTACCTTTTCATTGTCATGTTTTAAACTTGTTTAAATCTTGGTCAAACCTGGGATTTGACCAAGATTCGAATGGGCATAAAAATTAAGAAAAAAATCGTAAGAATGAAAAACCAAAGCACATAGCCTTCTTATGTCATATAGTAAGCATTCAAATTGATAAACAAGGTCTAGACATGTTCAAACCAGAAAAATCATGTATCTACCCCTAACCCTAAACTATGTCTTATGAAGTCAAGCATGCATGAAGAGAAGTGGTTTTGGGTTCAAACATGAAAATTTCAAAAACCTCCCAAAAGCTTCATTTTAGAGCGACTAATAAGGATCGATGCTTACCTTTTCATTTTCATGTTTTTACTTATTTGAATCTTGGTCAAATCCTAGGTTTGACCAAGATTTAAACAAGTTTAAAACATGAAAATGAAATGGGAAGTGTGTATCCTTCTTAGTCAGTCTAAAATGAAGCTTTTGGGATGTTCTTGAAATTTCCATGTTTGAAACCCAAAACCACTTAAGACAGAGTTTTTGGTTAGGCGTAGATACATGATTTTTCTTGTTTGAATATGTCTAGACCTTGTTTATCAACTTGAATGTTTATGACATAAGAAGGCTATATATGTGCTTTGGTTTTCATTTTTTCGAATTTTTTATGCCCATTTAAATATTGGTCAAATCCTAGGTTTGACCAAGGTTTAATCAAGTTTAAAACATGACAATGAAAAGGTAAGCATGAATCCTTTCTCAGTCACTCTAAAATGAAGGTACTTGAAATTTTTATGTTTGAAACACAAAACCCCAGTTCTCTTCATATGTTTGACTTCATAAGACAAAGTTTAGGGTTAGGGGTAGATATGATACATGATATTTCTGGTTTGAATATGTCTAGACCTTGTTTATCAACTTGAATGCTTACTATATGACATAAGAAGGCTATATATGTGCTTTGGTTTTTCATTTTTTTTATTTTTTTTGAATTTTTACGCCCGTTTGAATCTTGGTCAAATCCTAGGTTTGACCAAGGTTAAAACAAGTTTAAAAAATGGCAATGAAAAGGTAAGCATGGATCCTTCTTAGTCACTCTAAAATGAAGCTTTTGGGAGGTTTGTGAAATTTCCATGTTTGAAACCCAAAATCACTTCTCCTCATACTTAACTTCATAAGACAGAGTTTAGGGTTAGGGGGTAGATACATGTTTTGTGTGTTTTGAATATGTCTAGACCTTGTTTATCAACTTGAATGCTTACTATATGACATAAGAATACTATGTGCTTTGGTTTTTCATTTTTCTGATTTTTTTAATTGTTAAACCCATTTGAATCTTGGTCAAATCCTAGGTTTGAGCAAGATTTAAACAAGTTTAAAACATGAAAATGGAAAGCTAAGCATGAATCATTCTTAGTCACTCTAAAAATCTTTCGGTCTGCAGAAGAGTCGAATCTGCAATCAGTAGTTACAAAAGCGACCCACCTTAGGGATGGATAATAAGACTTGGGCAATATAAACGTTGATACTTACTTTGTGATACTAAAATATATGTATCTAGACATATTTCAGTTGTAGATACATCCATTTTAACATCAAGTAATATGGATCGGAGGACTAGCTAAAGAACAATGAGAGGCAGTGTTTCTCTCCCCCAGCCTACTTGGCGGAGTGGCCCTCCATCAGGACAGGTGGTGATTCCGCTTCTCTCGTTGGAATTCCTTATCCCCCAGCCTACTCGGCGACGTGCGCTCCTCAGTGACCTGCGCGAGGGCGCCTCGGCGACCTACGCAAAGGTGGCTGGACTCGGAGCGCATCGACTTCCTTCTGCGGTGCCTGGATTGGATCGACCATCCCGCGCGTGTCCTCCACCATATTGTTTTTCTTCAAGATGCTGTCATCCATCATCTTCTTCACCGCATCATGTTGGGTGTTGAGGCTCCCGTTGAGAGCTTGAACGCACCTGTTTGATAGCTCGACGTTTTCTTCGCGAAGAAAGCCGCACTCGATCTTAAGCATCAAATTCTCGCCCTTGAGCTTCTTGATGACAGAGTTCGTTTCCTCACTTGATGGAACCCTCACATCATGCAGCTTGCCCCGGCCGGTGACCTCGTCCTTCAAAGTATCGACATCATCGCGAAAGTTGGAGGCGAGTTCCACGAGAGTTTTAAGCTCATCTCTGAAACACGCCGATGCTTCCTGCATGGCAATATCATCAGTACCGAAACAAAGTGACGAGAGGAAGACGAAAATGTCCAATCAGTGGTAACCTCTAAGCGCAGGAGACAGGGGTTGAAGTCGTCATGAGAAGATGTCAGGGTGCGTCGTGGGGCACTGAGATATGTATAAAAAGGATTAATACGGAATAAAGAGTTGGGACCTCCGGGCCAGGAAGAATCAAGAAACATGGCGATGGAAACCAACCAGGAATCTTCGACCGCACGACTGACGCCGTTCCGAGACGAGCGCGAAGCAGGGCCTTCGTTTTCTGGCGGGCCCTTTCTCGCGGCCAGCATCTGGATAGACCGCCGGCGGGAACTCTCCGCGTCCTTGGTCAACACTAGATGGTGCTTCTTCAAGCGAGATGGTGGCCTTGACTTCGGAGGCATCGCTGGAAGTGGAAGGAGACTGGAAGTGAAGCAAGAAGGGGATGGAAGAAGTACTCCCCCCTATTAAAACCAGACAACCGTCTCCTGCCCTCGCTTCGAGCAACCTGGTCCGCCCATCCTAAATCAACGGCCGAGAGGGGGCTCCCTTGCGAACTGAGATCCAGTGACTTTACCCAACAGAAGTTACCATGAACTTTACCTATACGAGCCATCAGGTTAAGATCCAACGAACATGGTCGATCTAAAATTTGAAATTAAAATTTTGTAGCTCAGAAAAAAACAGAAAAACTTTACATTAAGACGTATTCTCGGAAAGTTCCAGTCCATTTAAAATATTAGTTTAGTTTAAGTTCGAAATTTGGATCAACCGCGAGCGTTGGATCTTGATCGAGTGGCTCACGTGTGTAAAGTCGCATGGTGACTTCTCTTAGTGAAGTCACTGGATCTCAGTCCGCGAAGGGTCAGGACGCGGGAGCAGAAGCAAATGAATCGAGAGCGGTCCGGAGTATCCTGTCCGTCCACCGTAAATCAACGGGACAGAGCGGCTACCTTCTCTTCGAAGGCTCTGGCGCGCAACCCGAGGAATGGACATCTGTCGGCTAGTATAGAATTTTATAGCACGCCATTAATCGAGCTAGCAGTACTGTACTACTGACTACAACTCTGATGGACGTCCAAAGCTCTGAATAGTCAGGGGAAACAATGAATGCGAGCCAGGGTAGTACTACTGTAGTAGTGAAGCAATGGGGATTATCTGGAGCAAGTACGGAGTACCGAGTACAGTACTACAAAAGTGCTGTTCGTTGTTTTCGCAGTTCATTTTAGCGTAACGTCCAGGTTGTTGTCGAACCAGCTGTTAGATTTTGGGTAATTATTGTTAAGTTGCTGCTTCTTAATTAAAATTTATCAAAGTCATGTAGACTAGATCGATTTGTGAGAACATCCCAAAAGCTTCATTCATTTTAGAATGACTAAGAAGGATCCATTCTTACCTTTTCTTTTCATGTTTTAAACTTGTTTAAACCTAGGATTTGACCAAGATTTAAATGGGCATAAAAATTCGGAAAAAATCAACAAATGAAAAACCAAAGCACATATATAGCCTTCTTATATCATATATTAAGCACTCGAGTTGATAAAAACTCTGTCTTATGAAGTCAAACATATGAAGAGAACTGGTTTTGGGTTTCAAACATGGAAATTTCACAAACCTCCCAAAAGCTTCATTCTACAGTGACTAAGAAGGATCCAGGCTTACCTTTTTCATTTTCAATTTCTTAACTTGTTTAAATCTTGGTCAAACCTAGGATTTGACCAAGATTCAAATGGGTATAACAATTCAAAAAAAACGGAAAAAAACCAAAGAACATAGTCTTTTGATGTCATATAGTAAGCATTCAAGTTGATAAACAAGGTCTAGACATATTCAAACCAAACAAATCATGTATCTACCCCCTAACCCTAAACTCTGCCTTATGAAGTCAAGCATGAAGAGAAGTGATTTTGGGTTTCAAACATGGAAATTTCAAAAACCTCCCAAAAGCTTCATTTTAGAGTGACTAAGAAGGATCCATGCTTACCTTTTCATTGCCATGTTTTAAACTTGTTTTAACCTTGGTCAAACCTAGGAATTGACCAAGATTCAAATGGGAGTAAAAATTCAAAAAATTCAAAAAAAATGGAAAACCAAAACACATATATAGCCTTCTTATGTCATATAGTAAGCATTCAAGTTGATAAACAAGGTCTAGACATATTCAAAGCAGAAATATCATGTATCATATCTACCCCTAACCCTAAACTCTGTCTTATGAAGTCAAACATATGAAGAGAACTGGGGTTTTGGGTTTCAAACATAAAATTTTCAAGTACCTTCATTTTAGAGTGAGTAAGGAAGGATTCATGCTTACCGTTTCATTTTCATGTTTTAAACTTGTTTAAACCTAGGATTTGACCAAGATTTAAATAGGCATAAAAAATTCGAAAGAAATCAAAAAATGAAAAACCAAAGCACATATATAGCCTTCTTATATCATATAGTAAAAAATTCAAGTTGATAAACAAGGTCTAGACATATTCAAACAAGAAAAATCATGTATCTACACCTAACCATAAACTCTGTCTTAAGTGGTTTTGAGTTTCAAACATGGAAATTTCACAAACCTCCCAAAAGCTTCATTTTACAGTGACTGAGGAGGATCCATGCTTACCTTTTGGCTTAAACGTTTGAAACCAAAAACCACTTCTCTTCATGCATGCTTGACTTCATAACACAGAGTTTAGCTAGGGTTAGGGGTAGATACATGATTTTCCTGGTTTGAATATGTCTAGACCTTGTTTATCAACTTAATTGATTGCTTACTATATGACATAAGAAGACTACGTGCCTTGGTTTTCATTTTTTGTTTTTTTTGAATTTTATGCTCATATATTTGAATCTTGGTCAAATCTTAGGTTTGACCAAGATTTAAACAAGTTTAAAACATGAAAATGAAAAGGGAAGCATGTATCCTTCTTAGTCACTCTAAAATGAAGCTTTTGGGATGTTCTTGAAATTTCCATGTTTGAAACCCAAAACGACTTCTCTTCATGCTAGACTTCATAAGATCAACAGGGGTAGATACATGATTTTTCTGGTTTGGATATACCTAGACCTCGTTTAACTTGAATGCATACGATATGACATAAGAAGACTACGTGCTTTTGTTTTTCATTATTCTGTTTTTTTTGAATTTTGTGCCCACCCATTTGTATCTTGGTCAAATCCTAGGTCTGATAATGATTTAAACAAGATTAAAATATGAAAATGCAAAGGTAAGCATGGATCCTTCTTAGTCACTCTAAAATGAAGCTTTTGGGAGCAAAACCACTTCTCTTCATATGCTTGACTTCATAAGACGGAGTTTAGGGGTTAGGGGGTATAGATACATTATTTGTCTAGTTTGAATATGTCTAGACCTTGTTTATCAACTTAATTGGCTTACTATATGACATAAGAAAACTATTTGCTTTGGTTTTTCTTTTTCCTGATTTTTTTCAATTTTGATGCCCATTTGAATCTTGTCAAATCCTAGGTTTGACCGAGATAATTTAAACAAGCTTAAAACATGAATATGAAAAGGGAAGCATGTATCCTTCTTTGTCACTCTAAAATGAAGTTTTTGGGAGGTTTTTCAAATTTCCACGTTTGAAACCCAAAACCACTTCTCTTCATATGCTTGACTTCATAAGACAGAGGGCAGGGGTTAGGGGGTATAGATACATGATTTGTCTAGTTTGAATATGTCTAGACCTTGTTTATCAACTTTAATGCTTACTATATGACATAAGAAAACTATTTGCTTTGGTTTTCTTTTTTCTGACTTTTTTTTTCAATTTCGATGCCCATTTGAATCTTGTCAAATCCTAGGTTTGACCAAGATAATTTAAACAAGCTTAAAACATGAATATGAAAAGGGGAGCATGTATCCTTCTTAGTCACTCTAAAATGTAGTTTTTGGGAGTTTTTGAAATTTCCATGTTTGAAACCCAAAACCACTTCTCTTCACATGCTTGACTTCATAAGACAGAGTTTAGGGGTTAGGGGTATAGATACATGATTTGTCTGGTTTAATATGTCTAGACCTTGTTTATCAACTTTAATGCTTACTATATGACATAAGAAGACTATGTGATTTGGTTTTTCATTTTTCTTTTTTTTTTGCCCATTTGAATCTTGGTCAAATCCTAGGTTTGACCAAGATATAGACAAGTTTAACACGTAAATGAGTTAACTTGGATTTCCTACCCTTGAATCCATAGGAAACTTTGTTCTAATGCACTATTATAATCAACCGAGTTTTTACACCAACAGGTCTGTCACTTACGTGTGGTGCCCACGCTTGAGGTCCCACACTTCAGTGAGCACAAGTCACGTGCAATAGGTACGCAAACTCCCAGCCATTTTCTTTGTCAAGAGAAGACGCATCAGATGCGTATTGGAAGTCTGTGGGTCCTTCTGGTTCCTTCGGTCGTCCCTCTCACAAAAAAACAAATCTCTCTCATTCTCGGCCTCGCTCGACTCGCTCGCTCGCACCTCCTGCTCACTGACAAACCCTGCACAAAAGTCAACATCATCACCCGAAAAAGGGGAGACACCATAATTCTCTCCCTTCTTCTCTCCTTCCGAGTGATCCCTCTTCCTCCGAGTTTCACTCGACGGGCAAACACCCATGTGCTGCATAGTAATAATAAAAAGGTAGTACTCGTAGAAAAATCGATATACGAATCTGTAATTAAATAGGTTAAACTAGGGTTTTGCCCAGTTCTACAGATCAAGGGTTCAAAAAAATCCAACTACGGGGTTCGAACAACACGATTCTAATCCAAGAATTTTTTCGACCTAGGTCACCCAAATGGCCTCAAACTATAGGGTTAGCATCTAGTGCAGTATGTGTGAAAATGTATGCACTATGTGTGCTATAACTTGTATGTCTTTCATATTTGAACCAAATTTGAATAAGTTTGAAATATTTGAAAAGGGGCTTTTGGCTTAAACGTTTGAAACCAAAAACCACTTCTCTTCATTCATGCTTGACTTCATAAGACAGAGTTTAGCTAGGGTTAGGGGATAGATGCATGATTTTCCTGGTTTGAATATGTCTAGACCTACTTTATCAACTTAATTGAATGCTTACTATATGACATAATAATACTATGTGCATTGTTTTTTATTTTTTTGATTTTTTTAAAATTGTATGCCCATTTGAATCTTGGTCAAATCCTAGGTTTGAACATGGTTTAAACAAGTTTAAATCATGAATATGAAAAATTAAGCATCTATATATCCTTCTTAGTCACTCCAAAATGTAGCTCTTGGGAGGTTTTTTCGAAATTTCCATGTTTGAAACCAAAACCACTTCTCTTCATGCATGCTTGACTTCATAAGACATAGTTTAGCTAGGGCGTTAGGGGGTAGATACATGATTTTCCTGGTTTGAATATGTCTAGACCTGGTTTATCAACTTAATTAATTGATTGTTTACTATATGACATAAGAAGACTATGTGCCTTGGTTTTAAATTTTTCTGTTTTTTTTAATTTTACGCCCATATATTTGAATCTTGGACAAATCCTAGGTTTGACCAAGATTTAAACAAGTTTAAACATAAAAATAAAAAGGGAAGCATGTATCCTTCTTAGTCACTCTAAAATGAAGCTTTTTGGATGTTCTTGAAATTTCCATTTTTGAAACCAAAAACGACTTCTCTCTTCATGCTAGACTTCATAAGATCGACAGGATTTGTCTGGTTTGGATATGTCCAAACCTTGCTTGTTTATCAACTTGAATGCTTACTATATGACATAAGAATGCTTACCATATGTTTGAATTTTAAAAGCATATAGTCTTCTTATGTCATATAGTAAGCATTCAAAAGTTTTTCTTTGAGAGAGTAGCATGCATTCAAAAGTTGATAAATAAGATTTGTACATATTCAAACCAGACAAATCATGTCGTATCTACACCCCCTAACCCTAAACTCTGTCTTATGAAGTCAAGCATGAAGAGAAGTGCTTTTGGGTTTCAAACATGGAAATTTCACAAACCTCCCAAAAGCTTCATTTTACAGTGACTAAGGGCTCCTTTGATTCATAGGATTTGCATAGGAATTGTGTAGGATTTGGTTCCTATGGGAAAATTTCCTATACATGTTGTTTGATTCATAGAAACATATCCTATAGGAAAAATTCCTATAGGAATCTTGTAGCGTAATTCCTATAGGAAAAAACATTGGCTCATACCTCATGAAAAAATTCCTTTGCTACAATCAAACACACTTCATCTTTCTATAGGATTCAAGTAGACATGTGTCATTCCAATCCTATGCCTTTCCTATTCCTATACTTTTCCTATCCTTTAAATCAAAGGAGCCCTAAGAAGGATCCAGGCTTACCTTTTCATTTTCATTTTTAAACTGCTTGTTTAAATCTTGATCAAACCTAGGATTTGACCAAGATTCAAATGGGCATAAAAAATCAGGAAAAAATGAAAAATGAAAAAACAAAACACATATATAGCCTTCTTATATATGTCATATATATAGTAAGCATTCAATTAAGTTGATAATTTTAAACAAGGTCTATACATATTAAAACCAGAAAAAAGCATGTATCTACCCATGCATATATATATATAACCCTATACTTTTGTCTTATGAAGACGTCAAGGATGAAGAGAAGTGGATTTGGGTTTCAAACATGGAAATTTCAAAAACCTCCCAAAACATGTATATATCTACCCCTAAACCCTAATCTTTGTCTTATGAAGCCAAGCATATGAAGAGAAGTGATTTTGGGTTTCAAACATGGAAACTTCAAAAACCTCCCAAAAGCTTCATTTTAGAGAGACTAAGAATGATCCATATGCTTACCTTTTCATTGCCATGTTTTAAACTTGTTTTAACCTTGGTCAAACCTAGGATTTGACCAAGATTCAAATGGGAGTAAAAATTCAGAAAAATTCAAAAAAAATGAAAAACCAAAGCACACACATATATATATACCTTCTTATGTCATATAGTAAGCATTCAAGTTGATAAACAAGGTCTAGACATATTCAAAGTAGAAATATCATGTATCATATCTACCCCTAACCCTAAACTCTGTCTTATGAAGTCAAACATATGAAGAGAACTGGGGTTTTGGGTTTCAAACATAAAATTTTCAAGTACACCTTCATTTTAGAGTGAGTAAGGAAGGGATTCATGCTTACCGTTTCATTTTCATGTTTTAAACTTGTTTAAACCTAGGATTTGACCAAGATTTAAATAGGCATAAAAATTCAAAAGAAATCAAAAAATGAAAAACCAAAGCACATATATATAGCCTTCTTATATCATATAGTAAAAAATTCAAGTTGATAAACAAGGTCTAGACATATTCAAACAAGAAAAATCATGTATCTACACCTAACCATAAACTCTGTCTTAAGTGGTTTTGAGTTTCAAACATGGAAATTTCACAAACCTCCCAAAAGCTTCATTTTACAGTGACTGAGGAGGATCCATGCTTACCTTTTGGCTTAAACGTTTGAAACCAAAAACCACTTCTCTTCATGCATGCTTGACTTCATAACACAGAGTTTAGGGTTAGGGGGTAGATACATGATTTTCCTGGTTTGAATATGTCTAGACCTTGTTTATCAACTTAATTGATTGCTTACTATATGACATAAGAAGACTACGTGCCTTGGTTTTCAATTTTTTTTTTTTTGAATTTTATGCTCATATATTTGAATCTTGGTCAAATCTTAGGTTTGACCAAGATTTAAACAAGTTTAAAACATGAAAATGAAAAGGGAAGCATGTATCCTTCTTAGTCACTCTAAAATGAAGCTTTTGGGATGTTTTTGAAATTTCCATGTTTGAAACCCAAAACGACTTCTCTTCATGCTTCATCATAAGATGGGGTAGATACATGATTTTCTGGTTTGGATATACCTAGACCTCGTTTAACTTGAATGCATACGATATGACATAAGAAGACTACATGCTTTTGTTTTTCATTATTCTGTTTTTTTTTGAATTTTGTGCCCACCCATTTGTATCTCTAAAGAGCTCTAAGCTCCCAGTGTTGGGAGCGTCTGTGAGCCTCCCGCAGGTCGCTATCGTCTGGCCTACTTGCAGGAAAGGTAGGATTTGGCTTTCCATCATGGCGATGTGAGGTGTCGCTCTGCTGATCCTCCAGCATTGGTTTGCTACTTGCTAGCGCGTTGTAGGTCGGTTTGGTCGACGTGCGTGGAAGCCTCCAGTCAATCAGAAAAGAAGGAGGAAAAACTAGAGGAGGATGAGGATTGAGGCAGCACTCTGAAGGCCAGCCGGACGGAGCCGCGACGCCGGTAAGTCCGTGGCACCGCGCCGGAGCCCCGGATCTATGCGGAGGCGTGCGCGTGCGATACCACGCTGGTGGCGGCCCTTCGGATCGATGCGGAGGTGGCTTTCCTGTCCGCCGTTGGAGACGAGATCGGGCGACGGCGGCGTGGTCGCACATCGGCGGTTCTCTTTTCTCGCGCGCGACCCAGAGCGCCGCCTAGTGTTTCCGAAAAAGGGGCCCTCACCATGGACCCAAGGATCCGCCAGCTCGTGCTACCTCCGATTGCGGCCGAGGCAGACACGACGGCAGCCACCGCGTCGACCCCGCCAAGAGCGGGTGCCTCAGAAGGAAGACCAGCGCGTGCGGGAGGCAACGCGCTGCTGGGCATGGCGCGGGCTGAGGAGTCGACTAGCACAAGGTCACGGCCGTGTGCAGCGCCAGGCCTGCCTGGTCCTCGCTCTGCACGTTACTCGGCCGCCGCCGCCTGGTTGTCCCCCGCGAACTGACCTGCGCTAGGCCGACTGTGGACGGAAACGGGTGGGGCTTGATACTGCGGCGGTTGAGGGGACGTAGTGCGTGGGCTGCTGTTCAGTCAGCCCATCGAGACGGCCAGCAAGGAGATGCTCGAGGTGCTCTACTGCCAGGTTTGATTCCGCTCTTGCTATTGTTTTAGTCCATCTCGCACTATCCACTTTTTTGTCAGTAGCTTCTGTTAATGTTAATTAGGGATCTAGAGCTAACTAAAATTTGCTAGATTCATGTTACTTTGAGTAATGAAGTTCAGACCATTCTGAACTACAAGCCAAAATTATCTATTTGTTTTGACTAATTTTGCGGAAATTCTAATATTATTTGAACTGAACATGCACGTAAAATAGTACTCTGTATTTTCCTACCGAAGATTTATTAAAATTGGTGGCAATTACAGTAATGGTGCACAGCAACCACCACTACCGGTGATCTTCATGTCTGGGGCTGCTTCGTTAGTTGCATCCTGGATTCGACTTCTGATATGCAATAGAGGAAGACAAGGATTTCCCTTTGTATGAACACACATACCAAATCTATCGTGTTATGCCTAGGCAAAACATCCACAGGTTAATTTGACATGCTTGATGATGTGTGATATACTATCCCGCTGCGATGTTTTACTGATTTGCAATTTGATAGATGCATTTGATGGGTTATAGATTTGTGGTATGGTCATTGTTTGGAATAATAAAGATCTATTAGCTTAGGAAGGGCAATATTTCTTTTGATATATAAGAACTTCACATGATTGGATCTAAGATAGTTGAGAACATTTGTTGTACCTAACAGCTTCTTGAAAGGACTCCTAGATTGATCTCACTTCAAGACTGCAAGTTGTAATATCAATACATTGTTTTATTTCCTTCATATGGTTCTATTTTTTAGTATTCTATTTACATACTGCTACCCTGTGTTAATACTAACTCTTGCAATAATATGCAGCTACGACATAGGTTCATGTTTGTTATTTGAATCAAAATGACTGATGTAGTGTGAAATAATAATATCCTTTAATTGTTGGTCATTTGTATGTGATTAGGTTGCTTTTTAGTTGTACCTTATGTGGTACTATTTTAGATGAACACATATTTAATGTTTTCAAGTTTAGTGCAATGTATTTAAGGTCTATTCTCTTATATCAAAAGAAACTGAAGTGTGACCAACTATGCTAAAATATACTTTCGCCTTTTAGAGTTTCCAGTGATAGAAATCTTAGCCATTCTGCACTTGGTGCAATGACCTTTGTAGAAGTATGCATCTTCTCTCTAAATCCATATTTCGTCCTTTTTAAAGGCCTATTGATTGGAGATGCTGCTATGCATTTTGGTACCAATCAATGATACTATTTCTACCTTCTGTTTCCTAGAACGTTGGCATCCTATAATAGTATCATTTCTTTAGGGAAGCTAATTAGTAAGTGACAATTGTGTGGTCCTCTTAAAAGCAGCCAATATTATTAAGTACTCTAGAATTGAAGCACATTTTTAGAGCATTAAGCTCCCTAAAATTGAAGCCCTGTGCATACTTACTTTTTAGTTTTCGCACATGAGATCGCATGGTGCCACGAAAAGGTTCTACGTGTCAAACTACATCCAGTTCCAATTTTACAGAGTCTGTTCGTTGGGGTTAGTGGGGTAAAAAAAGAACGTGTGACATCCTTGTTTCAGAGGAAGTCGCTATATAGGTCGCCCGTCGCCGACCCATCAGTATGCTCCTATTCCTCTCTTCGGATTTAGTCCTTTTAAATTGTAACCTTTGGTGCTGTGCTTTTCTGGTTGGGTGAGATGTGCATTTTACAGTAATAAGTGAATTAAATTATTTGAAACAACATTTGACTTTATTGCTTGCTCTGTTCAGGGTTGAAGACCACCTAAGTGGAAAAGTTGTTTTTGTATATTCATATTGAAAACATGAGGCCATACCATCCTAGGCTGAAGCTTAAAAGTAATCACGTCTTGGAAATTAATTAAGCTTTACTTCATCTTAATCTATTTGGAAAATGAAGGATGGAAGGTATACTTGAGTTTTTTTCTAACCTAGATGCGGAGTTGCATTAAATTTATAATTTGTGGCGAAGAGCTTGCAGAGATAAACTTAACCACATTCTTAATTAACATCATAGCTCAAGAGTCTTGGTATGTCTGCTACTTTCAGTCCCTTAGATTGATTAATAGATCATGTACGCATATATCAATAGGAATCAACAACCAAAGATATGTTTAGAGATCATCGATGTCGAAAATATCTTTGTGACTGGTGGGAGTAGGTTATACAAATATTTGGTAGTCTAAATGAGCAGAATTATATGTTTGAGCTTCTTCATTTATTAAGAAAGATCATATGCAAAACTTTTGTAGGGGTGTTCGTTGAGACACATGAAGGCCAAAGTTTGCTTCTACCAAAATGTGGGGATGCTATTTTGCATTTATGGGTGATACGATCGGTTGTTTGTTCAGATGTTTAGTTCATTAATCCTACCTCAAATGGACATATTCATGTGCAATAATAGCTAAGTATATGTATGCAATTCGCATCCTTCTAGCATCTTATATTTCTTTGGGGACACGCTAACGACTCTTGCTGATTTAAAACATTTTTTGTTTAGTCTAGGTGCCTTTTATAGTACATGTTTGCAACTCAGCCTTTTGTAAGCAATACAATTTATTTATTCTCGGCTAATGTAAATGATCCTTCTTCAATCCAGTTGACTAACAAAATACACGTGATTGATTGTGATTGTAGCATGAAGGATCAACTAATTTTTTATTCAATTATTTATAATACCTGCTGCTTCTTATTTGTATCTTTTTGGGTCTTCAGTTGTTAAATAGGATAGGTTTGACATTACGTAATTACACTGGTCTATTTTGTAGGTATGGTCTTTACACCGAAAGAGCTCCACCAAATAATTAACTCAAGAGGATATTAGTGTATCTCTCCAGATTATTGCTGCCTATGAAAGAACACATTATTGTTGCTTATGATCAGAGATTCTCTCAGCCAACTATTTCCAGATATAATTTCTGATGTTATATTTTGAACCTTCTACTACGAAAGGGATATATGTATACCGGATGTTGTTTGAAATATTTAACATAGCTGTCTTTCTAGGTCGATGCAATGTGCTCGACCTCACAGTCCCACGTCTGGCTCAGCGGGGGAGTTGGTCAGGCCCGTCGTAGCCACTATCTGCTCCAAATCATGGTAAGCCTGATGTTTCTCAGTGTCTCACTTCCTTGTGTTCATTGGAGACTCTACCTTCTTATCGTGTCTCCCCCAATATGGTTCAGCTGCAGACATTATTGCCTAATAGTACTAGGTTACTGTAGGAGTGTTATCACCCAATTCGGCCTCTCAGCGCTAGAAGCTTTCGTGATGATGTGGGCAGCTACGTCATCGAATCTAGACACATTTCTTTCCCATTACCGCTATCCTTCCCAATTTATGTCATAGCACTGAGGGTACCGTGATAAACCATTTCCCGTGTTTTCCTTAATCTGTAAATCCCGTCGGGAACTATGATTGTTCTGCATAAATCCTAGGAAATAATGTTAGCTATGTCTTGGCATGGCAAATATTAGCTATGTTCAGAATATAGCAGCTTCTGGTAGAGTTTGCTTCTTGATTGAAACTTGGTTTGTGATAAGGGTTCAAAATCTCCATTTATTGATTTATGTAGAGATTATTAGTCGTGCATAATCAGCAACTCATAGTACGATGACATGTGGTAGTCATGACCTTGATGTGTTGGTCCATAATACGAGCTTCAGTTGTAGCCTGCCCATAAGTCATGCCCTTTTGACTCCCTACCTCTCATTGACATCGCATCTAAATCATATCAAAGGGAGGAACTGTGCCAGTAAATATCCATCAATAGGATAGTTTACCTGTCACCATAGATCCTTACTCTGTTAGCTTGATAACAGAAGTGGGATGAATCATGAAAGGAAGAGCACGTAATAATACCAGAACCAAGATTAAGCAAGTTTCTTATGCTAGACATAGCATGGTTTAATATTTCAATGTGTTGTGTACTTGAGTTCCCGGCAGACCCTGTATTTCTACATTAATATGACATGTAAAGTTTACACTTTGTTAAATATGCTAATAGCAAACCTGACTCCTTAGGCCCGAATAGAATTGAAGTACAGATTGAATTCAAACTCGAACCTGTGTTATTCTATTCTGTCTGCAGTAACATGAACTGCTTTCTTAAGGTTCACAGAATCACTGCCACAGATACATCCTGCCTGACAAATGACCCCTGGGTTCTGAGACTTTACTGAATAACTAGACAAAAAAGAGGATTCAATGCAAAGCAGCCAGTTACACACTACAGTGGATACACCATTGTAGAATCCAAGGTGTCGCTTAAGTGATTCTCAGCAACATCTGTGCAACATCGTTGCCCTTCAGGTTTGTATCTTTTACTGAATAGTGCTGAGGAAAATAATCCCAAAGGGAAGTTTGCCGGCCAAACTATGTTAGGTGAGCAATATTTTCTCCCTTGACAGGGAAGTAAATACAAGTAAGAAACAAGCAGATACCAGCTACGATGAAGACTTATCCCTCTAAAGATGATTTTTTAGTAGAAAGTTAAACAAGAATGTTGTGCCTTCTTTGTTAATGGGGCGTCCAGTCCGTGCCCCAAGGATAACACACCCCTCGGATGGATTGAGGACATAAAAGCAACGCAAACATATCCACCAATAGGTAATCAAGCATGTCGGTTTGCCAGGGTAACCAGGAGCTCAAAACACAGGCAAAGTTGGTTTAACTACTGCTTGGAGTAAATTACAATATCTCGGATAAATTGGATGGAGTTAACTGAAGGCGCCCCTTGCTTGCAGGACACCTCACCAAGGATCTGCAATGGGCGACGATGCGTTGCTGAAGTCACCATTGGATGCCTGCTCTATCTTTTTTCTCAGCAGCTCCCATCTCCTCCCTCTGTTCCGTCTTGTGATAGCAATTCAACTACAGTCTACATGTCCTTTGGTGAGTTCATCAGGTGGATGGACCAACATGCCAAAAATACTGGTTAAGAAATTACCCCTGCTTTCCTCCACACTTACTTTTTTTCTATAATTCCAGGTCTTGCAGGTCATTCTTACCTTGCATTTAGAATTTCTGCAACCTGATACGCTTTGCTAGAACTTCATTGGTAAGAAATGAATGTTCATGAAAGGTAATACTCCGTATGAAGTATTGACACATTTGTATGACAAAGATAGTCGCCCCCACTTCATATGATACAATTGTCTCATATGAGCAGTCAAATTGCAAAGAGTGGGTTGTTTATCCTATAGTAGCCATGTAAATTCATGTATGGAGTACATTTTATCATATTTGTGTATTAGTGCTTTGTTGTTATCCTATTGTTTTATTTTTGCTCTTGACTTCCACTCACAAATAATGGTAATTCAGTACTTCTTCTTCTTCTTCTTCTTAACAAAATATAGAATGAACCCGTCTCATGCAGGCAAAATCGAAACACACAAACCAGCATGTCAACAACGCGCGCAGCAACGCGCGCGGGGTCCTTCTAGTATCTTGGTCAAATCCTAGGTCTGATAATGATTTAAACAAGATTAAAATATGAAAATGCAAAGGTAAGCATGGATCCTTCTTAGTCACTCTAAAATGAAGCTTTTGGGAGCAAAACCACTTCTCTTCATATGCTTGACTTCATAAGACGAAGTTTAGGGGTTAGGGGGTATAGATACATTATTTGTCTAGTTTGAATATGTCTAGACCTTGTTTATCAACTTAATTGGCTTACTATATGACATAAGAAAACTATTTGCTTTGGTTTTTCTTTTTCCTGATTTTTTTCAATTTTGATGCCCATTTGAATCTTGTCAAATCCTAGGTTTGACCGAGATAATTTAAACAAGCTTAAAACATGAATATGAAAAGGGAAGCATGTATCCTTCTTTGTCACTCTAAAATGAAGTTTTTGGGAGGTTTTTCAAATTTCCACGTTTGAAACCCAAAACCACTTCTCTTCATATGCTTGACTTCATAAGACAGAGTTCAGGGGTTAGGGGGTATAGATACATGATTTGTCTAGTTTGAATATGTCTAGACCTTGTTTATCAACTTTAATGCTTACTATATGACATAAGAAAACTATTTGCTTTGGTTTTCTTTTTTCTGACTTTTTTCAATTTCGATGCCCATTTGAATCTTGTCAAATCCTAGGTTTGACCAAGATAATTTAAACAAGCTTAAAACATGAATATGAAAAGGGGAGCATGTATCCTTCTTAGTCACTCTAAAATGTAGTTTTTGGGAGTTTTTTGAAATTTCCATGTTTGAAACCCAAAACCACTTCTCTTCACATGCTTGACTTCATAAGACAGAGTTTAGGGGTTAGGGGTATAGATACATGATTTGTCTGGTTTAATATGTCTAGACCTTGTTTATCAACTTTAATGCTTACTATATGACATAAGAAGACTATGTGATTTGGTTTTTCATTTTTCTGTTTTTATTTTTGCCCATTTGAATCTTGGTCAAATCCTAGGTTTGACCAAGATATAGACAAGTTTAACACGTAAATGAGTTAACTTGGATTTCCTACCCTTGAATCCATAGGAAACTTTGTTCTAATGCACTATTATAATCTCCGAGTTTTTACACCAACAGGTCACACTTACGTGTGGTGCCCACGCTTGAGGTCCCACACTTCAGTGAGCACAAGTCACGTGCAATAGGTACGCAAACTCCCGCCATTTTCTTTGTCAAGAGAATACGCATCAGGATGCGTATTGGAAGTCTGTGGGTCCTTCTGGTTCCTTCGTCGTCCCTCTCACAAAAAAACAAATCTCTCTCATTCTCGGCCTCGCTCGACTCGCTCGCTCGCTCGCACCTCCTGCTCACTGACAAACCCTGCACAAAAGTCAACATCATCACCCGAAAAAGGGAGACACCATAATTCTCTCCCTTCTTCTCTCCTTCCGAGTGATCCCTCTTCCTCCGAGTTTCACTCGACGGGCAAACACCCATGTGCTGCATAGTAATAATAAAAAGGTAGTACTCGTAGAAAAATCGATATACGAATCTGTAATTAAATAGGTTAAACTAGGGTTTTGCCCAGTTCTACAGATCAAGGGTTCAAAAAATCCAACTACGGGGTTCGAACAACACGATTCTAATCCAAGAATTTTTTCGACCTAGGTCACCCAAATGGCCTCAAACTATAGGGTTAGCATCTAGTGCAGTATGTGTGAAAATGTATGCACTATGTGTGCTATAACTTGTATGTCTTTCATATTTGAACCAAATTTGAATAAGTTTGAAATATTTGAAAAGGGGCTTTTGGCTTAAACGTTTGAAACCAAAAACCACTTCTCTTCATTCATGCTTGACTTCATAAGACAGAGTTTAGCTAGGGTTAGGGGATAGATGCATGATTTTCCTGGTTTGAATATGTCTAGACCTACTTTATCAACTTAATTGAATGCTTACTATATGACATAATAATACTATGTGCATTGTTTTTTATTTTTTTGATTTTTTTAAAATTGTATGCCCATTTGAATCTTGGTCAAATCCTAGGTTTGAACATGGTTTAAACAAGTTTAAATCATGAATATGAAAAATTAAGCATCTATATATCCTTCTTAGTCACTCCAAAATGTAGCTCTTGGGAGGTTTTTTCGAAATTTCCATGTTTGAAACCAAAACCACTTCTCTTCATGCATGCTTGACTTCATAAGACATAGTTTAGCTAGGGCGTTAGGGGGTAGATACATGATTTTCCTGGTTTGAATATGTCTAGACCTGGTTTATCAACTTAATTAATTGATTGTTTACTATATGACATAAGAAGACTATGTGCCTTGGTTTTAAATTTTTCTGTTTTTTTTAATTTTACGCCCATATATTTGAATCTTGGACAAATCCTAGGTTTGACCAAGATTTAAACAAGTTTAAACATAAAAATAAAAAGGGAAGCATGTATCCTTCTTAGTCACTCTAAAATGAAGCTTTTTGGATGTTCTTGAAATTTCCATTTTTGAAACCAAAAACGACTTCTCTCTTCATGCTAGACTTCATAAGATCGACAGGGGGCAGATACATGATTTGTCTGGTTTGGATATGTCCAAACCTTGCTTGTTTATCAACTTGAATGCTTACTATATGACATAAGAATGCTTACCATATGTTTGAATTTTAAAAGCATATAGTCTTCTTATGTCATATAGTAAGCATTCAAAAGTTTTTCTTTGAGAGAGTAGCATGCATTCAAAAGTTGATAAATAAGATTTGTACATATTCAAACCAGACAAATCATGTCGTATCTACACCCCCTAACCCTAAACTCTGTCTTATGAAGTCAAGCATGAAGAGAAGTTTTTGGGTTTCAAACATGGAAATTTCACAAACCTCCCAAAAGCTTCATTTTACAGTGACTAAGGGCTCCTTTGATTCATAGGATTTGCATAGGAATTGTGTAGGATTTGGTTCCTATGGGAAAATTTCCTATACATGTTGTTTGATTCATAGAAACATATCCTATAGGAAAAATTCCTATAGGAATCTTGTAGCGTAATTCCTATAGGAAAAAACATTGGCTCATACCTCATGAAAAAATTCCTTTGCTACAATCAAACACACTTCATCTTTCTATAGGATTCAAGTAGACATGTGTCATTCCAATCCTATGCCTTTCCTATTCCTATACTTTTCCTATCCTTTAAATCAAAGGAGCCCTAAGAAGGATCCAGGCTTACCTTTTCATTTTCATTTTTAAACTGCTTGTTTAAATCTTGATCAAACCTAGGATTTGACCAAGATTCAAATGGGCATAAAAAATCAGGAAAAAATGAAAAATGAAAAAACAAAACACATATATAGCCTTCTTATATATGTCATATATATAGTAAGCATTCAATTAAGTTGATAATTTTAAACAAGGTCTATACATATTAAAACCAGAAAAAAGCATGTATCTACCCATGCATATATATATATAACCCTATACTTTTGTCTTATGAAGACGTCAAGGATGAAGAGAAGTGGATTTGGGTTTCAAACATGGAAATTTCAAAAACCTCCCAAAACATGTATATATCTACCCCTAAACCCTAATCTTTGTCTTATGAAGCCAAGCATATGAAGAGAAGTGATTTTGGGTTTCAAACATGGAAACTTCAAAAACCTCCCAAAAGCTTCATTTTAGAGAGACTAAGAATGATCCATATGCTTACCTTTTCATTGCCATGTTTTAAACTTGTTTTAACCTTGGTCAAACCTAGGATTTGACCAAGATTCAAATGGGAGTAAAAATTCAGAAAAATTCAAAAAAATGAAAAACCAAAGCACACACACATATATATATAGCCTTCTTATGTCATATAGTAAGCATTCAAGTTGATAAACAAGGTCTAGACATATTCAAAGTAGAAATATCATGTATCATATCTACCCCTAACCCTAAACTCTGTCTTATGAAGTCAAACATATGAAGAGAACTGGGGTTTTGGGTTTCAAACATAAAATTTTCAAGTACACCTTCATTTTAGAGTGAGTAAGGAAGGGATTCATGCTTACCGTTTCATTTTCATGTTTTAAACTTGTTTAAACCTAGGATTTGACCAAGATTTAAATAGGCATAAAAATTCAAAAGAAATCAAAAATGAAAAACTAAAGCACATATATATAGCCTTCTTATATCATATAGTAAAAAATTCAAGTTGATAAACAAGGTCTAGACATATTCAAACAAGAAAAATCATGTATCTACACCTAACCATAAACTCTGTCTTAAGTGGTTTTGAGTTTCAAACATGGAAATTTCACAAACCTCCCAAAAGCTTGATTTTACAGTGACTGAGGAGGATCCATGCTTACCTTTTGGCTTAAACGTTTGAAACCAAAAACCACTTCTCTTCATGCATGCTTGACTTCATAACACAGAGTTTAGCTAGGGTTAGGGGGTAGATACATGATTTTCCTGGTTTGAATATGTCTAGACCTTGTTTATCAACTTAATTGATTGCTTACTATATGACATAAGAAGACTACGTGCCTTGGTTTTCAATTTTTTGTTTTTTTAATTTTATGCTCATATATTTGAATCTTGGTCAAATCTTAGGTTTGACCAAGATTTAAACAAGTTTAAAACATGAAAATGAAAAGGGAAGCATGTATCCTTCTTAGTCACTCTAAAATGAAGCTTTTGGGATGTTCTTGAAATTTCCATGTTTGAAACCCAAAACGACTTCTCTTCATGCTAGACTTCATAAGATCAACAGGGGGTAGATACATGATTTTTCTGGTTTGGATATACCTAGACCTCGTTTAACTTGAATGCATACGATATGACATAAGAAGACTACGTGCTTTTGTTTTTCATTATTCTGTTTTTTTGAATTTTGTGCCCACCCATTTGTATCTTGGTCAAATCCTAGGTCTGATAATGATTTAAACAAGATTAAAATATGAAAATGCAAAGGTAAGCATGGATCCTTCTTAGTCACTCTAAAATGAAGCTTTTGGGAGCAAAATCACTTCTCTTCATATGCTTGACTTCATAAGACGGAGTTTAGGGGTTAGGGTATAGATACATTATTTGTCTAGTTTGAATATGTCTAGACCTTGTTTATCAACTTAATTGGCTTACTATATGACATAAGAAAACTATTTGCTTTGGTTTTTCTTTTTCCTGATTTTTTTCAATTTTGATGCCCATTTGAATCTTGTCAAATCCTAGGTTTGACCGAGATAATTTAAACAAGCTTAAAACATGAATATGAAAAGGGAAGCATGTATCCTTCTTTGTCACTCTAAAATGAAGTTTTTGGGAGGTTTTTCAAATTTCCATTTGAAACCCAAAACCACTTCTCTTCATATGCTTGACTTCATAAGTGTAACATCCCAAGTTTTCCACAAATAATAAAGCAAGTGAGATTTCAATTACTCAAAATTTACAATTAACAAAAACTTTTTCTATGCATATAGTGCCACATATAGTTTTGTGCATCTAAGTGATTTTCTTGTGTGCTATTGCCATAATGAGTGTTAGCATTATTCATCTATTGCTATGAGAACACTAACCAAGATCACAAAACCCTAAATTGAGGAGAATTCAAGAAAATGGGAAAAACCCATTTCTCACTCACATACACTTTATGCAAAAATGCAAAATCACCACCAAGGCCATAATTGCTTGCTTCCTTGCTTCTAAAATGTTTCAATATAATAAACTAACACAATTGCATCATTGGATCATGAATCAAAGCAAGAGAAATCAAGAACTCATCATACATATGATAATGGTCACTTTAGTGAAAAATATTTTCTTCACCACTTTGCACCCCTGTATTTCTTAAAACCTAAACTAAACTTTGTCAACCAAAGCCATGTCATCCAAGACCATGTCAAGGTGAACACTTTTCATGTTGACCACCATGTCCAGAGTTGACTAGGTTGACCAGAATTTAATTGCCAAAACAGGATCTGAGAAGAAAAAGAAGATCACCTCAAATTTGAAACTTTGCAATTCTTTTCCAAATTGAGTGCCACCACCACCAATACATCACTATAATTATATAAAAGAGATTCACCAAAAAGATTTCCAAAATTTGAAAATTTTCTTCATGCGGCCATTGTGTCGAACACTTGGCAGGCATAAATTCAGTAATGTGCAACACCCCTTTGTCCAACAGATTTGAGGCTAAACCCCTTTGCAAATGTGATCATTAGCTAGTTCTACACCCCCTGCCTCTAGCCCAGTACTTGCATGGTCGATTAAAGCCAAGGAAAAACCCTAAACTATGCAACACCACACCATGCCGGCCACTTTGGCATCTCCATCTCTAGCCCTGGTTTTAACCCGTGCTCTTGTCCTGGAGCATCTACAATGCATAAGGAATCGAATGGTACACGCACGAGCGAAGCCAAGCCTTGGCATTGGCCAGAACGCGCGTGCCAAAGTTCATGCCAGTACACGCCCATGCCGCGGTGAGCGCGCTCTGGAACGCGCCAGAGCACCGTGCACTCGAACGCGCCCGTCCTTGCCCTGCATCCCTACCACCGCGTCGTCTAGCCACTCCACTCACTCTACGTCCTAGACACGCTCAAGCACCGTCCAGAGCCTTGTCGCCGTCGTCCTCGTCGTCGACGTACCGCGGGTACCGCGATGATTACTGGAAGAAATCGAGCGTTTCCGTAGCCCTATCTCTGCGCCAGCTAGCCGTTGAGCATCGCCAGGACGACGCCTACAAGATGCTGTACTCGCCTTGCCCTTTCGATCGACGGAGAAGCCGCGCCATGGCCGCGCCCTTGCAGCACGCTCGGCCACCTCCCTCCATCTATAAATACCGACGATCGGCTCCTCCCTTCAGCACACAATCTCCTCCCCTCTCCTCACTGAGCACTCCTACACAGCCAATTTCACTAGAGCTCGCCGGAGCTGCTCGAATTGCGAGCTCGAGTCCGCCGGAGTCCGCGGAAGCTCTGCTTCAATTGACGCCTCCCCGAGCTCCACAACTGCGCCAGGCTTCCTCATCGACCACCCCCGAGCACCTTGCCAGAGACCTGCAACGGCCTGGTAAGCTCTCCGACCCCCTACTGGCGCTCTGGGTTCGCCGGAATCTCGCCGGGGACGACGACACACGCCAGCCGTTGATCTGCTTCTTGATCCAACGCTCCCTATCGCTCGTACCGCTTCGGCGTGTTATGAGGCGCCGACAGGTGGCCCCCACCCTGTCAGCGCAGCCCGCCCGCACCAGTTGCTTGCTGGGCTGCGAAGTGAGTTTAAAACTCGTTTCGGCCCGTTAGCTTTTCCCGCCCAGGCCCAAAATTCAAATAGAGGTTTAAACTTAATATGAATTGTGCTGCAGATGGTTTAGTAAAAATTGAATAGTTTGAAATCTGCCAAACCAAATCTAGCAAACTTTATATCTTTGGAAAGCCCATGAAATTATCTAACTCATGCCACTGGCCTCATGTCCAAATTCGTATTAATTTTTAAATGATAAAAATAACAAGGCAGAGCCTTTTCTAACTTCAAATAATTATTAAAAATAATCTATAAATGATTTTAAGTTGATTCCAATTCTAATAAATCACAAATGATGTTCTCTAATTGATTATGCAATAATATAGTCAGGTTATTTGCATGATCATGGACTAGATCAAATAAAATAGCTATGTAGTTAATTCTAGCACCATTTAACTTGAAATTCAAATTTAATGAATAGTATGAGAGCTACTCTCTCATTTAAATCTTGATCCTAAGTAATATAACCAGGGGGAATGACCTAGGCTAAAGAACCCTTGATAAATATTACTTAGAGATTTTAATGCATTTAAAATAATAATATGATAACATGTGTAGTGTAGCACTTTAATTAAATTAGACTCACATATAATAGATATGAAATGTTGACTTGAGTCAACCTATATTTCATACCTGATTATTATATGGAGAGATTAAATCTTATTACAAAGTAAAGAGAAGAAATGAATTTCTTTAAGGATCTACCTATCTAAATTTAAGAAATAGGAATAATGAGAGGAAATTATTTTTCTAATAAATAAGAAATCATCAAATAACTCACCATGCCATGTTTGATTGATAATAGGACTAGAGTGTGAACTCTTTGAGTGTTCCTAGTTTAGCATATGAGTTTGGTTTAGTATTTATACCTCGTATTCGTATATAGACGCTAGTAACGAGGATTACCAAGAGGAGGAGGCCTATTCCCAAGAAGAGGAAGAGCACTTTGATCACTACTCAGCTCAAGGCAAGCTAACCCTTGCTAAATACAAATGCTTAGCTCTACAAGAGCAAAGGCATCATCACACTTTACTTTTATGTATTACCTATCCCATGTTTTACTTAATTTTACTTTGGCTTATTTACTTCAAAGTACCTTTTGATTTATGATTCACTTGGTCTAGAATAGAACAATACTTGGGTTAGATGAACACAAATCAAAGTTAGATTAGCACCCCTCATTTAGTGGCTATTGCTAATCAATTAAAATTTGACTACTCTAGATGGGAACAAGTGATGTTGATATGAAATTGAAACCTTGGGAATGATGGTTCATTCCAAGGAATGACTTTGAAGGTGAATATGACCAAGAGAAGATGGTGATTTTTGATATAAAACTGAGATGGGTTTGAATGCGATACCTTTCCAATTATACAAGTACCCCCACAATACCTGATTATGGGTAGGGCTTAACTAGAAACTTGTGTATTTTAGTATGGGTTCCCTCTAAACAAGCATCATAGGGGTTACGCCGAGGCTGCCTCCGTATGTGAGAAATGATGTGAATATGAGGTGAATGTACGACCCAAGCCCTGTGCAGTTCCCGGGTTAACAGTTGGTTCTCACCGGGAGGCCAAGCTCATGGGGAGAGGTGCCTATACTAGGACATATAAGTGAAAGGTTATGATTGATGATCCGCGTACTGAGTTACGATGATTCGGGGTTATCCTCGACGGATGAAATCAATAGTTGTGGCACAAGAGTACAACCTCTGCAGAGTGTTAAACCTATTCGAATAGCCGTGTCCGCGGTTACGGACGGTTGGAAGGGCCATACTACTTCCATTATCAGGATTTATGTTGAAATAATAATGGTGATTGATGAATTGTCTTGAATCCCAAATGAATGGTGGGAATGACACTAATGTTCCCACTTGAGTTAGTCTATTAAATAATGAGGATTTTTATTAAATGTTGATTCAAAGAAAACTTGGCTTTATGCAAATAAACTTAGAGCTTAGTACCCCTTTACTACAATACATTATGCTTTACCTTAGTATTAGTTTGCGAGTACTTTAAAAGTACTCATGGCTTTGCCCTGGCTATTCAAATGCCAGACTATGAAGAGGAGCAACAGTATCAGGATGACGGACAGCAGGACGTCTATGATAACTAGGATCGTCTTCTAACGTCAAGCGTTGCCTGTGGAATTATGAGTCCACTACTACTACTACGCTTCCGCTACTTATGTGTGATGTTGAACAATCTATTTGTGTAATATTGGATCATGTGATCCATTGATGTAAGACCTTATGTGTTGTAATAAATGATGACTCTGAACGACTTACTATTATGTCTCGCAAAAACAATCTTCCTGGGATTGCGATGTATGATATAATAGGGCATCCGGACTTAAAAACCCGGGTGTTGACAAGTTGGTATCAGAGCCATTGTTTGACCTTAGAAGACCTTAGTTAGAATGGACGTCCAACAAACTTAGTTTAAAATAAAATAGTTATGAAAATATACTCATACCCTTA
The DNA here is from genome assembly GCA_030979885.1 of Lolium multiflorum. NCBI lineage: Eukaryota > Viridiplantae > Streptophyta > Magnoliopsida > Poales > Poaceae > Lolium > Lolium multiflorum. The sequence goes on from CM061748.1 coordinate 339,991,308, forward strand.
CCTTGGAATTCCTTTTCAAAATAATCCATTTCATTGATTATTACTTAAAATTTTGAACACTGACAATTATTAACTTATTTGTCACTCCCTCTACAGATGGATCCCATCATCCCGACGGAGCCCTTTCTCCAGACCCAAGTCTACGACTTGGCGAACGGGGGAGACCTGATCTTCGAACGCGATCTGTTCGCGCTCACCGACTTCCTCGGACGCACGCCTCCCGTGTTCTACGGGGGTCAGATCTCGGACAACGGCCAGCTCCAATGGCTGATCATGGCTAACCTTCCGGGAAAGCCGGAGTCACCCATGTTCCGCCAGATCCAGTTCTCGCTCCGCGAGAACACTTGGGTGGATGGACTCGCCCATGCTCTGCAGGAGTCTCTCGCTCGTCTGTGCGGGCAGAACTCGCTGGCCATCGAAGGGGAACGCTTTGCGCACTTCGCAAGGCACTCCTCTGTTGGTCTGCCCCTCAGCCTGCCATACCACCCCGTGCTGAGGCACCATGTGGACCACCTCGACTACATGCTGTACGAGACTCGGTCGGCGCTGAGCGACTCCCGCTCCGCCGCCAACCACACTCAGCAGCAGCTGAACCAGTACGCGGAGACCATCAAGGTCATCGCGAAGGAGCGCAGGACTCTGCGCCAGCTGGTCGCGAAGAGGGATGCCACCATCCACCGCCTCAAGACCAAGATCGCCGTCCTGAAGGAGACCATCTCCACTCAGGTGGAGCAGCTCCAGATCCTGGAGGGAGAAGGCGAGGGGGAAGACATCCAAGGGGATGGCTACTCCTACGTCAGCAACGACAACGACTACGAGCCGGAGGAGGAGGGAGACGACGACTTCCACCAGACCCTGCCTGCCGGGATGGACACCACCTTCCCGCTCCGCATCGATGGATAGCTTCCATCCTCTCCTTGAGCACCGCGTAGCCTGAGATGTATCGGTCCTTTGTATTCGCCCCTTGTATCGTAGCTTGTTGAAAGGGTTCTTCAAACCCTCCGGAATGTTGGCTTGTAATAATTGCTACCTTCATGACTATGTTTCGTATGTGTAATATTTGTATATTATGAACCATGTTTTAAATAAATGTGAGTTTATTTCCCCAAAATTAAGCCATAGAAATTGTCCCTCTTATCTCATGATCCATACCTCTGTTCAGATGGCACATTCCAATCGCAACGCCAATTCGGATGCGTTGACGCAGATACTGCAACAGATGTTGGCTGAAAGAGAAGTGGATAGGACTGAAAGGCAGGCTAACTTAGCTGTACTTCAACAGTTAGCACAGAACAACCAAGGCCACGGGAACCATGATCACCCGGGCTCCAAGTTGAAGAACTTTCAGAACACCAACCCACCGGTGTTTAGCAAGACAGAGGAACCCCTTGATGCTGATGATTGGCTCCAGACAATGGAGAACAATCTTGAGGTTGCCGGAGTGGAGGCAAATGACAAGGTGCTGTTTGCCACCCACTATCTGGCAGGACCTGCACGTGCCTGGTGGACGAGTGCTCGCGCATTGAATGCCGGGCAGCTCATGACTTGGGCAGACTTCAAGCTCAAGTTTAGCAAGTACCATGTGCCACCAGGTCTCATCAAGAAGATGCGGGATGAGTTCCGCGAGTTAAAGCAAGGCCGTCTGACCGTGGTAGAATACCGCGACAAGTTCCTCACCTTGTCAAGGTACGCCCCGGATGAGACTGATACCACCGAGAAGAGGAAGGAGAGGTTCCTGAACGGACTGCACGATGAGATGCAGACTGTGTTGGTCAACATCCCTTTTGCTGACCTCGAAGCCCTTGTTGACTCCGCCATCCAGATGGAGGGCAAGCTGAACCAGGCCAACGAAAACCGCAAGCGTCGCATGATGCACCAGAGTGGGCCCAGCAACAACTCCAAGTTTCGCCCTGGCTCAAGCGGAGGCTTCACCCCCAGAAACAACAGGCCACCGGCACAGATGTCGCGCCCCGGTTATCAGAACCGGAGCGGAGGAAACCCCAGGACGGGAGGACACCCCCACAACAGCAACAACTTCGTCCACCACAACAACAACTTCAACCGCGCCCCGACAAGAGCCCCTGCCAATCCCAACACCAACACTGCTCCAAGGACTGGGAGCAATGCTGTCCCTGTCGCCCCCAAGGACAAGTCCACCATCAACTGCTATGAGTGCGGTGTGTTGGGGCACTTCTCCAAAGAGTGTCCCCAGCGACTCGCCAAGATGGCCGCCAACACTACTGGCCCTGCTCAGCAGCAACGCCGTGTCGCCAACAACAAGAAGTTCGCCCCCAACAACCCGAACAACCGCGGCGGTCGCCTCTTTCACATGAATGCGGAAGAAGCACAGGAAGCCCCAGATGTCGTGCTGGGTATGTTCTCTGTTAACTCAATACCCGCAAGAGTGCTGTTTGATTCTGGAGCATCGCATTCATTTGTTACGGAAGAATTTGCATGCACTAGTAAGATTCAACCCATCAGTTTGAAGCATGTCATGGTAGTGCAAATACCTGGATCAACAACTAAAGCTAGAAAAATTTGCAAAGATGTTCCTATCAGAATTCATGAAATAGATTTCTATGCCAATCTAATTGTTCTGGGAACAAAAGGTTTAGAGGTAGTACTGGGTATGGACTGGATGTCCAAACATCATGGATTGATTGATTGTGCCAAGAAGGCCATCACCATGACTAGTAGCACCGGAGTGTTAGTGGAGCACATCTCGGAAAAACTGCCCAGAAAATTTACCTGCAACCAGAGTTTAACCAAACCCACCCTGGATCAAATCAGAGTCGTCTGTCGATACTCTGATGTGTTTCCGGAAGACCTACCCGGTATGCCCCCGGATCGGGATATCGAGTTTATCATCGAGTTAATCCCCGGAACCGGACCTATAGCCCAGAGAGCTTACAGCATGAACCCAGCAGAATTAGTGGAACTGAAGAAACAACTGGATGATATGTTAGCCAAAGGTTTGATTAGACCAAGTGCATCACCCTGGAGATCACCAGTTTTGTTTGTGGACAAGAAGGATGGTACGATTCGTTTATGTACGGATTACCGCAAACTCAATGATGTCACCATCAAGAACAAGTATCCCCTGCCCAAAATAGAAGACCTGTTTGATCAGTTGACCGGTGCCACCGTGTTTTCTAAGATTGACCTTAGGACAGGTTACCATCAGCTGAAGATCCGTGCATCGGACATTCCCAAAACTGCCTTCACCACCAGATATGGATTGTACGAGTACAATGTCATGTCATTTGGATTGACCAATGCCCCCGCTTATTTCATGAATCTCATGAATAAGATCTTCATGAACTTCCTGGATAAGTTCGTCGTTGTCTTCATCGACGACATCCTTATCTACTCCAAAACCGAAGAAGAACATGAACAACACTTGGAAATGGTTTTAGAGACTCTTCGGGAACACCAGCTGTATGCCAAGTTCAGCAAGTGTGAGTTCTGGTTGAGGGAAGTAGGATTTCTGGGACATATCTTGTCCGCAGGAGGAATTGCCGTTGACCCCTCAAAGATAAAGACCGTTGCAGAATGGAAAGCCCCAACCACCCAGACTGAGGTCCGTGCATTTCTCGGATTAGCGGGATATTACCGCCGATTCGTTGAAGGATTCTCAAGCATAGCCAGACCAATGACCCAATTGTTGAAAAAGGACAAGAAGTTCGAATGGACGAACAAGTGTGAAGAGAGCTTTCAACAGCTCAAGAGCAGACTGACTTCAGCCCCAATACTGATCATGCCGGACATCACCAAACCCTTTGATGTGTATTGTGATGCCTCCAAGATTGGTCTTGGATGTGTGTTGATGCAAGAAGGCAAAGTGATCTCATACCTGTCCAGGCAACTGAAGCAGCATGAACAGAATTACCCGACCCATGACTTAGAGCTAGCAGCAGTAGTGTTAGCCTTGAAAGTATGGCGTCATTACCTCATGGGTAATCGATGTGAGATCTATTCGGATCACAAGAGTTTGAAGTATATCTTCACCCAGAAGGAACTGAACATGAGGCAACGGAGATGGTTAGAGTTAATCAAGGATTATGATATGGATATCCACTATCACCCAGGCAAGGCCAATGTGGTAGCAGATGCTTTGAGTAGACTGCCGTGTCAGTTGAACTCCATGATTGCCGAAGAACAACCTAGCCTTCACCAAGAGTTTGAACAGTTTAGAATGGAGCTAGTAAGTGAAGGATTTCTCGCCAGCATTGAACTTCAACCCACCCTGATTAGTCAAATCAAGGAAGCTCAGAAGAGCAATGCAAGCATTGACGGGATTAAGAGCCAGCTAGCAGCAGGAAAGGCACCGGGATTCACTGTCGATGAAGAAGGTGTACTTTGGTACAACGGACGCTTGTGCGTGCCGTCAGATTCAGAGTTGAAACAAGTGATCCTAAAGGAAGCCCATGACACCTTATATTCTATTCACCCCGGAGGTACTAAGATGTACCAGGACTTGAAGGAACAGTTCTGGTGGCATGGGATGAAGCGAGAAATCGGGAGTTACATCGCCAAGTGTGACATCTGTCAGAGAGTCAAGGCAGAACACCAACGACCCGCAGGACTGCTACAGCCCCTGCAGATTCCCGAATGGAAGTGGGATTCCGTAGGAATGGACTTCATCACCGGATTGCCCAAATCTAGTAAAGGGAATGATTCTATCTGGGTAGTGGTCGATAGATTGACCAAAGTCGCCCATTTCATCCCCGTCAAGACCACCTACCAAGGACCAAGACTTGCAGAGTTATATATCTCACGGATAGTCAGCCTGCACGGAACTCCGAAGTCAATAGTATCGGATAGAGGATCTCAATTCACCTCCAGATTTTGGCAGAAGGTACATGAAGGACTCGGAACTAGGCTGAACTTCAGCACAGCCTATCACCCTCAGACAGATGGACAGACTGAACGAGTCAATCAGATACTAGAGGATATGCTGAGAGCATGTGTGTTGGAATATGGATCCAAGTGGGAAGACTGTTTGCCGTACGCAGAATTCTCGTACAACAACAGCTACCAAGCCAGTTTGCAGATGGCCCCCTTTGAAGCTCTGTACGGAAGGAAGTGCCGTACCCCTCTGAATTGGTCGGAAGTTGGAGAGAGTCAAGTCTTTGGACCAGATATTCTCCGAGAAGCTGAAGAGAAGGTTCACAAGATCCGTGAGTACCTCAAGACCGCTCAATCAAGACAGAAGAGCTACGCCGACAAGAGACGCCGAGAGATGACTTTTGAGATCGGAGATTTCGTATATCTCAAGGTGTCCCCTCTTAAAGGAATGCAGAGATTCCAGCTTAAAGGAAAGCTCGCACCCCGTTATGTTGGACCTTTCAAAGTCCTAAGTCGCCGAGGAGAAGTATCCTATCAGCTGGAATTACCAGAAGAAATGTCAACGGTGCACAATGTGTTTCATATCTCGTTACTCCGGAAGTGCTTGGAGGTACCTGAGAAGACTGAGGTGTTCAAGAACATTGACCATCGTACTGTGGATATCAACTCAGATCTAACCTACCGCGAAGTACCTATTCGCATTCTGGAGGAAGCATTCAGAACCACTCGTACCCGGAGTATCAAGTTTCTGAAGATACAATGGAGTAACCACACAGAAGAAGAAGCCACTTGGGAAAGAGAAGACTTTATGAAGACTGAATACCCCAATCTCTTTAGTACCTAGTTTTCTTCCAGATCTCGGGACGAGATCTTTTGTAAGGGGGAAGGGTTTGTAACATCCCAAGTTTTCAACAAATAATAAAGCAAGTGAGATTTCAATTACTCAAAATTTACAATTAACAAAAACTTTTTCTATGCATATAGTGCCACATATAGTTTTGTGCATCTAAGTGATTTTCTTGTGTGCTATTGCCATAATGAGTGTTAGCATTATTCATCTATTGCTATGAGAACACTAACCAAGATCACAAAACCCTAAATTGAGGAGAATTCAAGAAAATGGGAAAAACCCATTTCTCACTCACATACACTTTATGCAAAAATGCAAAATCACCACCAAGGCCATAATTGCTTGCTTCCTTGCTTCTAAAATGTTTCAATATAATAAACTAACACAATTGCATCATTGGATCATGAATCAAAGCAAGAGAAATCAAGAACTCATCATACATATGATAATGGTCACTTTAGTGAAAAATATTTTCTTCACCACTTTGCACCCCTGTATTTCTTAAAACCTAAACTAAACTTTGTCAACCAAAGCCATGTCATCCAAGACCATGTCAAGGTGAACACTTTTCATGTTGACCACCATGTCCAGAGTTGACTAGGTTGACCAGAATTTAATTGCCAAAACAGGATCTGAGAAGAAAAAGAAGATCACCTCAAATTTGAAACTTTGCAATTCTTTTCCAAATTGAGTGCCACCACCACCAATACATCACTATAATTATATAAAAGAGATTCACCAAAAAGATTTCCAAAATTTGAAAATTTTCTTCATGCGGCCATTGTGTCGAACACTTGGCAGGCATAAATTCAGTAATGTGCAACACCCCTTTGTCCAACAGATTTGAGGCTAAACCCCTTTGCAAATGTGATCATTAGCTAGTTCTACACCCCCTGCCTCTAGCCCAGTACTTGCATGGTCGATTAAAGCCAAGGAAAAACCCTAAACTATGCAACACCACACCATGCCGGCCACTTTGGCATCTCCATCTCTAGCCCTGGTTTCACACTTGCTCTTGTCCTGGAGCATCTACACTGCATAAGGAATCGAATGGTACACGCACGAGCGAAGCCAAGCCTTGGCATTGGCCAGAACGCGCGTGCCAAAACCATGCCAGTACACGCCCATGCCGCGGTGAGCGCGCTCTGGAACGCGCCAGAGCACCGTGCACTCGAACGCGCCCGTCCTTGCCCTGCATCCCTACCACCGCGTCGTCTAGCCACTCCACTCACTCTACGTCCTAGACACGCTCAAGCACCGTCCAGAGCCTTGTCGCCGTCGTCCTCGTCGTCGACGTACCGCGGGTACCGCGATGATTACTGGAAGAAATCGAGCGTTTCCGTAGCCCTATCTCTGCGCCAGCTAGCCGTTGAGCATCGCCAGGACGACGCCTACAAGATGCTGTACTCGCCTTGCCCTTTCGATCGACGGAGAAGCCGCGCCATGGCCGCGCCCTTGCAGCACGCTCGGCCACCTCCCTCCATCTATAAATACCGACGATCGGCTCCTCCCTTCAGCACACAATCTCCTCCCCTCTCCTCACTGAGCACTCCTACACACCAATTTCACTAGAGCTCGCCGGAGCTGCTCGAATTGCGAGCTCGAGTCCGCCGGAGTCCGCGGAAGCTCTGCTTCAATTGACGCCTCCCCGAGCTCCACAACTGCGCCAGAAGCTTCCTCATCGACCACCACTTCCCCGAGCACCTTGCCAGAGACCTGCAACGGCCTGGTAAGCTCTCCGACCCCCTACTGGCGCTCTGGGTTCGCCGGAATCTCGCCGGGGACGACGACACACGCCAGCCGTTGATCTGCTTCTTGATCCAACGCTCCCTATCGCTCGTACCGCTTCGGCGTGTTATGAGGCGCCGACAGGTGGCCCCCACCCTGTCAGCGCAGCCCGCCCGCACCAGTTGCTTGCTGGGCTGCGAAGTGAGTTTAAAACTCGTTTCGGCCCGTTAGCTTTTCCCGCCCAGGCCCAAAATTCAAATAGAGGTTTAAACTTAATATGAATTGTGCTGCAGATGGTTTAGTAAAAATTGAATAGTTTGAAATCTGCCAAACCAAATCTAGCAAACTTTATATCTTTGGAAAGCCCATGAAATTATCTAACTCATGCCACTGGCCTCATGTCCAAATTCGTATTAATTTTTAAATGATAAAAATAACAAGGCAGAGCCTTTTCTAACTTCAAATAATTATTAAAAATAATCTATAAATGATTTTAAGTTGATTCCAATTCTAATAAATCACAAATGATGTTCTCTAATTGATTATGCAATAATATAGTCAGGTTATTTGCATGATCATGGACTAGATCAAATAAAATAGCTATGTAGTTAATTCTAGCACCATTTAACTTGAAATTCAAATTTAATGAATAGTATGAGAGCTACTCTCTCATTTAAATCTTGATCCTAAGTAATATAACCAGGGGGAATGACCTAGGCTAAAGAACCCTTGATAAATATTACTTAGAGATTTTAATGCATTTAAAATAATAATATGATAACATGTGTAGTGTAGCACTTTAATTAAATTAGACTCACATATAATAGATATGAAATGTTGACTTGGGTCAACCTATATTTCATACCTGATTATTATATGGAGAGATTAAATCTTATTACAAAGTAAAGAGAAGAAATGAATTTCTTTAAGGATCTACCTATCTAAATTTAAGAAATAGGAATAATGAGAGGAAATTATTTTTCTAATAAATAAGAAATCATCAAATAACTCACCATGCCATGTTTGATTGATAATAGGACTAGAGTGTGAACTCTTTGAGTGTTCCTAGTTTAGCATATGAGTTTGGTTTAGTATTTATACCTCGTATTCGTATATAGACGCTAGTAACGAGGATTACCAAGAGGAGGAGGCCTATTCCCAAGAAGAGGAAGAGCACTTTGATCACTACTCAGCTCAAGGCAAGCTAACCCTTGCTAAATACAAATGCTTAGCTCTACAAGAGCAAAGGCATCATCACACTTTACTTTTATGTATTACCTATCCCATGTTTTACTTAATTTTACTTTGGCTTATTTACTTCAAAGTACCTTTTGATTTATGATTCACTTGGTCTAGAATAGAACAATACTTGGGTTAGATGAACACAAATCAAAGTTAGATTAGCACCCCTCATTTAGTGGCTATTGCTAATCAATTAAAATTTGACTACTCTAGATGGGAACAAGTGATGTTGATATGAAATTGAAACCTTGGGAATGATGGTTCATTCCAAGGAATGACTTTGAAGGTGAATATGACCAAGAGAAGATGGTGATTTTTGATATAAAACTGAGATGGGTTTGAATGCGATACCTTTCCAATTATACAAGTACCCCCACAATACCTGATTATGGGTAGGGCTTAACTAGAAACTTGTGTATTTTAGTATGGGTTCCCTCTAAACAAGCATCATAGGGGTTACGCCGAGGCTGCCTCCGTATGTGAGAAATGATGTGAATATGAGGTGAATGTACGACCCAAGCCCTGTGCAGTTCCCGGGTTAACAGTTGGTTCTCACCGGGAGGCCAAGCTCATGGGGAGAGGTGCCTATACTAGGACATATAAGTGAAAGGTTATGATTGATGATCCGCGTACTGAGTTACGATGATTCGGGGTTATCCTCGACGGATGAAATCAATAGTTGTGGCACAAGAGTACAACCTCTGCAGAGTGTTAAACCTATTCGAATAGCCGTGTCCGCGGTTACGGACGGTTGGAAGGGCCATACTACTTCCATTATCAGGATTTATGTTGAAATAATAATGGTGATTGATGAATTGTCTTGAATCCCAAATGAATGGTGGGAATGACACTAATGTTCCCACTTGAGTTAGTCTATTAAATAATGAGGATTTTTATTAAATGTTGATTCAAAGAAAACTTGGCTTTATGCAAATAAACTTAGAGCTTAGTACCCCTTTACTACAATACATTATGCTTTACCTTAGTATTAGTTTGCGAGTACTTTAAAAGTACTCATGGCTTTGCCCTGGCTATTCAAATGCCAGACTATGAAGAGGAGCAACAGTATCAGGATGACGGACAGCAGGACGTCTATGATAACTAGGATCGTCTTCTAACGTCAAGCGTTGCCTGTGGAATTATGAGTCCACTACTACTACTACGCTTCCGCTACTTATGTGTGATGTTGAACAATCTATTTGTGTAATATTGGATCATGTGATCCATTGATGTAAGACCTTATGTGTTGTAATAAATGATGACTCTGAACGACTTACTATTATGTCTCGCAAAAACAATCTTCCTGGGATTGCGATGTATGATATAATAGGGCATCCGGACTTAAAAACCCGGGTGTTGACATAAGACAGAGGGCAGGGGTTAGGGGGTATAGATACATGATTTGTCTAGTTTGAATATGTCTAGACCTTGTTTATCAACTTTAATGCTTACTATATGACATAAGAAAACTATTTGCTTTGGTTTTCTTTTTTCTGACTTTTTTTCAATTTCGATGCCCATTTGAATCTTGTCAAATCCTAGGTTTGACCAAGATAATTTAAACAAGCTTAAAACATGAATATGAAAAGGGCAGCATGTATCCTTCTTAGTCACTCTAAAATGTAGTTTTTGGGAGTTTTTTGAAATTTCCATGTTTGAAACCCAAAACCACTTCTCTTCACATGCTTGACTTCATAAGACAGAGTTTAGGGGTTAGGGGTATAGATACATGATTTGTCTGGTTTAATATGTCTAGACCTTGTTTATCAACTTTAATGCTTACTATATGACATAAGAAGACTATGTGATTTGGTTTTTCATTTTTCTGTTTTTATTTTTCTGCCCATTTGAATCTTGGTCAAATCCTAGGTTTGACCAAGATATAGACAAGTTTAACACGTAAATGAGTTAACTTGGATTTCCTACCCTTGAATCCATAGGAAACTTTGTTCTAATGCACTATTATAATCAACCGAGTTTTTACACCAACAGGTCTGTCACTTACGTGTGGTGCCCACGCTTGAGGTCCCACACTTCAGAGCACAAGTCACGTGCAATAGGTACGCAAACTCCCACCATTTTCTTTGTCAAGAGAAGACGCATCGGGATGCGTATTGGAAGTCTGTGGGTCCTTCTGGTTCCTTCGGTCGTCCCTCTCACAAAAAAACAAATCTCTCTCATTCTCGGCCTCGCTCGACTCGCTCGCTCGCTCGCACCTCCTGCTCACTGACAAACCCTGCACAAAAGTCAACATCATCACCCGAAAAAGGGGAGACACCATAATTCTCTCCCTTCTTCTCTCCTTCCGAGTGATCCCTCTTCCTCCGAGTTTCACTCGACGGGCAAACACCCATGTGCTGCATAGTAATAATAAAAAGGTAGTACTCGTAGAAAAATCGATATACGAATCTGTAATTAAATAGGTTAAACTAGGGTTTTGCCCAGTTCTACAGATCAAGGGTTCAAAAAAATCCAACTACGGGGTTCGAACAACACGATTCTAATCCAAGAATTTTTTCGACCTAGGTCACCCAAATGGCCTCAAACTATAGGGTTAGCATCTAGTGCAGTATGTGTGAAAATGTATGCACTATGTGTGCTATAACTTGTATGTCTTTCATATTTGAACCAAATTTGAATAAGTTTGAAATATTTGAAAAGGGGCTTTTGGCTTAAACGTTTGAAACCAAAAACCACTTCTCTTCATTCATGCTTGACTTCATAAGACAGAGTTTAGCTAGGGTTAGGGGATAGATGCATGATTTTCCTGGTTTGAATATGTCTAGACCTACTTTATCAACTTAATTGAATGCTTACTATATGACATAATAATACTATGTGCATTGTTTTTTATTTTTTATTTTTTTAAAATTGTATGCCCATTTGAATCTTGGTCAAATCCTAGGTTTGAACATGGTTTAAACAAGTTTAAATCATGAATATGAAAAATTAAGCATCTATATATCCTTCTTAGTCACTCCAAAATGTAGCTCTTGGGAGGTTTTTTCGAAATTTCCATGTTTGAAACCAAAACCACTTCTCTTCATGCATGCTTGACTTCATAAGACATAGTTTAGCTAGGGCGTTAGGGGGTAGATACATGATTTTCCTGGTTTGAATATGTCTAGACCTGGTTTATCAACTTAATTAATTGATTGTTTACTATATGACATAAGAAGACTATGTGCCTTGGTTTTAAATTTTTCTGTTTTTTTTAATTTTACGCCCATATATTTGAATCTTGGACAAATCCTAGGTTTGACCAAGATTTAAACAAGTTTAAACATAAAAATAAAAAGGGAAGCATGTATCCTTCTTAGTCACTCTAAAATGAAGCTTTTTGGATGTTCTTGAAATTTCCATTTTTGAAACCAAAAACGACTTCTCTCTTCATGCTAGACTTCATAAGATCGACAGGGGGCAGATACATGATTTGTCTGGTTTGGATATGTCCAAACCTTGCTTGTTTATCAACTTGAATGCTTACTATATGACATAAGAATGCTTACCATATGTTTGAATTTTAAAAGCATATAGTCTTCTTATGTCATATAGTAAGCATTCAAAAGTTTTTCTTTGAGAGAGTAGCATGCATTCAAAAGTTGATAAATAAGATTTGTACATATTCAAACCAGACAAATCATGTATCTACACCCCCTAACCCTAAACTCTGTCTTATGAAGTCAAGCATGAAGAGAAGTGCTTTTGGGTTTCAAACATGGAAATTTCACAAACCTCCCAAAAGCTTCATTTTACAGTGACTAAGGGCTCCTTTGATTCATAGGATTTGCATAGGAATTGTGTAGGATTTGGTTCCTATGGGAAAATTTCCTATACATGTTGTTTGATTCATAGAAACATATCCTATAGGAAAAATTCCTATAGGAATCTTGTAGCGTAATTCCTATAGGAAAAAACATTGGCTCATACCTCATGAAAAAATTCCTTTGCTACAATCAAACACACTTCATCTTTCTATAGGATTCAAGTAGACATGTGTCATTCCAATCCTATGCCTTTCCTATTCCTATACTTTTCCTATCCTTTAAATCAAAGGAGCCCTAAGAAGGATCCAGGCTTACCTTTTCATTTTCATTTTTAAACTGCTTGTTTAAATCTTGATCAAACCTAGGATTTGACCAAGATTCAAATGGGCATAAAAAATCAGGAAAAAATGAAAAATGAAAAAACAAAACACATATATAGCCTTCTTATATATGTCATATATATAGTAAGCATTCAATTAAGTTGATAATTTTAAACAAGGTCTATACATATTAAAACCAGAAAAAAGCATGTATCTACCCATGCATATATATATATACCCTATACTTTTGTCTTATGAAGACGTCAAGGATGAAGAGAAGTGGATTTGGGTTTCAAACATGGAAATTTCAAAAACCTCCCAAAACATGTATATATCTACCCCTAAACCCTAATCTTTGTCTTATGAAGCCAAGCATATGAAGAGAAGTGATTTTGGGTTTCAAACATGGAAACTTCAAAAACCTCCCAAAAGCTTCATTTTAGAGAGACTAAGAATGATCCATATGCTTACCTTTTCATTGCCATGTTTTAAACTTGTTTTAACCTTGGTCAAACCTAGGATTTGACCAAGATTCAAATGGGAGTAAAAATTCAGAAAAATTCAAAAAAATGAAAAACCAAAGTACACACACATATATATATATATAGCCTTCTTATGTCATATAGTAAGCATTCAAGTTGATAAACAAGGTCTAGACATATTCAAAGTAGAAATATCATGTATCATATCTACCCCTAACCCTAAACTCTGTCTTATGAAGTCAAACATATGAAGAGAACTGGGGTTTTGGGTTTCAAACATAAAATTTTCAAGTACACCTTCATTTTAGAGTGAGTAAGGAAGGGATTCATGCTTACCATTTCATTTTCATGTTTTAAACTTGTTTAAACCTAGGATTTGACCAAGATTTAAATAGGCATAAAAATTCAAAAGAAATCAAAAAATGAAAAACCAAAGCACATATATATAGCCTTCTTATATCATATAGTAAAAAATTCAAGTTGATAAACAAGGTCTAGACATATTCAAACAAGAAAAATCATGTATCTACACCTAACCATAAACTCTGTCTTAAGTGGTTTTGAGTTTCAAACATGGAAATTTCACAAACCTCCCAAAAGCTTCATTTTACAGTGACTGAGGAGGATCCATGCTTACCTTTTGGCTTAAACGTTTGAAACCAAAAACCACTTCTCTTCATGCATGCTTGACTTCATAACACAGAGTTTAGCTAGGGTTAGGGGGTAGATACATGATTTTCCTGGTTTGAATATGTCTAGACCTTGTTTACCAACTTAATTGATTGCTTACTATATGACATAAGAAGACTACGTGCCTTGGTTTTCAATTTTTTTGTTTTTTTTTGAATTTTATGCTCATATATTTGAATCTTGGTCAAATCTTAGGTTTGACCAAGATTTAAACAAGTTTAAAACATGAAAATGAAAAGGGAAGCATGTATCCTTCTTAGTCACTCTAAAATGAAGCTTTTGGGATGTTCTTGAAATTTCCATGTTTGAAACCCAAAACGACTTCTCTTCATGCTAGACTTCATAAGATCAACAGGGGGTAGATACATGATTTTTCTGGTTTGGATATACCTAGACCTCGTTTAACTTGAATGCATACGATATGACATAAGAAGACTACGTGCTTTTGTTTTTCATTATTCTGTTTTTTTTGAATTTTGTGCCCACCCATTTGTATCTTGGTCAAATCCTAGGTCTGATAATGATTTAAACAAGATTAAAATATGAAAATGCAAAGGTAAGCATGGATCCTTCTTAGTCACTCTAAAATGAAGCTTTTGGGAGCAAAACCACTTCTCTTCATATGCTTGACTTCATAAGACGGAGTTTAGGGGTTAGGGGGTATAGATACATTATTTGTCTAGTTTGAATATGTCTAGACCTTGTTTATCAACTTAATTGGCTTACTATATGACATAAGAAAACTATTTGCTTTGGTTTTTCTTTTTCCTGATTTTTTTCAATTTTGATGCCCATTTGAATCTTGTCAAATCCTAGGTTTGACCGAGATAATTTAAACAAGCTTAAAACATGAATATGAAAAGGGAAGCATGTATCCTTCTTCGTCACTCTAAAATGAAGTTTTTGGGAGGTTTTTCAAATTTCCACGTTTGAAACCCAAAACCACTTCTCTTCATATGCTTGACTTCATAAGACAGAGGGCAGGGGTTAGGGGGTATAGATACATGATTTGTCTAGTTTGAATATGTCTAGACCTTGTTTATCAACTTTAATGCTTACTATATGACATAAGAAAACTATTTGCTTTGGTTTTCTTTTTTCTGACTTTTTTTCAATTTTGATGCCCATTTGAATCTTGTCAAATCCTAGGTTTGACCAAGATAATTTAAACAAGCTTAAAACATGAATATGAAAAGGGGAGCATGTATCCTTCTTAGTCACTCTAAAATGTAGTTTTTGGGAGTTTTTTGAAATTTCCATGTTTGAAACCCAAAACCACTTCTCTTCACATGCTTGACTTCATAAGACAGAGTTTAGGGGTTAGGGGTATAGATACATGATTTGTCTGGTTTAATATGTCTAGACCTTGTTTATCAACTTTAATGCTTACTATATGACATAAGAAGACTATGTGATTTGGTTTTTCATTTTTCTTTATTTTTCTGCCCATTTGAATCTTGGTCAAATCCTAGGTTTGACCAAGATATAGACAAGTTTAACACGTAAATGAGTTAACTTGGATTTCCTACCCTTGAATCCATAGGAAACTTTGTTCTAATGCACTATTATAATCAACCGAGTTTTTACACCAACAGGTCTGTCACTTACGTGTGGTGCCCACGCTTGAGGTCCCACACTTCAGTGAGCACAAGTCACGTGCAATAGGTACGCAAACTCCCAGCCATTTTCTTTGTCAAGAGAAGACGCATCAGGATGCGTATTGGAAGTCTGTGGGTCCTTCTGGTTCCTTCGGTCGTCCCTCTCACAAAAAAAAACAAATCTCTCTCATTCTCGGCCTCGCTCGACTCGCTCGCTCGCACCTCCTGCTCACTGACAAACCCTGCACAAAAGTCAACATCATCACCCGAAAAAGGGGAGACACCATAATTCTCTCCCTTCTTCTCTCCTTCCGAGTGATCCCTCTTCCTCCGAGTTTCACTCGACGGGCAAACACCCATGTGCTGCATAGTAATAATAAAAAGGTAGTACTCGTAGAAAAATCGATATACGAATCTGTAATTAAATAGGTTAAACTAGGGTTTTGCCCAGTTCTACAGATCAAGGGTTCAAAAAATCCAACTACGGGGTTCGAACAACACGATTCTAATCCAAGAATTTTTTCGACCTAGGTCACCCAAATGGCCTCAAACTATAGGGTTAGCATCTAGTGCAGTATGTGTGAAAATGTATGCACTATGTGTGCTATAACTTGTATGTCTTTCATATTTGAACCAAATTTGAATAAGTTTGAAATATTTGAAAAGGGGCTTTTGGCTTAAACGTTTGAAACCAAAAACCACTTCTCTTCATTCATGCTTGACTTCATAAGACAGAGTTTAGCTAGGGTTAGGGGATAGATGCATGATTTTCCTGGTTTGAATATGTCTAGACCTACTTTATCAACTTAATTGAATGCTTACTATATGACATAATAATACTATGTGCATTGTTTTTTATTTTTTTGATTTTTTTAAAATTGTATGCCCATTTGAATCTTGGTCAAATCCTAGGTTTGAACATGGTTTAAACAAGTTTAAATCATGAATATGAAAAATTAAGCATCTATATATCCTTCTTAGTCACTCCAAAATGTAGCTCTTGGGAGGTTTTTTCGAAATTTCCATGTTTGAAACCAAAACCACTTCTCTTCATGCATGCTTGACTTCATAAGACATAGTTTAGCTAGGGCGTTAGGGGGTAGATACATGATTTTCCTGGTTTGAATATGTCTAGACCTGGTTTATCAACTTAATTAATTGATTGTTTACTATATGACATAAGAAGACTATGTGCCTTGGTTTTAAATTTTTCTGTTTTTTTTAATTTTACGCCCATATATTTGAATCTTGGACAAATCCTAGGTTTGACCAAGATTTAAATGGGCATAAAAAATCAGGAAAAAATGAAAAATGAAAAAACAAAACACATATATAGCCTTCTTATATATGTCATATATATAGTAAGCATTCAATTAAGTTGATAATTTTAAACAAGGTCTATACATATTAAAACCAGAAAAAAGCATGTATCTACCCATGCATATATATATATATAACCCTATACTTTTGTCTTATGAAGACGTCAAGGATGAAGAGAAGTGGATTTGGGTTTCAAACATGGAAATTTCAAAAACCTCCCAAAACATGTATATATCTACCCCTAAACCCTAATCTTTGTCTTATGAAGCCAAGCATATGAAGAGAAGTGATTTTGGGTTTCAAACATGGAAACTTCAAAAACCTCCCAAAAGCTTCATTTTAGAGAGACTAAGAATGATCCATATGCTTACCTTTTCATTGCCATGTTTTAAACTTGTTTTAACCTTGGTCAAACCTAGGATTTGACCAAGATTCAAATGGGAGTAAAAATTCAGAAAAATTCAAAAAAAATGAAAAACCAAAGCACACACATATATATATAGCCTTCTTATGTCATATAGTAAGCATTCAAGTTGATAAACAAGGTCTAGACATATTCAAAGTAGAAATATCATGTATCATATCTACCCCTAACCCTAAACTCTGTCTTATGAAGTCAAACATATGAAGAGAACTGGGGTTTTGGGTTTCAAACATAAAATTTTCAAGTACACCTTCATTTTAGAGTGAGTAAGGAAGGGATTCATGCTTACCGTTTCATTTTCATGTTTTAAACTTGTTTAAACCTAGGATTTGACCAAGATTTAAATAGGCATAAAAATTCAAAAGAAATCAAAAAATGAAAAACCAAAGCACATATATATAGCCTTCTTATATCATATAGTAAAAAATTCAAGTTGATAAACAAGGTCTAGACATATTCAAACAAGAAAAATCATGTATCTACACACCTAACCATAAACTCTGTCTTAAGTGGTTTTGGGTTTCAAACATGGAAATTTCACAAACCTCCCAAAAGCTTCATTTTACAGTGACTAAGGAGGATCCATGCTTACCTTTTGGCTTAAACGTTTGAAACCAAAAACCACTTCTCTTCATGCATGCTTGACTTCATAAGACAGAGTTTAGCTAGGGTACGTTAGGGGGTGTAGATACATGATTTCCTGGTTTGAATATGTCTAGAGACCTTGTTTATCAACTTAATTGATTGCTTACTATATGACATAAGAAGACTACGTGCCTTGGTTTTTTTTTTGAATTTTATGCTCATATATTTGAATCTTGGTCAAATCCTAGGTTTGACCAAGATTTAAACAAGTTTAAACATGAAAATGAAAAGGGAAGCATGTATCCTTCTTAGTCACTCTAAAATGAAGCTTTTGGGATGTTCTTGAAATTTCCATGTTTGAAACCCAAAACGACTTCTCTTCATGCTAGACTTCATAAGATCAACATGGGGTAGATACATGATTTGTCTGGTTTGGATATACCTAGACCTCGTTTAACTTGAATGCATACGATATGACATAAGAAGACTACGTGCTTTTGTTTTTCATTATTCTGTTTTTTTGAATTTTGTGCCCACCCATTTGTATCTTGGTCAAATCCTAGGCTTGATAATGATTTAACAAGATTAAAATATGAAAATGCAAAAGGTAAGCATGGATCCTTCTTAGTCACTCTAAAATGAAGCTTTTGGGAGCAAAACCACTTCTCTTCATATGCTTGACTTCATAAGACGGAGTTTAGGGGTTAGGGGGTATAGATACACGATTTGTCTAGTTTGAATATGTCTAGACCTTGTTTATCAACTTAATTGGCTTACTATATGACATAAGAAAACTATTTGCTTTGGTTTTTCTTTTTCCTGATTTTTTTCAATTTTGATGCCCATTTGAATCTTGTCAAATCCTAGGTTTGACCGAGATAATTTAAACAAGCTTAAAACATGAATATGAAAAGGGAAGCATGTATCCTTCTTTGTCACTCTAAAATGAAGTTTTTGGGAGGTTTTTCAAATTTCCATGTTTGAAACCCAAAACCACTTCTCTTCATATGCTTGACTTCATAAGACAGAGTTCAGGGGTTAGGGGGTATAGATACATGATTTGTCTAGTTTGAATATTTCTAGACCTTGTTTATCAACTTTAATGCTTACTATATGACATAAGAAAACTATTTGCTTTGGTTTTCTTTTTTCTGACTTTTTTTTTCAATTTCGATGCCCATTTGAATCTTGTCAAATCCTAGGTTTGACCAAGATAATTTAAACAAGCTTAAAACATGAATATGAAAAGGGGAGCATGTATCCTTCTTAGTCACTCTAAAATGTAGTTTTTGGGAGTTTTTTGAAATTTCCATGTTTGAAACCCAAAACCACTTCTCTTCACATGCTTGACTTCATAAGACAGAGTTTAGGGGTTAGGGGTATAGATACATGATTTGTCTGGTTTAATATGTCTAGACCTTGTTTATCAACTTTAATGCTTACTATATGACATAAGAAGACTATGTGATTTGGTTTTTCATTTTTCTGTTTTTATTTTTCTGCCCATTTGAATCTTGGTCAAATCCTAGGTTTGACCAAGATATAGACAAGTTTAACACGTAAATGAGTTAACTTGGATTTCCTACCCTTGAATCCATAGGAAACTTTGTTCTAATGCACTATTATAATCAACCGAGTTTTTACACCAACAGGTCTGTCACTTACGTGTGGTGCCCACGCTTGAGGTCCCACACTTCAGTGAGCACAAGTCACGTGCAATAGGTACGCAAACTCCCAGCCATTTTCTTTGTCAAGAGAAGACGCATCAGGATGCGTATTGGAAGTCTGTGGGTCCTTCTGGTTCCTTCGGTCGTCCCTCTCACAAAAAAACAAATCTCTCTCATTCTCGGCCTCGCTCGACTCGCTCGCTCGCTCGCACCTCCTGCTCACTGACAAACCCTGCACAAAAGTCAACATCATCACCCGAAAAAGGGGAGACACCATAATTCTCTCCCTTCTTCTCTCCTTCCGAGTGATCCCTCTTCCTCCGAGTTTCACTCGACGGGCAAACACCCATGTGCTGCATAGTAATAATAATAATAAAAAGGTAGTACTCGTAGAAAAATCGATATACGAATCTATAATTAAATAGGTTAAACTAGGGTTTTGCCCAGTTCTACAGATCAAGGGTTCAAAAAATCCAACTACGGGGTTCGAACAACACGATTCTAATCCAAGAATTTTTTCGACCTAGGTCACCCAAATGGCCTCAAACTATAGGGTTAGCATCTAGTGCAGTATGTGTGAAAATGTATGCACTATGTGTGCTATAACTTGTATGTCTTTCATATTTGAACCAAATTTGAATAAGTTTGAAATATTTGAAAAGGGGCTTTTGGCTTAAACGTTTGAAACCAAAAACCACTTCTCTTCATGCATGCTTGACTTCATAAGACAGAGTTTAGCTAGGGTTAGGGGATAGATGCATGATTTTCCTGGTTTGAATATGTCTAGACCTACTTTATCAACTTAATTGAATGCTTACTATATGACATAATAATACTATGTGCATTGTTTTTTATTTTTTTGATTTTTTTAAAATTGTATGCCCATTTGAATCTTGGTCAAATCCTAGGTTTGAACATGGTTTAAACAAGTTTAAATCATGAATATGAAAAATTAAGCATCTATATATCCTTCTTAGTCACTCCAAAATGTAGCTCTTGGGAGGTTTTTTCGAAATTTCCATGTTTGAAACCAAAACCACTTCTCTTCATGCATGCTTGACTTCATAAGACATAGTTTAGCTAGGGCGTTAGGGGGTAGATACATGATTTTCCTGGTTTGAATATGTCTAGACCTGGTTTATCAACTTAATTAATTGATTGTTTACTATATGACATAAGAAGACTATGTGCCTTGGTTTTAAATTTTTCTGTTTTTTTTGAATTTTACGCCCATATATTTGAATCTTGGACAAATCCTAGGTTTGACCAAGATTTAAACAAGTTTAAACATAAAAATAAAAAGGGAAGCATGTATCCTTCTTAGTCACTCTAAAATGAAGCTTTTTGGATGTTCTTGAAATTTCCATTTTTGAAACCAAAAACGACTTCTCTCTTCATGCTAGACTTCATAAGATCGACAGGGGGCAGATACATGATTTGTCTGGTTTGGATATGTCCAAACCTTGCTTGTGTATCAACTTGAATGCTTACTATATGACATAAGAATGCTTACCATATGTTTGAATTTTAAAAGCATATAGTCTTCTTATGTCATATAGTAAGCATTCAAAAGTTTTTCTTTGAGAGAGTAGCATGCATTCAAAAGTTGATAAATAAGATTTGTACATATTCAAACCAGACAAATCATGTATCTACCCATATGCATATATATATAACCCTATACTTTTGTCTTATGAAGACGTCAAGGATGAAGAGAAGTGGATTTGGGTTTCAAACATGGAAATTTCAAAAACCTCCCAAAACATGTATATATCTACCCCTAAACCCTAATCTTTGTCTTATGAAGCCAAGCATATGAAGAGAAGTGATTTTGGGTTTCAAACATGGAAACTTCAAAAACCTCCCAAAAGCTTCATTTTAGAGAGACTAAGAATGATCCATATGCTTACCTTTTCATTGCCATGTTTTAAACTTGTTTTAACCTTGGTCAAACCTAGGATTTGACCAAGATTCAAATGGGAGTAAAAATTCAGAAAAATTCAAAAAAAATGAAAAACCAAAGCACACATATATATATAGCCTTCTTATGTCATATATATAGTAAGCATTCAAGTTGATAAACAAGGTCTAGACATATTCAAAGCAGAAATATCATGTATCATATCTACCCCTAACCCTAGCTAAACTCTGTCTTATGAAGTCAAACATATGAAGAGAACTGGGGTTTTGGGTTTCAAACATAAAATTTTCAAGTACCTTCATTTTAGAGTGAGTAAGGAAGGATTCATGCTTACCGTTTAATTTTCATGTTTTAAACTTGTTTAAACCTAGGATTTGACCAAGATTTAAATAGGCATAAAAAATCGAAAGAAATCAAAAATTGAAAAACCAAAGCACATATATATAGCCTTCTTATATCATATAGTAAAAAATTCAAGTTGATAAACAAGGTCTAGACATATTCAAACAAGAAAAATCATGTATCTACACACCTAACCATAAACTCTGTCTTAAGAGGTTTTGGGTTTCAAACATGGAAATTTCACAAACCTCCCAAAAGCTTCATTTTACAGTGACTATATAAGGAGGATCCATGCTTACCTTTTGGCTTAAACGTTTGAAACCAAAAACCACTTCTCTTCATGCATGCTTGACTTCATAAGACAGATCGAGTTTAGCTAGGGTACGTTAGGGGGTGTAGATACATGATTTCCTGGTTTGAATATGTCTAGACCTTGTTTATCAACTTAATTGATTGCTTACTATATGACATAAGACGACTACGTGCCTTGGTTTTCATTTTTGGTTTTTTTTTGAATTTTATGCTCATATATTTGAATCTTGGTCAAATCCTAGGTTTGACCAAGATTTAAACAAGTTTAAAACATGAAAATGAAAAGGGAAGCATGTATCCTTCTTAGTCACTCTAAAATGAAGCTTTTGGGATGTTCTTGAAATTTCCATGTTTGAAACCCAAAACGACTTCTCTTCATGCTAGACTTCATAAGATCAACATGGGGTAGATACATGATTTGTCTGGTTTGGATATACCTAGACCTCGTTTAACTTGAATGCATACGATATGACATAAAAAGACTACATGCTTTTGTTTTTCATTATTCTGATTTTTTTGAATTTTGTGCCCACCCATTTGTATCTTGGTCAAATCCTAGGCTTGATAATGATTTAACAAGATTAAAATATGAAAATGCAAAGGTAAGCATGGATCCTTATTATTAGTGACTCTAAAATGAAGCTTTTGGGAGCAAAACCACTTCTCTTCATATGCTTGACTTCATAAGACGGAGTTTAGGGGTTAGGGGGTATAGATGCATGCATGATTTGTCTAGTTTGAATATGTCTAGACCTTGTTTATCAACTTAATTGGCTTACTATATATGACATAAGAAAACTATTTGCTTTGGTTTTTCTTTTTCCTGATTTTTTTCAATTTTGATGCCCATTTGAATCTTGTCAAATCCTAGGTTTGACTGAGATAATTTAAACAAGCTTAAAACATGAATATGAAAAGGGAAGCATGTATCCTTCTTTGTCACTCTAAAATGAAGTTTTTGGGAGGTTTTTCAAATTTCCATGTTTGAAACGACCCAAAACCACTTCTCTTCATATGCTTGACTTCATAAGACAGAGTTCAGGGGTTAGGGGTATAGATACATGATTTGTCTAGTTTGAATATGTCTAGACCTTGTTTATCAACTTAATTAATTGGCTTACTATATGACATAAGAAAACTATTTGCTTTGGTTTTTCTTTTTCCTGATTTTTTCGATGCCCATTTGAATCTTTGTCAAATCCTAGGTTTGACTGAGATAATTTAAACAAGCTTAAAACATGAATATGAAAAGGAAGCATGCATCCTTCTTAGTCACTCTAAAATGTAGTTTTTGGGAGGTTTTTGAAATTTCCATGTTTGAAACCCAAAACCACATCTCTTCATGCTTGACTTAATTTATAAGACATAGTTTAGGGGTTAGGGGTAGATACATGATTTGTATGGTTTGATATTTCTAGTCCTTGTTTATCAACTTTAATGCTTACTATATGACATAAGATGACTATGTGATTTGGTTTTTCATTTTTCTGTTTTTTATTTTATTTTTCTGCCCATTTGAATCTTGGTCAAATCCTAGGTTTGACCAAGATTTAGACAAGTTTAACACGTGAAAACGAATAAGTAAGCCTGGATCCTTCTTAGTCACTCAAAAATGTACCAATCGATAGATGTGTTAACTTTGCTTCATGGAAATAATAATGTCATGTAAATGAGTTAACTTGGATTTCCTACCCCTGAATCCATAGGAAACTTTGTTCTAATGCACTATTATAATCAACCGAGTTTTTACACCAACAGGTCCGTCACTTACGTGTGGTGCCCACGCTTGAGGTCCCACACTTCAGTGAGCACAAGTCACGTGCAATAGGTACGCAAACTCCCAGCCATCTTCTTTGTCAAGAGAAGACGCATCAGGATGTGTTTTGAAGTCTGTGGGTCCTTCTAGATCCTTCGGTTGTCCCTCTCACAAAAAAAAACAAATCTCTCTCATTCTCGGCCTCGCTCGACTCGCTCGCTCGCTCGCTCGCACCTCCTGCTCACTGACAAACCCTGCACAAAAGTCAACATCATCACCCGAAAAAGGGGAGACACCATAATTCTCTCCCTTCTTCTCTCCTTCCGAGTGATCCCTCTTCCTCCGAGTTTCACTCGACGGGCAAACACCCATGTGCTGCATAGTAATAATAATAATAAAAAGGTAGTACTCGTAGAAAAATCGATATACGAATCTGTAATTAAATAGGTTAAACTAGGGTTTTGGCCAGTTCTACAGATCAAGGGTTCAAAAAAATCCAACTACGGGGTTCGAACAACACGATTCTAATCCAAGAACTTTTTCGACCTAGGTCACCCAAATGGCCTCAAACTATAGGGTTAGCATCTAGTGCAGTATGTGTGAAAATGTATGCACTATGTGTGCTATAACTTGTATGTCTTTCAAATTTGAACCAAATTTGAATAAGTTTGAAATATTTGAAAATGGGCTTTTGGCTTAAACGTTGGAAACCAAAAACCACTTCTCTTCGTGCATGCTTGACTTCATAAGACAGAGTTTAGCTAGGGTTAGGGGGTAGATGCATGATTTTCCTGGTTTGATTATGTCTAGACCTTGTTTATCAACTTAATTGAATGCTTACTATATGACATAAGAATACTATGTGCCTTGTTTTTTTATTTTTTTATTTTTTTAAAATTTTATGCCCATTTGAATCTTGGTCAAATCCTAGGTTTGAACATGGTTTAAACAAGTTTAAATCATGAATATGAAAAATTAAGCATCTATATATCCTTCTTAGTCACTCCAAAATGTAGCTCGGTCTTGGGAGGGTTTTCGAAATTTCCATGTTTGAAACCAAAAACCACTTCCCTTCATGCATGCTTGACTTCATAAGACGGAGTTTAGGGTTAGGGGTAGATATATACATTATTTTCTTGTTTGAATATGTCTAGACCTTGTTTATCAACTTGAATGCTTAATTACTATATATATATATATGACATAAGAATGTTATGTCCTTTGGTTTTTCATTCTTTTGATTTTTTATGAATTTCTATGCCCATTTGAATCTTTTGGTCAAATCCTAGAGGTTTGACCAAGATTTAAACAAGTTTAAAACATGAAAATGAAAAGGGAAGCTTGTATATCCTTCTTAGTCACTCTAAAATGAAGTTTTTGGGAGGTTTTTGAAATTTCCATGTTTGAAACCCAAAACCACTTCTCTTCATGCTAGACTTCATAAGACAATTTAATTAGGGGTTAGGGGGTAGATACATGATTTGTCTGGTTTGAATATGTCCAAACCTTGCTTGTGTATCAACTTGAATGCTTACTATATGACATAAGAATGCTTACCATATGTTTGAATTTTAAAAGCATATAGTCTTCTTATGTCATATATATAGTAAGCATTCAAAAGTTTTTCTTTGAGAGAGTAGCATGCATTCAAAAGTTGATAAATAAGATTTGGACATATTCAAACCAGACAAATCATGTATCGATCTACCCCCTAACCCTAAACTCTGTCTTATGAAGTCAAGCATGAAGAGAAGTGCTTTTAGGTTTCAAACATGGAAATTTCACAAACCTCCCAAAAGCTTCATTTTACAGTGACTAATTAAGGAGGATCCATGCTTACCTTTTGGCTTAAACGTTTGAAACCAAAAACCACTTCTCTTCATGCATGCTTGACTTCATATATAATTAAGACAGAGTTTAGCTAGGGCGTTAGGGGGTAGATACATGATTTTCCTGGTTTGAATATGTCTAGAACTGGTTTATCAACTTAATTAATTGATTGTTTACTATATGACATAAGAAGACTATGTGCCTTGGTTTTAAATTTTTCTGTTTTTTTTGAATTTTATGCCCATATATTTGAATCTTGGTCAAATCCTAGGTTTGACCAAGATTTAAACAAGTTTAAACATAAAAATGAAAAGGGAAGCATGTATCCTTCTTAGTCACTCTAAAATGAAGCTTTTGGGATGTTCTTGAAATTTCCATTTTTGAAACCAAAAACGACTTCTCTCTTCATGCTAGACTTCATAAGATCGACAGGGGGTATAGATACATGATTTGTCTGGTTTGGATATACCTAGACCTCGTTTATCAACTTGAATTCATACGATATGACATATGAAGACTATGTGCTTTAATTTGTTTTCATTTTTCTGATTTTTTTTTGAATTTTGTGCCCACCCATTTGTATATTGGTCAAATGCTAGGCTTGATAATGATTTAAACAAGTTTAAAATATGAATATGCAAAGTTAAGCATGGATCCTTCTTAGAAACTCTAAAATGAAGTTTTTCGGAGGTTTTTGAAATTTCCATGTTTGCAACCCAAAACAACTTCCTCTTCACATGCTTGACTTCATAAGACAGAGTTTAGGGGTTAGGGGGTATATATAGATACATGATTTGTCTAGTTTGAATATGTCTAGACCTTGTTTATCAACTTTAATGCTTACTATAAGACATAAGAAAACTATTTCCTTTGTTTTTTCTTTTTTTTGATTTTTTTCAATATTGATGCCCATTTGAATCTTGTCAAATCCTAGGTTTGACCAAGATAATTTAAACAAGCTTAGAACATGAATATGAAAAGGGAAGCGTGTATCCTTCTTAGTCACACTAAAATGAAGTTTTTGGGAGGTTTTTGATATTTCCATGTTTGAAACCCAAAACCACATCTCTTCATGCTTGACTTAATTTATAAGACATAGTTTAGGGGTTAGGGGGTAGATACATGATTTGTATGGTTTGATATTTCTAGACCTTGTTTATCAACTTTAATGCTTACTATATGACATAAGATGACTATGTGATTTGGTTTTTCATTTTTCTGTTTTTTATTTTTCTGCCCATTTGAATCTTGGTCAAATCCTAGGTTTGACCAAGATTTAGACAAGTTTAACACGTGAAAACGAATAAGTAAGCATGGATCCTTCTTAGTCACTCAAAAATGTACCAATCGATAGATGTGTTAACTTTGCTTCATGGAAATAATAATGTCACGTAAATGAGTTAACTTGGATTTCCTACCCTTGAATCCATAGGAAACTTTGTTCTAATGCAGTATAATAATCAATCGAGTTTTTACACCAACATGTCTGTCACTTACGTGTGGTGCCCACGCGTGAGGTCCCACACTTCAGTGAGCACAAGTCACGTGCAATAGGTACGCAAACTCCCAGCCATCTTCTTTGTCAAGAGAAGACGCATCAGGATGCGTATTGGAAGTCTGTGGGTCCTTGGATCCTTCTTAGTCACTCTAAAATGAAGCTTTTGGGAGGTTCTTGAAATTTCCATGTTTGAAACCCAAAACCACTTCTCTTCATGATTTACTTCATAAAACATAGTTTAATTAGAGTTTTAGGGGTAGATATATACATGATTTTTCTGGTTTGAATATATATGTCTCTAGACCTTTGTTTATCAACTTGAATGCTTAATATACATATGACATAAGAATGCTATGTGCTTTGGTTTTTCATTCTTTTGATTTTTTTTCTGAATTTTTAGGGCCATTTGAATCTTGGTCAAATCCTTGGTTTGACCAAGATTTAAACAAGTTTAAAACATAAAAATGAAAAGGGAAGTCTGTATCCTTCTTAGTCACTCTAAAATGAAGCTTTTGGGAGGTTTTTAAAATTTCAATGTTTGAAACCCAAAACCACTTCTCTTCACATGCTTGACTTCATAAGACAGAGTTAATTAATTTAGGGGTTAATTAGGGGGTATAGATACATGATTTGTGTGGTTTGAATATGTATGGACCTTATTTATCAACAACTTTAATGCTTACTATATGACATAAGAAAACTATTTGCTTTGGTTTTTCTTTTTTCAATTTTTTTTCAATTTTGATGCCCATTTGAATCTTGTCAAATCCTAGGTTTGACCAAGATAATTTAAACAAGTTTAAAACATGAAAATGAAAAGGGAAGCATGGATCCTTCTTAGTCACTCTAAAATGAAGCTTTTGGGAGGTTTTTGAAATTTCCATGTTTGAAACCCAAAACCACTTCTCTTCACATGCATGCTTGACTTCATAAGACAGAGTTTAGGGGTTAGGGGGTATAGCTACATGATTTGTCTGGTTTGAATATGTCTACACCTTGTTTATCAACTTTAATGCTTACTATATGACATAAGAAAACTATGTGATTTGGTTTTTCATTTTTCTGTTTTTATTTTTCTGCCCATTTGAATCTTGGTCAAATCCTAGGTTTGACCAATATATAGACAAGTTTAACACGTAAATGAGTTAACTTGGATTTCCTACCCTTGAATCCATAGGAAACTTTGTTCTAATGCACTATTATAATCAACCGAGTTTTTACACCAACAGGTCTGTCACTTACGTGTGGTGCCCACGCGTGAGGTCCCACACTTCAGTGAGCACAAGTCACGTGCAATAGGTACGCAAACTCCTAGCCATTTTCTTTGTCATGAGAAGACGCATCAGGATGCGTATTGGAAGTCTGTGGGTCCTTCTGGTTCCTTCGGTCGTCCCTCTCACAAAAAAACAAATCTCTCTCATTCTCGGCCTCGCTCGACTCGCTCGCTCGCTCGCACCTCCTGCTCACTGACAAACCCTGCACAAAAGTCAACATCATCACCCGAAAAAGGGGAGACACCATAATTCTCTCCCTTCTTCTCTCCTTCCGAGTGATCCCTCTTCCTCCGAGTTTCACTCGACGGGCAAACACCCATGTGCTGCATAGTAATAATAAAAAGGTAGTACTCGTAGAAAAATCGATATACGAATCTGTAATTAAATAGGTTAAACTAGGGTTTTGCCCAGTTCTACAGATCAAGGGTTCAAAAAAATCCAACTACGGGGTTCGAACAACACGATTCTAATCCAAGAATTTTTTTGACCTAGGTCACCCAAATGGCCTCAAACTATAGGGTTAGCATCTAGTGCAGTATGTGTGAAAATGTATGCACTATGTGTGCTATAACTTGTATGTCTTTCATATTTGAACCAAATTTGAATAAGTTTGAAATATTTGAAAAGGGGCTTTTGGCTTAAACGTTTGAAACCAAAAACCACTTCTCTTCATGCATGCTTGACTTCATAAGACAGAGTTTAGCTAGGGTTAGGGGATATATGCATGATTTTCCTGGTTTGAATATGTCTAGACCTTGTTTATCAACTTAATTGAATGCTTACTATATGACATAAGAATACTATGTGACTTGTTTTTTATTTTTTGATTTTTTTAAAATTTTATGCCCATTTTAATCTTGGTCAAATCCTAGGTTTGAACATGGTTTAAACAAGTTTAAATCATGAATATGAAAAATTAAGCATCTATATATCCTTCTTACTCACTCCAAAATGTAGCTCTTGGGAGGGTTTTTCGAAATTTCCATGTTTGAAACCAAAACCACTTCTCTTCATGCATGCTTGACTTCATAAGACATAGTTTAGGGTTAGGGGTAGATATATACATGATTTTCTGGTTTGAATATGTCTAGACCTTGTTTATCAACTTGAATGCTTACTATATATATATGACATAATAATGTTATGTCCTTTGGTTTTTCATTCTTTTGTTTTTTTATGAATTTCCATGCCCATTTGAATCTTTTGGTCAAATCCTAGAGGTTTGACCAAGATTTAAACAAGTTTAAAACATGAAAATGAAAAGGGAAGCTTGTATATCCTTCTTAGTCACTCTAAAATGAAGTTTTTGGGAGGTTTTTGAAATTTCCATGTTTGAAACCCAAAACCACTTCTCTTCATGCTAGACTTCATAAGACAATTTAATTAGGGGTTAGGGGTAGATACATGATTTGTCTGGTTTGAATATGTCCAAACCTTGCTTGTTTATCAACTTGAATGCTTACTATATGTCATAAGAATGCTTACCATATGTTTGAATTTTAAAAGCATATAGTCTTCTTATGTCATATAGCACTACAAGAAAAGTTGCCATGGCCGACGAAGTTGAAGTCGCGCCGTGGTTGCTGGTGTACCATGGCCGACGATTTTGGTCCCTCCGTGGTGCATGTCAAAACTTTTTTTTCTCGTTTTTGAGGCCACCTAGCCCGACGAAAGCGGCCAAAACGTGGCGTATGGTGGCCCGGGACGTGGTGCATCTCGAAATCTCGGGTTCGCCGGCCGAGTCAACGCAAATCCGCACCGCCGAGGGATGTAGGGCCCAGATGGCAGCCTCTCTAGCATTGTTTTTTTTCTAGATCGCGCCATCTCGTTCAACGTTCTCCGATCGAGCCGTTTACGATGCAGGATCATGGGTCCCGCATGTCATCCTCTATGAACCAAAATTCTTTCTATTCTTGGATTTTTTTGACCCCCTGATTTCTGGCTACTTCCTTTTTCTTTTGATCCCTTGCCGCCTTGGAAACGTTGAGACCGCTGCTGCTAAATGGGACCCGCATGTCATCCTCTATGTGCAATCAACTTTCTTTTCTTGGAGTTTTTTGGCACCTCAAATTTGGTCACTTGCCTTTTCTTTCGATCCCGCCTCTCAAACGGTGATACCGCTGCTGCTAACTGGGACCCGCATGTCATCCTCTATGTACTATAAAACTTTCTTTTCTTGAATTATTTTTGGCACCTCATATTTGGTCACTTACCTTTTTCTTTCGATCCCCTGCCGCCTCTCAAACGGTGATACCGCTGCTGCTAAATGGGACCCGCATGTCATCCTCTATGTACTATAAAACTTTCTTTTCTTGGATTTTTTGGCACCTCATATTTGGTCACTTGACTTTTTCTTTCGATCACCTGCTGCCTCTCAAACAGTGATACCGCTGCTGCTAAATGGGACCCGCATGTCATCCTCTATGTACTATAAAACTTTCTTTTCTTGGATTTTTTGGCACCTCATATTTGGTCACTTGACTTTTTCTTTCGATCACCTGCTGCCTCTCAAACGGTGATACCGCTGCTGCTAAATGGGACCCGCATGTCATCCTCTATGTACTATAAAACTTTCTTTTCTTGGATTTTTTTGGCACCTCATATTTGGTCACTTGACTTTTTCTTTCGATCCCCTGCCTCTCAAACGGTGATACCTGCTAAAAATGGGACCGCATGTCATCCTCTATGTACTATATTTCTTTTCTTGAATTATTTTTGGCTCCTGATATTTTTTCACTTGCCTTTTCTTTCGATCTCATGCCACGTTTGAAACGTTGAGGAACCTGCTGGCTCATGGGACCCGCATGTCATCCTCTATGTACTATAAAAGTTCATTTTCTTGGTTTTTTTCACCATCTGATTTTTGGCAATTTCTTTTTTCTTTTGATCCCCTGCCGCCTCTCAAACGGTGAGCTGTTGCTAAATGGGACCCGCATGTCATCCTCTATGTACTATAAAACTTTCTTTTCTTGAATTATTTTTGGCTCCTCATATTTGGTCACTTGCCTTTTTCTTTCGATCTCATGCCAAGTTTGAAACGTTGAGGAACCTGCTGGCTCATGGGACCCGCATGTCATCCTCTATGTACTATAAAAGTTTATTTTCTTTATTTTTTTTCACCCTCGATTTTTGGCTATTTCCTTTTTCTTTTGATCCCCTGCCGCCTTGGAAACGTATGGTAAGCTGCTGACTCATGGGACCCGCATGTCATCCTCTATGTACTATAAAACTTTCTTTTTTGGATTATTTTTGGCACCTCATATTTGGTCACTTGACTTGTTCTTTCGATCCCCTGCCGCCTCTCAAACGGTGAGACCGCTGCTGCTAAATGGGACCCGCATGTCATCCTCTATGAGCAATCAACTTTCTTTTCTTGGAGTTTTTTTGGCACCTCATATTTGGTCACTTGCCTTTTTCTTTCGATCTCATGCCACGTTTGAAACGTTGAGTAAGCTGCTGGTTCAAGGGACCCGCATGTCATCCTCTATGTCCATCAAGTTTCTTTTCTTGGATTTTTTTTCACCCCCTAATTACTAGCTACTTTCTTTTTCTTTTGATCTCAAGCCGCATTACAAACATTGAGACCGCTGCTGCAAAATGGGACCCACATGTCATCCTCTATGTACAATAAATCTTGGATTATTTTTGGCTCCTGATATTTGGTCACTTGCCTTTTTCTTTCGATCTCATGCCGCCTTTGAAACGTTGAGTAAGCTGCTGGCTCATGGGTCCCGCATGTCATCCTCTACGAACAATAAAAGTTTCCTTTATTGGAGTTATTTTTGACCCCTAATTTCTGGCTATTTGCCTTTTTCTTTTGATCCCCTGCCCCCGTTGAAACGATGAGGACGCTGTTGGCAGGTCGGTCCCACATGTCATCCTCTATGAACAATAAAAGTTTCCTTTGGTGGATTTATTTTTGACCCCTAAATAATTTCTGGCTATTTCCTTTATTTTTCTTTTGATCCCCTGCCGCCTTGGAAACGTTTGAGAATGCTGCTGCCTCATGGGTCCCGCATGTCATCCTCTCAGAATGATAAATGTTTTCTTTTCTTGGATTTTGTTACCAACTGACTTTTGGTTTTTTATTTTATTTTCGATCCCCTGCCGCCTTTGAAACGTTGACGACGCTGCTGGCTCATGGGTCCCCGATGTCAGCCTCCCCGTACAAGAAACATGTGATATCTTGATTATTTCGCTCTGAGCTATTGCAAACGGATAAATTAAATCTTTATTTTTACATAAACAAACTTATATGTTGAGTGTCCTTGTTTTTTGTTTTTGCGAAGCATAGGACTTTCCTGTTTTTTTAGAAAAATCCGAACTTTCCTGTTTTGGAGTGGGCTGAAATTGTACGAGACAAAAGGCCCAGCAGGATAGTTCGAAGGCCCAGATGTCCAGATACAGCCCAATTGAAATCTTTCTTTTCTTGGATTTTTTTCACCCCCTGATTTCTGGCTACTTCATTTTTCTTTTGGTCCTGTGCCGCCTTGGAAACGTTGAGACCGCTGCTGCAAAATGGGACCCACATGTCATCCTCTATGTAACATAAAGTTTCTTTTCTTGGATTATTTTTGGCTCTTGATATTTGGTCACTTTCCTTTTTCTTTCGATCTCATGCCACGTTTGAAACATTGAGGAACCTGCTGGCTCATGGGACCCGCATGTCATCCTCTATGTACAATAAAAGTTTCTTTTCTTGGATTTTTTTCACCATCTGATTTTTGGCTATTTCCTTTTTCTTTTGATCCCCTGCCGGCCTGCCGCCTTTGAAACGCTGAGTAAGCTGCAGGCTCATAGGTCCGACATGTCAGCCTGTATGAACGATAAAGCTTTCCTTTCTTGGAGTTTTTTTACCCCTAATTTCTGGCTATTTTCTTTTTCTTTTGATCTCAAGCCGCATTTGAAACGTTGAGACCGCTGCTGCTAAATGGGACCCGCATGTCATCCTCTATGTACAATAAAGTTTCTTTTTTTCTTGGATTATCTTTAGCTCCTGATATTTTGTCACTTGCGTTTTTCTTTCGATCTCATGCCGCCTTTGAAACGTTGAGTAAGCTGCTGAATCATGGGTCCCGCATTGTCACATCCCAAAATTTTCCAAATTTTGGAATGTCAAATAAAAAGAAAATTCTATGTTTGATGGTTGACTTGATTGAATTTTGCAAAGAATTAAAACTTTTGAGTAGTACTTAAAAGTATTTCTCAAAATAATAATTTCATAAACATTTTGGTTTCAAAGTATAAACAATACTCTTTCTTGTTTCTAAAATATTTTGAAATTTTTTTCAAAATTTTTTTATCTAGAAATGAAACCATATCTTGAAAAATAGAGACAAAGGTGTCCTATAGCCCTATGGGCATTATTCATAGTTTTTGAATTTTTTTTTGAATTATGAACAATGCTAAAATGTTCTATTTCAGCAAACTTTGAACTGGATTTTGTTTCAAAATTTCTGAGAAGTTTTGACCAATTTTGAATCAAAATGAAATTCAAATAAAAGACAAACCCAATCCTCAATAGAAAAAAAGAAAATAAAGAAGAAGAAGAAAAAAAACACAGGCCAAAGGGGCCGAACTGGCCCATTTTTTTTCCATGGCCCAACCCCACCAGCCGAGCGGCTCCCCTCGTTCGTCTTCCTCCCACAGCACCTACAAACTGTACGTACGTTCCAGCCATGGACGTTACTCTTGCCCCCCTTTTCTATGCCATTCAAGACCACGAAACGGCTTGGTATTAACACGAAAGTTATTCCAAATTCAGTGCACAGTCCGTTCAGGGAATTTATTCTCTCCAAAATGCTCTTAATCTCTCAGACCGACGTCGTGAACCGAATGCCACCCGTCGGCATACACCTTCCGATCTCCCACCTCAGTCCATACCAATACAAAGCAAGAGGAGCACCGTGCGTCTCTCGTTATTCTCCACCACTTTCATTCACAAAGTTTCTCCAGATGAGCTTTGTACATCCCCACACTGACCATGCCAACATCATCCTAATTTGCGAGTTCATCATCACATCCCGTCCTCCACGATGACCACCTCGACATTTTCTCGCCGCAGTACGCCCTCCTCAACGTGGCCTACCTCATGGACATTCCTGTGCCTCAAATTGACGTTGTTGGTCGCCGCCGCTCCGCCGGCCGTGGCGACGCCATTGTCGATTATGTCGAGTACAAAGGGACTAAGGCCCTGTTTCTTTTGCCTTTCACCTTCTCTAGACTGGGACCAACTTTTTTGATAGAAACATCATTCGTTTCTGCAGCGTAAGATCCTCCACTTCGACAATCGAGTTGATTTCCATACAGTTCGTACCCGTCGCCGCTGATTTTCGTCAGTCATCTGAAGCTTACCTGAGCGACAAGGGAAGAAGTATACCCTGCCGAGCCGAGAGGAGTATGAACTCTGAAGCCACGCCCTGCATGTCACGAACGTCGCGGAAGAACTAACCATCGCCACGCCCATATTCGTGCGAGTCTGCGACTAGCTGCTTCTTGTACGGTATGTATTCTCGTATAAGATGCAGGTGCTATTTTCATCTACCTCCCTTATCCTCTCTCTAACAAGCAAACAATCTGTAATATACAACCTAGTCTATCTGAACCAAACCATGCCTTGTCACATATTTTATTTCACCATCACGACATGTTGGTTCCTATCGATCGATCGATATATCCGATCGATATATCCGTTCGCTAGCTCTGTACTTGTCTAGAACTTCAAAAATTCATAACTACAGATCTACCACTTCGTTTTAGATGTTTCCTTTTGCGTTGGATTCATAACTAAAATTTCTACAACTTTCATTTAAGAAGTTTTTCAATTCGAGAAACTTTTTCGGACGACTTTCGGACATCATCAAATTTAAATCATGAATGTTTAGTTTCCTAAAATCAATATCTTGAGTTCTACATGTCGGTTTTAAAAAATTTGGTATCATTGAAATTGTTATCAAATATAGAATCCAATGAACCAGTTAGTTTCATGTTTTGCAGACATAAAATATTTGAATCTCAAATGAGGGATATTGAGTATTTTGTCACAGCTTAAATTCTACATGAATTCTTTTTGTGTAAGATGAATCCTTTGATCATACATATCCACCAATCTCATTTAGACTCTTCCACCTTAGTTGAATATAAAGCATGTCTATCTATTTCTCTAGTTAAATTATTCAAATGGCAAATGAGTTATTTGAGTAATTCAACATATTATTTGCCCATACCCAAACCTATGTGAAACTTGTACTATTTTTGTATGTGTTGACATACCATATTTAATAGTATTATAGTTGCACCATTTGAGACTAGTGTGAATCCTACTCATAGGGGGCATTCAAATTACATCTATGATTAAGTATCCTATCAATCAATCCTTTCCCGTATATCTCAGACAATCTATTTCTAAGTATTTGACTCTAGCCATTCAATCTATGAAATCCATATCTTTACAAGCCAGCCTCATGACATACCCTTACTTACATAGATACATGAGATACCTAAAATTAATAACATACCTTCACATTTGTTTGCTTTGCTTGTTTATATTGTTTGGAGTGTATGTTTATGTTGTGTTACCTTTATTTTTATAGCTTATACGAGAGCGTGTTTTTGTTGAGAGAAGTGAAGAATTCTTCAACTACCAAAAAGGCAAGTGACACACCAATCACAAATGTCCCAGTTTTATATATGCACTGTAGTAATTTTTGTAGTATGTATGTATAGGATTATATGCTTTGCTATTCACACCTAGTAGAATAGGTACTTGTTCTTGACTTGTATCTTTTGTCGCCATTAAACTTAGTAGGATGCTTAGCTATGCTATGAAAATGTTTTGCTAGTGGTTAAGGAAAAACAACTAAGTTTAATGAACTACCTGGGTGAATGGTGGAGCTTTGGAGCGGGTGGCTGCATCAGGGGGCCCTGTCAACGGCGATACCCTGGTGTGAGTACACATTTGCGGAAAGTCACCCAGGATTAAAGAGATTGTAGACAACCTTGCTCATTAGCTTACCGTACAACCACATGCTATATGGGCTCTGGCTTGACGGAGTATGTTGTGAGAACCCGGGCCCTGCGTGACAGATGATGTAGGGGAATGTAGGTTGGTACGGGTCCGTAGAGGATGGTCTGGGGGATCACTTCGGAAAAGTCTCGTCCTAGTCGACATCTGTCCATTTGAGCAAAATGTGCATCATGGAAGAAGAACAGACTAGGTCATGTGGGTAAATTGTACAACCTCTGCAGAGTGTTAAATCTAAGTACTTAGCCGTGTCCCCGGTTACGGACAATTTGAGCGAACTGACAAGGCACATGTTCGAAAGTCTCCTCATCCCAACTTCTTAAATTAAAATTTGATGGGTGAACAAGGGTAGGAGGAATTCACTGGTTTCCATCAGTGGTATTCCAGGTTCATTGATTTCTATCAATGGAACCGCCTAATTAGAAGGGAAGAAAATGATTTCACAGTTGATAGGAGAAACTTTATGCAAATATGCCTGAGCTCTACCAGCCAAATGTACACTTAAGTGTTAGGTTGCCATTTGAGTCCACTATAGTGTCATCTTGCCAATACATTCAAAGTATTGACCATTCGTGGCTGTAACTTTTCATGTTGCAGATGTTTTGAAAGACGAGTGAGTTACGATGATTAGGGTTACGAGTCTATCCTCAACATGCTCGCCTGTGGCACATGAAGACGAAGGACTCCATGCTGTCTATGTTTATTCGTTGTGAAACTCTGATGATATGCTAGCCTTGTGCTATGCAATTTGTAATCCTTTATGTAAATTCTGGATCATACGATGTAATAAAGACCTTTGTTTCTTGGTATTACATCTTGTACTGTGTGTGCTAGCGATTGATCCAGGGACTAGCACAGATACGCACAGAGATCGGCACCTTAAAAGGTGAGGTCGCTACAGATGGTATCAGAGCATTGTGTTGACCGTAGGTTCGTGACCCTAGGTTTGGATTAGAATAGGAAGACCCTAGGATGAAAAATCTATCTAATCCTATTTCAAAAAAAAGTGCTTTGTGAACTTCTAGTACATCTCATCTATTCCATCTTCAAAAAAAAATTCCTCTCGCCTTAGATGACCTACCTTGTGAAAACCATCAAGGAAGTAGAGATGATGACCTTGTTCCTGAAGTGAGAGACTGATGCTTCATGTGATATTCTTCGACTCCATAAGAAGGGTTTCATGGAAGATCAATGAAGAACTTGAAGAAATACATCGATGCAGTAGAAGAGAAGCTTGAAACATCCAAAACAGAATTAGACCAGACCACCATTTTCTTTTATTGAACCAGCGATAACGTAAGAAAGTATTGATCTTACCAAATTGTGGTATGACCATACTAGTTTGTCTGTGTTTGAACCATGTTGCTTGATGCTTGTTAGATGTTGTTTGTAAGATGATTTGCCTTGATCTGCTGTGTTCAGGGTAGGATTCTTCTTTAGAATCTTTCTATCTATTCTCATCTATACCTAATCCCAACAATTGTTTCTTGACAAATCGTCATGAAAGCAACCTTAGCAAAACAAACCTTGATGGTTCCTATCAATATGAAGAAGCATAGAGTGTGGGACACGCAAAACCATAGTTTAAGGATCGATAGACATTTTTCAAAACAGTTCAATAATGGGGATTGAAACATCGATTCAATTCTCCATGGATTTTTTTTTTATCAAACTGGTGAGGTTGACCAAGTGTTAGAATACGAGATTCAATAAATCAAATACGGAGTAATGATCTGGGTGCAGGATGGATTGATCACCATTCCTACTACTCTTATTATTCGCTTTCGTAATATTGACTTTGCGAATCTAGAGAGACATGTCTACAAAAGAGATATCGGCGAATGTGCCTAAACCCTAGGGTGGATAAATATTATACCCTTATAGTAGGCAAGTGTTGCCAAGCGTAGGACTATGGTGAGTTTGAAAATCCAACCAATAGATGAAGAATAGAGGTAGACCTTCGATGCCACCGACAAGTAGGAAGATGAATGAACCATTGAAGTACTCTCATCTTGGTCTTCCATTTGACCAAAGAGTGGCCCCTCATTGTCAAAAGTAGTTCAACCACCAGACCATATGGATTAGAAGTCCAACTATGAGGAAACCTACTCAAGTCACCTTCAAGAGATATGTTGCTCACTATTTATGAATAAACAATCACCTATTGGATATTCAGTCAGAAGCCATATATGTTTCAAAGACCCAGTATCAACTCAAACCAAGATGAGCTTCGCCTAAACCCAAGACCTAAGACTACCTACAAAAGCTCCTTTTAAGGGTGGTAGCCCACCCCAACATATCCCAAACCCAACTTTCTTTCTAGCCTCTTCAAATCTCGGGGACGAGATTTCTTTTAAGGGTGGTAGTCTGTCACATCCCAAAATTTTCCAAATTTTGGAATGTCAAATAAAAAGAAAATTCTATGTTTGATGGTTGACTTGATTGAATTTTGCAAAGAATTAAAACTTTTGAGTAGTACTTAAAAGTATTTCTCAAAATAATAATTTCATAAACATTTTGGTTTCAAAGTATAAACAATACTCTTTCTTGTTTCTAAAATATTTTGAAATTTTTTTCAAAATTTTTTATCTAGAAATGAAACCATATCTTGAAAAATAGAGACAAAGGTGTCCTACCCTATGGGCATTATTCATAGTTTTTGAATTTTTTTTTGAATTATGAACAATGCTAAAATGTTCTATTTCAGCAAACTTTGAACTGGATTTTGTTTCAAAATTTCTGAGAAGTTTTGACCAATTTTGAATCAAAATGAAATTCAAATAAAAGACAAACCCAATCCTCAATAGAAAAAAGAAAATAAAGAAGAAGAAGAAAAAAACACAGGCCAAAGGGGCCGAACATTTTTTTTCCATGGCCCAACCCCAGCCGAGCGGCTCCCCCTCGTTCGTCTTCCTCCCACAGCACCTACAAACTGTACGTACGTTCCAGCCATGGACGTTTGCCCCCCTTTTCTATGCCATTCAAGACCACGAAACGGCTTGGTATTAACACGAAAGTTATTCCAAATTCAGTGCACAGTCCGTTCAGGGAATTTATTCTCTCCAAAATGCTCTTAATCTCTCAGACCGACGTCGTGAACCGAATGCCACCCGTCGGCATACCGATCTGATCCTCAGTCCATACCAATACAAAGCAAGAGGAGCACCGTGCGTCTCTCGTTATTCTCCACCACTTTCATTCACAAAGTTTCTCCAGATGAGCTTTGTACATCCCACTGACCATGCCAACATCATCATCCTAATTTGCGAGTTCATCATCACATCCCGTCCTCCACGATGACCACCTCGACATTTTCTCGCCGCAGTACGCCCTCCTCAACGTGGCCTACCTCATGGACATTCCTGTGCCTCAAATTGACGTTGTTGGTCGCCGCCGCTCCGGCCGTGGCGACGCCATTGTCGATTATGTCGAGTACAAAGGGACTAAGGCCCTGTTTCTTTTGCCTTTCACCTTCTCTAGACTGGGACCAACTTTTTTGATAGAAACATCATTCGTTTCTGCAGCGTAAGATCCTCCACTTCGACAATCGAGTTGATTTCCATACAGTTCGTACCCCGTCGCCGCTGATTTTCGTCAGTCATCTGAAGCTTACCTGAGCGACAAGGGAAGAAGTATACCCTGCCGAGCCGAGAGGAGTATGAACTCTGAAGCCACGCCCTGCATGTCACGAACGTCGCGGAAGAACTAAGAGCATCTCCACTCGTCCCCCCGAACAGGCCCCCGGCGAGCTTTTTTTACATCCGGACGGCGTAAATCGGCCCGCCCCGTTCTCGTTTCGTCCGGATTGGCCTTCATCCATCCGGCGAGCCACGCCGTCCCCGGTCCCAGGCGCTCGGGGACTCCGGATGAAACGTTTTGGCGCGAAACACCGTGTGGACCCGCGTAGTCGGCGACAGGAAAACCAAATCCTGTCGATTTTCCCTCCATTCCCTCCAATTTGCTTGCATATCCCCATTCTCTCCCGCCGAATTTCTCCATTCCCTCGTCCTCCATTCCCTCGTCTTGTTCCATTCCTGGCGCCTCTCCTCCCCACCGCTCTCCTCCTCTTCTCGTCCACCACAATGCCGCCGAAGGGGACGACGAGGAAGCCGCGGGCGAGGAAGGAGCGGCCGCCGGGCATGACGAACGCACAGTGGGCGGCGGACGAGAAACGGCGCGACATCGAAACAAGCTGCAGGGCGGCGAGGGTGAAAAAAGCCGCCGCTAAGAGGGCGGCGGAGGCGGCCCAGGAGGAGCAAGCGAGGAAGATGAGCATGGCCTTCAGCGGCGGCGGCGGCTCCATGTTCCCCGGCCAATGGCCGGCGCAAGGTACAAGCAGTTCCCCGTCGTCCTTCTCCCCTACGATGTACTCGCCGTCGACGACTGCCATGTTCCAAGAGGGCGCCTACGTCCAACCGTCCAGGTTCACGCCGTCGCCGCCCGAGCTTGACATCGGCGGCAGCGGCGGCCAGTTCGAGGGCACCTCGCCGGTCATGCGACGAGGGCCGCTCCCGTTCGGTGCCCCGTTCGGTGCGACGCCGGCGCCGAACGATGAGGCGATCCACGAGATGATCACCTCCGGCTCCGCCGCCGCCGCTGCGAGCCCGAGGTTCTTCATGGACGCCGCCGCCGCGAGCCCGGGGTTCTTCACGCAAGAGGAGGCGAGGGCGACGGCAGCTGTGGCAGCGCGCAAGGATCATGTGGAGGATGTTGCCGACGGAAGCCAAGCCGTCGAAGAACAAGAAGACGAAGAACAAGGAGAGACAACTCAAGCCGACGTCAACCTGTCGAAGGGGAAGAAGAAGAGGAAGAAGGACTCGCCGCCTGCCGAACCGCGTATCAAATGGACGTCGAAGGAAGAGGAGTGCCTCGCCGAAGCTTGGATGACCGTGTCCATGAACGGCATAATCGGTGCCAATCAGTCGTTCGACACCTATTGGCTTCGAGTGAAGCAGGCGTACGAGGAACGCAAACTCGTCGATCCCTACTTCAACAAGACGAACATGAACGTGTACCGGGGAGACAAGGCAATGGCCACCCATTGGGGGATCATGCAGACGGCGTGCAGCAAATGGCACGGCATACAGGAGGAGGTCGAGAAACGGCCGATCAGCGGCCATGACTTGGAGCAAAAGGTATGCTCCGTCGACCCTGCATCACCGAGGTACATCGTCGTTAGCTGACCCGTTTCGCCGTGCTCTTTTTTCCCCAGCTGCGCCGAGCTTTGGACATGTACACGGACGACACCGGCCTGCAGTTCAAGTTCCTCAACGTCTACGCCCGCCTCGAGCACTGCGAGAAGTGGAGGGGTTCGCACAACCCTCTCGAAGAGCAAGACCGAGCAGTACAACCCCGACGCGCCGGCGGCTTGCGCGTCGGAAGGGCGCCCTGAACTCGGCCAGAAGAAGCTGAAAGAGCTCAAACGGACGGACAGTCCCG
The DNA here is from genome assembly GCA_030979885.1 of Lolium multiflorum. NCBI lineage: Eukaryota > Viridiplantae > Streptophyta > Magnoliopsida > Poales > Poaceae > Lolium > Lolium multiflorum. The sequence continues at coordinate 340,033,224 of CM061748.1, forward strand.
CCGACAAGATGCAGGCGTCGATCGACAAGTGCTTGGCCGACTTGAGGTCGCACGCCGACGACGGAACGACAAGTTCGACGGCAGGTGGCGGGAGATGCTCGCCAACCAGGGCGCCCGGATCGCACTGCTGAAGACGACGGCGGCGGCGAAGAAGAGGAATACAGACTTGGCGTTCCTGATGGGCGGCGGCGACATGGAACTGATGGACGAGGAGACGAGGAATTGGTACCAGGGCCACCGCAGCGACATCCTCCGAGCCCCTCCGGCCAGTCCTTCGTCGTCTCCACCGGCTCCTACCTCGTCTACCTCACCATCTACCTCGTCGACTGCGGCTGCTTCGACGTCCACTGCCGCTTCTTCCTCGCCGCCGCCGCAGCCGCTTCGGCCGTGTGAGGAAACTGGTCCGTCGGACACCGCCGTGCCGGCCGGGACTGCCGACGAGCCTGTCTCCGTGTAATTTCCCTCCGATCGCCGATCTGTGGCTGATCCTTTTGCTCCTTTTGCCGATCAACTGGCCGTGCTTGTAGCGCGGGACGGCTATTTGTTTGAATCTAAACTCTATCCGCCGAACTCCGGGTGGACGACTGGAAATACGGCACTCCCGACTTTTCCGTCCAATTTGGGATTTGGTCCCCAACTGGGGATGCTCTAACCATCGCCACGCCCATATTCGTGCGAGTCTGCGACTAGCTGCTTCTTGTACGGTATGTATTCTCGTATAAGATGCAGGTGCTATTTTCATCTACCTCCCTTATCCTCTCTCTAACAAGCAAACAATCTGTAATATACAACCTAGTCTATCTGAACCAAACCATGCCTTGTCACATATTTTATTTCACCATCACGACATGTTGGTTCCTATCGATCGATCGATATATCCGATCGATATATCCGTTCGCTAGCTCTGTACTTGTCTAGAACTTCAAAAATTCATAACTACAGATCTACCACTTCGTTTTAGATGTTTCCTTTTGCGTTGGATTCATAACTAAAATTTCTACAACTTTCATTTAAGAAGTTTTTCAATTCGAGAAACTTTTTCGGACGACTTTCGGACATCATCAAATTTAAATCGCGGAATGTTTAGTTTCCTAAAATCAATATCTTGAGTTCTACATGTCGGTTTTCGACAAATTTGGTATCATTGAAATTGTTATCAAATATAGAATCCAATGAACCAGTTAGTTTCATGTTTTGCAGACATAAAATATTTGAATCTCAAATGAGGGATATTGAGTATTTTGTCACAGCTTAAATTCTACAATTCCTTTTGTCATGATTCTTTTTGTGTAAGATGAATCCTTTGATCATACATATCCACCAATCTCATTTAGACTCTTCCACCTTAGTTGAATATAAAGCATGTCTATCTATTTCTCTAGTTAAATTATTCAAATGGCAAATGAGTTATTTGAGTAATTCAACATATTATTTGCCCATACCCAAACCTATGTGAAACTTGTACTATTTTTGTATGTGTTGACATACCATATTTAATAGTATTATAGTTGCACCATTTGAGACTAGTGTGAATCCTACTCATAGGGGGCATTCAAATTCCATCTATGATTAAGTATCCTATCAATCAATCCTTTCCGTATATCTCAGACAATCTATTTCTAAGTATTTGACTCTAGCCATTCAATCTATGAAATCCATATCTTTACAAGCCAGCCTCATGACATACCCTTACTTACATAGATACATGAGATACCTAAAATTAATAACATACCTTCACATTTGTTTGCTTTGCTTGTTTATATTGTTTGGAGTGTATGTTTATGTTGTGTTACCTTTATTTTTATAGCTTATACGGAGAGCTGCGTGTTTTTGTTGAGAGAAGTGAAGAATTCTTCAACTACCAAAAAGGCAAGTGACACACCAATCACAAATGTCCCAGTTTTATATATGCACTGTAGTAATTTTTGTAGTATGTATGTATAGGATTATATGCTTTGCTATTCACACCTAGTAGAATAGGTACTTGTTCTTGACTTGTATCTTTTGTCGCCATTAAACTTAGTAGGATGCTTAGCTATGCTATGAAAATGTTTTGCTAGTGGTTAAGGAAAAACAACTAAGTTTAATGAACTACCTGGGTGAATGGTGGAGCTTTGGAGCGGGTGGCTGCATCAGGGGGCCCTGTCAACGGCGATACCCTGGTGTGAGTACACATTTGCGGAAAGTCACCCAGGATTAAAGAGATTGTAGACAACCTTGCTCATTAGCTTACCGTACAACCACATGCTATATGGGCTCTGGCTTGACGGAGTATGTTGTGAGAACCCGGATCCTACGTGACAGATGATGTAGGGGAATGTAGGTTGGTACGGGTCCGTAGAGGATGGTCTGGGGGATCACTTCAAAAAATCTCGTCCTAGTCGACATCTGTCCATTTGAGCAAAATGTGCATCATGGAAGAAGAACAGACTAGGTCATGTGGGTAAATTGTACAACCTCTGCAGAGTGTTAAATCTAAGTACTTAGCCGTGTCCCCGGTTACGGACAATTTGAGCGAACTGACAAGGCACATGTTCGAAAGTCTCCTCATCCCAACTTCTTAAATTAAAATTTGATGGGTGAACAAGGGTAGGAGGAATTCACTGGTTTCCATCAGTGGTATTCCAGGTTCATTGATTTCTATCAATGGAACCGCCTAATTAGAAAGGAAGAAAATGATAGGAGAAAACTGGCTTTATGCAAATATGCCTGAGCTCTACCAGCCAAATGTACACTTAAGTGTTAGGTTGCCATTTGAGTCCACTATAGTGTCATCTTGCCAATACATTCAAAGTATTGACCATTCGTGGCTGTAACTTTTCATGTTGCAGATGTTTTGAAAGACGAGTGAGTTACGATGATTAGGGTTACGAGTCTATCCTCAACATGCTCGCCTGTGGCACATGAAGACGAAGGACTCCATGCTGTCTATGTTTATTCGTTGTGAAACTCTGATGATATGCTAGCCTTGTGCTATGCAATTTGTAATCCTTTATGTAAATTCTGGATCATACGATGTAATAAAGACCTTTGTTTCTTGGTATTACATCTTGTACTGTGTGTGCTAGCGATTGATCCAGGGACTAGCACAGATACGCACAGAGATCGGCACCTTAAAAGGTGAGGTCGCTACAGATGTCATCCTCTACGAACAATAAAAGTTTCCTTTTTTGGAGTTATTTTTGACCCCTAATGTCTGGCTATTTGCCTTTTTCTTTTGATCTCCTGCCCCCTTTGAAACGATGAGGATGCTGTTGGCACGTCGGTCCCACATGTCATCCTCTATGAACAATAAAAGTTTCTTTTGATGGATTTATTTTGAACCCCTAATTAATTTCTGGATATTTCCTTTTTTTCTTTTGATCCCCTGCCGCCTTGGAATCGTTGAGGATGCTGCTGCCTCATGGGTCCCGCATGTCATCCTCTCAGAACGGTAAATGTTTCTTTTCTTGGATTTTGTTTACCAAATGATTTTTGGCTTATTTTATCTTTCGATCTCGTGCCGCCATTAAAACGTTGAGGACGCTGCTGGCTCAGAGGTCCCACATGTCAGCCTCTATGAACAATAAACCTTTCCTTTGTTTGATTTATTATTGACCCATAATTTCTGGCTATTTGCCTTTTTCTTTCGATCTCATGCCGCCTCTGAAACGTTGAGACGCTGCTGGCTCATGGGTCCCACATGTCAGCCTCTATGAACAGTCAAAGTTTCCTTTGTTTGATTTTTTTTACCCTAATTACTGGCTATTTGCCTTTTTTTTATCCCCTGCCGCCTTTGAAACTAAGAGGACGCTGCTGGCCCATGGGTCCCACATCTCAGCCTCTCTGAACGATAAACCTTTCCTTTCTTTTTTTTCGATCCCGTGCCGCCTTGGAAACGGTGAGACGGCTCCTGCAAAACGGGACCCATATGTCATCCTCTATGTACAATAAATTTCTTTCCTTGGATTATTTTTGGCACCTGATATATGGTCACTTGCCTTTTTTTCGATCCCCTGCCGCCTTTGAAACGTTGAGGACGCTGCTCGCTCGTGGGTCCCATATGTCAGCCTCTAGGAACAATAAACATTTCGTTTCTTGGATTTATTTTTGACCGCTGATTTCTGGCAACTTTGCTTTTTCTTTCGATCCCCTGCCGCCTTTGTTAAAGTTGAGGACGCTGCTGCAAAATGCGTCCCACATGTCAGCTTCTCTGTACGATAATTGTTTCCTCTCTTTGATTTTTTTTCCACTGCTGGCCAATGGGTCCCCGATGTCAGCCTCTATGTACAAGAAATATGTGAATTCTCGATATATTTTAAGCCGAGATATGTAGGATGCTTTTTTTTCGATCCCTTCTGTTTGTTTTTACCTTCAAATGTTGAGGGACGCTACTGGCAAATGGGTCCTGCTCTAGCATTCTCAACTGAAGGAAAAACTGAAATATTGCCTATTCATTTGTTTTTCGTACTCCATGCATCTAATCCATACTAATTGTTGATCCGGGTTTTAGTTCAACTTAATTAGATCAAATTTGATCTACGAGGGAGTATGTAATATATTTTGGGTTCACAACACTGCACTTGTTAACAACAATCTGATGAAGAGGTTTGTCATTTTTTTAAACTACAAATACACTCTAAGATCTTGCACACTAATAGAATAAATCTTGGAACTTTATATAATTAATGACAATTTTGAAATCGACTATATGAATATATCAAAATATAGAGCCCATGTAGATGCGCATACTGGCTATGCGCATTTAAAAAGAATCATAATCATAATTGATACGAAATAAAAATAACTTTATATGTAGAATCTCGGTTTCTAGAGGGCCAATCATAGGATATCCGTGTTTAAATTAGGAAGGGCCCCAATGGCATGAGTCGGAGGCCCATTAAGTGTTTTTGGAATGTTATCAGCGAAGTAAGCAGGCTGACAGCAATCACCATGTACATGGCCGGCGGCAGCCCAAAAGTACAAACAATTGGCCCATGCAGGGAAGGTAGTACTTTTTTTTATTGGGAAGGTTGTCTGGCTAACCCAAAAAAAAAGTGGTGCTACATGGGGTAATACTTGAACCCGGAATGAGATCGAGTGCCTTGATGAAGGCGAGGCACACATAAATAGTACTCCGTACCATGCCTTGCCCCTCCCTTTCAACCGTTGGATAAAAAATAATTAGACAGATGACTATTAACTAGTAACTGCTACAGTACCAACCAATGTACAGGACATGTGCTACAGTACGTCGTCCACAGTGCATGTGCTTTAGAACCATGAACAGTACATATGCTACATGCTACAGTACTTTGATCTTAGCTATCTATTTTCAATCCAACGGCCAAATCTACAAGTCACCGTACTGTTCATCTGTGCCTTGCTTATGTCAAGGCACTGGATCCTGGACACTTGAACCCATGATCGTTGCTGAGGGTTGCCTATTTGCGCATAATATGTTTTGTCAGCGGTCACTTCACTAGTTTGTGCAAAACATATCCAGCGCAGGATTCAAAAAAACATCACGTTTTTTTCTTTACGTAAACAACAAAACATCTCATGTTCATCACAATCCAGCCAACATAAGCACATAATAATTAATAGTACAACTAGAGAGCTGTACACATAAATAAGGTTTGTCAAGCTTCATGCACTAGCCAACGCAACCAAAAGTCCGAACTAATGGAAAGGGCTAGGCAATCCAATTATACATTTCAACATCCCCCCTCACATGTGACCACAATCCAGTAATGGTACCATCATGTTCACCACAATGCATCATTAAAGAGAGCAGTATACTATTATAGACCAGCTCTCTCTAAAGAACATTTGTAAGACAACTTAATACAGCTGTGATTGATATTGTTGCCCCAGCGATGGGTGATAACCTGAACACCATATAACCTTCTCACAGCAATTGTAACCAAATATGAGCACCTGCAATGATTTGGTGTCAAGCTTCTTGAAGGTCAGGAGGTATCCTACCTTCAAGTCATGTGCTTTGACAAACTCTGGCCATCCTTTGTCCATTAAAACATTGCCATCTTGTTGCTTCAGGTCCACAATCCAGGTGCATGCAGTGGACATCTTCAGGTTGATGGACTCTGGACACCCACCGTAAAACCAGGGTAGAACACGACTGGGGATGGAAATCACCTCTAACTCCGATGTACATAGTACCTTGCAGAAGCTGTCAGGGGTATTCTCCTCATCGATGCGCCCAAACACCTTGCACACTGGGGCTGGCTCTACAGATGTCTCCTTCCATGATAAGCTCTCTCCAAGCTTGAGCTTCTTGTTTGAACACTGCAAAAAAGAGGCCTCAATTAGATAATGCCTCTAGCTTCTGACCGTAATTCCAAGCAAATGCATAATAAAAGGCACCTAGCAAACTCAGCGGATCATTGTTCTTATCAAACACACAGTCTGAACAATAAGCTTCTGAATCTAGCTAGGCTGATATGTACAACCTTGTATCATCAAATTATTCAGCATAGTGTATCATTGTATCGCAGAAGCCAAATCGATATAAATAGTAGCTATGAGAATAGAAATCAAGCTAGCATGAGCCATGCATGCTTGCTGGCTATGTCTAGCATCAGAATAATGCATCTGCAGTTCATCATCCGCCAGTACAGATTGACCAAGCAAACAAAAAAAAATCAGCGTCGGCCTAAAGAGTCCACAAGCCAGACATGCATGCTCGGTGTCCTCATATGTGATCATCGGCCGTGGATTGACCAATAGCATATTTGAACGATTATTACTGCACACATTAGATCCAGTCCCAACATAGCTAGCATGGGTGCATGTGTAACCCGAGTCTTTACCAGAGGATTAATATATACACTGGCTGAGAGAAGTACTGTATATCAAACAATGCTAAGCAACCGGCAATACAGCTTAGATATAATAAAGATGTGACCGGCAACGCTAGTGATTCGGGGGAAACATACCGCCATTGCAGCCATGGACCGAGAGAATCGGGGATGCCGCGCCGCCTTAGTGGAGTTTTTAGATGCGACGTCGCCGCATCCGTAGAGGACGGAGTCCAAGCCGCGTAGTCCGAGCGGTGGTGGACGCCGGTGGTGTAGAGAGAGGACTCAGGGGAGATGGACGGCGAGGGATCTGGGGAGATCTGAAGTTCTGAACATGAGGGGGCTGTGAGAAACTGAGAATGATACATCAGCAATCAGCAAGGGAATAAATGCGCGTGTCCCCCGGTCAAAAAAAATGCGCGTGTCTAGGAGGAACGAAGCCAGGTACGCAGGAATCCACACACAAAACTTCACCCGGCGGGTCACTGGGCTTTATCAGTATCTGGTGGGGTCCGGACCTACAGACCAGTGAGACATGTCGTGTGGGTTATGATCCGTTCAGTGTGCACACAGAAATTGCATTCAGAGCTCAGGGCTTCAGGCTACGTTGTACTATACAGTAATATATCCATTTCTTTTGGTAAAATGAAAACGATACTCCATCTGATCCTCATTACATGATGATAAAATGGATGTCTCTACAACTAATATGTGTCTAGATACATCTATATGAGAGCGTCTGTGTTTGTACTGTGTATCTAAAAAAAATATGGATCGGAGGGAGCATTAAGAGGTGTCCAAAAAAAACTGCAAACAAACATGGATGTAAGCAGTTGAGTATTAAACCAGTGCGTGAAATACCTTTATATCTCGACCATGTAACAATGAATATGAGAAGTTTTTGGGGTTTGACCATCTGCACTTGTGTTTGCTACAATCAGATCAAAAAATTGGTCACTTTTACACTTTCTAAAATAAAATGTATTTTTCCCTGAGATTTTACAAGTTCGTACAAGATAGCATTGACTACATCTGGGATATATCACATTTACACTTACAAATCTATGAATATTTCAAAATATTGAGCTCCGTGTACCTACATATAATACAAATCATCAGACCGCACATTGAAACTACCGCAGCATATCACAGTAAATTAAAATAAAATAAAACAAGTCTAACATATACTATATTAGCTAATTAACAAAGTCTCATCACAGTGTATCTGATCCCCAGTTCAGCTTAATACAAAAACCAAGTTCAGCTTGAACATCAGCAGGGGAGTAACCCAGGTCCAAAAGCAGCATCTAGTTAATTCAATAAAATATTGAGGTTATTCTGATCCCCTCTTCCTAAAAACACTGCAGATCATGCATGCAACTAAGGGTGATCAGCACAAAATATTATCCTCTGGGTGGAGGTGTTACTGTCGTAGATCAACACATTCATCAAGGAAGTGTCTTTCACCTCGAAGACGAGAAGGTCATCAAGCTGCAGTTCATGCGCCTCTGCAAACCCGAACCAACCATCCTTCAAGACCAGTTCACCCTGGTACTCATCGATGTGCACATACCAGGCGCAGCCTACGCTGGTCTTGAGCTTGATAGGCCTGGGAAGAATCCCTTTCAGACATTGCTTGAATTCTCTGGGGATGACCAACATATACATGTCATCGTTGCCGTCCAGTTGCACATAGAAGCGCGAGGGCTGAGGAGGGTCCGCCGAGTGACCAACCCGTTTAGGGCGGCCTTTCCCTCGCCCTTTTAATATACAACGTTGAATTGCTGCATCACGCCTGCCCGTCACCTTTGGCTTTTTGGCTAGTGAATTTCTTTGAATTCTGAACTCGGGGCGGTGCAGAGGACATGTACAATCGACAGTCCTAAGACGTAGTTGCTCATTGACGTTGGAGCGAGTTTGCTTCTGCATCTAGTTAAGCACGGTATATATCAATCAACAGCATATAAATCAGAACGTAGCATACATGGAGAAAATGCATCTAGCTATCTCTTTAATTAGTTTGCACAAAATCTAGCAGCAGCAAGACAATTTGATTTTACAGGTACTGAGCAAGCTTTCAGACTTTCTGAAACAGGTAACATGGAGCATATATTTGTATGTTCAGACTGCGAAACCCTGCTCTGTGATGGATAATATTACTAAACATCTTTTTTTGCCAGAACTAGTACTTAACATCTACTGTTTCCCGTCATTAAAATTTTTTTGCAGAAGAATACTACGGTTTCCCGTCATTAAATTTTAAAGAAAAAAGAACTTGTTTAAGATCCCAACTATCATTGACTACTTACACCTGCATCCTAGTGAGTTCAGGACAACTTACAGCATCTTTTGGTGGTGCCGCCACCGGAGAAGACCGTGCCGCGGGGGTTGGGGTCGGCGCAGCCGGAGAAGCTGGTGCCGCCGCCAGGGAAATCAGTGCCGAGCCAGATGGTGCTTCCAGCGGAGAAGAAAGTACCGCGAGAGATGGAACCGACGCTGCCAAAGGGTAAGAAACGGATGTACTCGTAGATCCTTCTCTAGTCACGATCTGGATAGAAGAGACTGGACGTCCATCAAGCTGCTGGAGGATGCGGTGGATCAAATCGGCTGAGTTCAGGAAATATCGGTGATGTTCATCTGTGTCGGCGAAGCAGCTGCCGGTGGAAGGAGGAGGCGAGCCGTTCATGGCAGTCATTAGTGTAAAAGAGGAGAAGTGGGTGGGAGTATGGGTGGGAGAGAGAGGGTTCGGGACTGAAGTAATTGTAGTCTGCTCTCTCTTTTTTACAAGCATGCGTCCTCAGGCTGATATTTTTTTTAGATACGTACTCAGGCTGCTTTGTCAAACCAGGGCCTCAATGAAGCTAATAGCACGCTATAGCATATCTAGAGGGTCCACGCTTAGTAATTTTGCTCGCTGTGGCGCTATTTGCGAAACAGCATGCTATATCGCCCTAAAACTTCATAGCGTTAGCGCGCTATTTTTTTCAGGCAAGTTGCTTTCACTTTTTCGTGGTGATGAACTAATCTGTTGGTTCCACTTCTAAATCAGAAAATAATATCGCTAATGCTAATTTTTTTAATAAATAATTTATACTATGTTGTTGCCTTGTGAAATGTTGATGTTAGCCTTCTAATATACTTGAGATCTATTTCTATATGTGGTTATGTATGTATGATTCAGTCACTTTTGGACTATATATATCTATTCGTTCTAGTAAAATTATTTATTTTTAGGCTATATTTAGTATTATTTTGAAAATGCTATTTAAAATATACCACACTATTACCACGATATAGCGTCCATATCGTTTGAAGGTGGCTGCCGCTAATTCATTTAGCACGCTATTTTAAACCTTGGTTAAGACGCGTTTGGCGGCCTGCATCCAGGCTGGTGGGGAAATACCGTACCCAAGTGCTTAAAAGATTGCATCTTTTAGCTGGAAAACATTAGGGCATGTCCAACACAGGCGCTACTGCAAGGGCGCTAGGAATTATTTCCTCGTCGTTTGGCGGTTGGAGAGGCTAATCCCAGCGGTAGTCCTAGCGTCGACGCAAAAGAAAGCAGGGGCGTGAAACTCTTTTCACCTGTCCTAGCTAAAGCACCGGAACCAACAGGAAGTCAGTCTGTCATCAGCAATTAGCGCTGCAAGGAGAGTACCTGGAGGATTTTACAATCTTTTGACATTCATTTGTTCTCTATTAGCGCCATATAGTATATAGCATTGTAATGCCCTTATACTCCTCTCAACATTAAAAAAAGGTGTGCATATACTAATAACAGTTGCTGAAATGAAACTAAAAATAAACAGACATGCACGGTTTACGAAGGATGGAAATACAGAGTTCATCACCATCCGTTTTAAATTATAAGATTAGATTACTTCAATGTGGGTTTACATACGCACTAAAATGAGTAAACAGACACACTGAAATGGGTCCAGGTATATAAGATTCAGAAAAAAGGAAGAGCATCTTAAGATACAGAACAGGTTACTAAATTGTTCAAACATATCGTACAAAAAAGATTATTTGCTCCAGAAAGATTCATGGCTCAGTTTAGGGTTGCATCAACATGCGGATATTTTTCAGACTAGGCTTAAACCACATTGTCGCCTGTCGGGGAAATCCCCAACCATCTTCTGGAAGGGTGATAACTCCCATGAGCTCATTTTCCCCTTGCTGCAGGTTACAACGACAAATACAACTAAATGCTGGTTCCCGAAATGCATAGTACGCGATGTACACACAATTTGACCTCATGAATGGAGTCAATGTTCCATCAGGAGCATTGCCATCATTTATCTTCAGGTTCAATGGATAATTCAGTCCAATGAACAGAGAGTGTGTGCCAAGGCTGTCAACTCGACTCCAATTGGGTCCAATCAGGGATAGATCTTTCTCAAAAACATGTATGACAGGGGCAGGACACTCCCGCAGGATAAGGCCATTACCATGATGCAGAACTTCTGCAGGCTCAAGGTGATCATTGCTACGTATATACCGATCTTCATGGATGATCATCAAGCGCTTGCCATCGGCTGATCGAGCTAAAAACCATCTGCCAGATGGTTCCTTCATCGGTGATGGGATCACGAATGGCGGGGCAAGGTGTGCATCTGCATTGTAAACGGAGACAACAAAAAATAGTGTTTGAATGGCTCGGGAAGACAATAATACCAGTAGCTGCAACTTCACATTTGTAGGATCAAATGGAGGATGCAGTCATTATACTTGTATAAAATCTCGAAGAAATAAAATTGTTCCCATTTGAGATGTATGTTAATTACACTCATATTCATTGATGGTAGATACATGTCTCAACCTTATCTGATCCATGATTGTAATGCTTTGAGTACATCGAATATTGAAATAAATTGAAAGTTTGCATGCATCAATTGATGAAGAGGCCAGGGCTAAGCTCCTTATTCATATTCTGACAAGAGCATGCAGTAACTAATTCAGGAATGCATTCATATACTGCAATAATCTGGTTTGGGTTGACAGATTAGTGCACAGCATATACTACTGTAATTCGTTTGTAGCAATGGTTCAGTCAGGTTAGGATAATTTAATGGTGCACAGTCATTTGAAAGGTGAAAAAAAGTCTTAGTGAGCAATTAGTTATTTCAGTTACAATATATCATGAATGGGCTTGATATTAAAATTTATTGCGAAGTATATCATATGGATTGAAGAATTACCAGCCTGTGATTGATCCCAGCAATATGTGGTGCCGGTCCACCCATCCACCGCAACAATAAAGCCGTTGTGCTCGATGGCATCACTGTAATCTACACCCCAACTAGCAAGAGAGAATAACCTCCACTCCTGGCTACCATTAGCCAGGTAAGCGAGTCCAGAATTGAATAGAGCGATGAGCTTGTAATCTGAGTAATGTCCAGCTTTTGTGGGCACTTCGCAAATTACAATCTTCAACAAAAACATGGCACGCCCATACGTCATGTACCTTTCAGGAGGCAAGTCGGGGAAGCCAATCCATTCCTCCCGAAAAATGTTGCAAGTTTCCGACGATGGTAGGGAGATTTCTTGGTGCGTGTAGATGTTCGCGAGGAACCAGTTCCCACCACTGTCCACGCCGGCGATCCAGTCGCCATTCATGCCAACCCAGAATCTATTGTCCATGAACGGCAGGATGGCTGTGCGCCGAGGATGGTCGAGGGGCACAACGTGGTACACCGTGTGGTGCGCACTACTATCATCATAGTGCCAATGGGCAGAATCGGGCATCAGCAAGCAGGGTCCATCCCAATGGTGTAGATTCATGTTGTCGGCGACATGGCGGCACAGCGTTTTGGAGCATGCGGCCAGCCGGACGTCGACTGTAACGTCCAGACTCTGGGCAATGAGATTGAACAGCTCGGCGGGGAGCTTCCCCCAGTCGCCATCCAGCTGGTCGTCGTTCGATGCCGCCATGGAGACGAGATGGATTTAAAAGGGCGGATGCAAGTATGTGTGATTGGAGTTTTGTAGGAGAGTCGAGCGGGAAGGAGGAGTGCTGCGGTTCTGCGGAGGGGTGAGGAGAGAAAGCTATGCAAATGGGAGATCTAGAGGATGAAAAAACTTCTAGCAGCGGTTGGCGAGTGGAGAACGATGATGGAAGTGGAGAGCCAAGGATGGAAACGATGGACATGAAGAGTAGGAGTGGATATGACTTTTTTTATTCTTCAGCAGCTGCATCGAGGCGCCGAGTAAAACTTCGGCTAGGATAGCACGCCACTACGTCCTGGTGCAGTTACTGTCCCGTCAAATCAGTTTGACCACAGAAATGGTTTCTTTATTACAGTATAACTTAATTTTTTCGAACAATATATACTAGTACTCCATTTAATATAATCACTCCGATTCATATTACTTGTCAAATGATATGGATGAATCTAGAACTAAAATGTGTCTAGATATATCTATATTATAGTCAACTAATATGAATCCGAGTTTGTTTGGTTCAAAGGATTTCTAAAGGTATCTTGTACGGAGTAGGATTTTTACACATAGGGATTTTTCCTATAGAGCTTGCTTGATTCAAAGGATTGAGAACCCTCCAAAATACCTATGGATTGCTTTCTCTACAATCCTATCTCTCGGTAATATTGCTATGTGTCTATAACAACTATGAAATGAACTCAATCTCAATAGAAATTTCCTTTGTCTTTCCTAATCAAACAACTAGTTATTTTATGTCTTCGTTTACAAATTAAGATAATTTTTAGGTTATAGGTAATCGTCGAGCTTATGTGATCATCTTTTATGATCAAACTTACTTGATCAGCCGCGGAGGCGCAAAGGAGCAGTGGTGTGCATTAATACGGCCGCATGGGGAAGGCACAGCTAGCGACGATGAGACGTATCGCCAGCATTGGCCTAGGGAACCGTCGCCACCATTAATAAAAGCTATCCCTTTGGGCACCATGTCTCCCACTACTCGTGTCACGCGCGCATGTGGGTTACGGATGGATGGGCTGGGGAAGCCGGACAGAAAACATGACAACCAGGGGGAAAATGAATAAAAATAATACAAAGTCGAAAATATTTCGAAAAATAAACTTTGTACTTCGTAAGAAACTCCATGCGTTTAGCAAATGCGAAGGCAATATGTAGAAACACGTCTAGACCACGTCTAGAACCACTTCCCAAAGCTTAAGGATTATATTGATTTTTAGAAAGTCAAACTATGTTAAGTTTGACTAAGTTTTTACCAAAAGCATTAATATGCAAGATACAAAATCAATATTATTAGATAGAAAATAAATTATATTTTCATATGGTGTCTACAAAATATTATATGTGCTGATAGATTCTTCTAAGAGTTTGGTCGAACTTTACTTGGTTTGACTTTTCAAGAAAAATATACAAAGCTTTAAGCATTGGAACGGAGGTATTTTTCGAAGCACCTACTTGTCTTTAGAAGACAAAAGAAAACATGGAGTAAGGTTGTTTTTTGTGCAAAAGTTTACGTCAAAATCTGGTTATTTGTGTAAAAAGAATCTCAAATTGTGTTATGTGCAAAAACTGCACCAAGAAGTGGTGGTATGTGCAATTTCCTCCATCACACAAAAGGCAAGCCATTGATACATATATAATTGTGAATAATTACAAAAGTAGTAGGCAGCTAATAAGCGCACATGATTAAACTGCTATGCGAGATCTTCAGCCACCAGAAGTCGTTCCCGCGCCTCTCTAGCATTGAAAATCACGCGTTCTGCGACTTCCATCAAAGAGACAAGCTGAGCTTTGATCCGTTCTCCCAGATGAATGGCCTCGTCACAACTCCTACGAGCACAGGCCGTGATCTCATCCACTTCTAGGAAAGACACCGCCTGCCTGTACCGAAATATCTTGATCCCTAACTCTCTGTTCTCCTCCCGCATGCTGGCAAGATCCAACTTCATCCTCCGACAAGATAAGCAAGGGGAGTGATCCTGCCAAAGGTAACAACAAACATATCGAGCGTTACCGGCAAACGAAGGGCACAAATTGGCTGATTAACGAATATGGTCACTAACATGTAGGACAGACTTAAGTGGTGTCTACATGTCAGTGACTCGAAGTACCCAAAAACCAGCAACCCAAAGTCAGCTAGTAATATTAACCTCCGTCTTCAGCTCCTTCATCCTCTTGAACGGCGGGGAAGCTGGCAACTTATCTTCTTCTACGACCTCTCGCTGGAACCTGACGTCGAAGGATGAGAGATCCTGCGAACGGATGTGCTGCGCCTGCGCGTGCGATTCCCCAGGGCGCTTCTGGCGTAACTCGGAGTTCTCCGCGCCGAGATGCGGAAGTTCCGCTCCCGGGGCCTTGTTGACCCTAAGCCGAGATAGCTCCTGTGTAAGCCGACGAAAAATGTTCAAAATGTTACAGATCAGGCATATCATTACCAGTGCAAACGAGGTAAGTGAATCTCCGGGATCTCGCCCAAAGACCGCGGTTGGTCCAATGCCACCACATCTTCTCCGAGATTGACTAACTCCTTTACATCATCTTCTCCGACATTGACTATCTCCTTTACATCATCTTCTGCTCCGAGCTTGACCATCTCCTTTACATCATCTTCTCCTGCGAGCTTGATCATCTGCCTCACATCATCTTCTCCGGCGATATCGACCCTCTCCTGCGGAAGATAACAGATATAAGTCCGAGTATTACCAGCAAAACGAAGGTAATTAAAAGAGGCGTAGTAACCCTTGTGTCCTGGCTAATCAACGGCGGGGACGCTGAGCCCGCATCGTCTCCTCCGAGATCTCCCTTCGCAGGCAGGATTGTTAGAGACAGTGTACTTCTGGTAGTAGTATTTATGCGTGGGGCGCCAGGGGGTCGAGAAGCTAGGACTGCATCTTCTCCTCCGAGCTCTTCCTTGGTAGACATGACAAATGAAACGAGGTGTGGGGGGCGTAAAAGGTATAAAATGGCGGACGGCCGCCCCGCCTCGGCCCTCCAAGGCTTAATTTTTTTGCCTTACTAAACTAAAAACCCTATTTTGCGTCTCACACGGACTGCCCTCAGAGGGCTGCAGGGTCCCATATGCGTGCAGGTCCCACACTTTAGTGAGCACAAATCATATGCGGTAGGTAGGCAAACTTCCAACAATCTTCTTTGTCAAGTGAAGACACGTCGTCAAGACTCTCTCTCTCTCTCCCCCCTTTTGTCATTGAAAAAAAAAGAATATTAGACGGGCGCGTAGCCTGCACTGCAGGGGGGCGATTTTGACAAAAGTAATCCTTTTGGCGAAGAAAAACACAGAAAGCCACACAAAAAGGTTAGTCCAGTGAAATAGATTGCTCAGAGGGTCAGTCCGTAATTTTCTTTGCCAAAAGGGTTATTTCTGTCAAAATCGCCGCACTGCAGGTTTGCAGCACTGAAAAACCTTGCGTGCCAGTCAACATCACTTCCCGGATAGGGGGAAAATATCTAGTGATACCATCCCTTACATGATACCATGATACCACTTCATAATATTTGAATTCTAAGTGTCGAAAAATTTAGAAAAAAAACCTTGTGATGCTACCCTAAATTTGTGGGACCCCAAAAAACTTGCAAATCAAGCCAAAGAAACACGATCTTGTCCCCTACCCCCCCCCCATGATTTTGACCTAAATTTGAAATCAAGCCAAAGGTGGTTCAAAAACGGCAATCGGAAATCATGGATTGTTCATCATTTTTCTATATAGCTAGGGAAAATAGCAGACATGCCATACCAATGTTTTAGAAAAGAGCCCTTCAAAAAAGTGTGGCAACATATATGTTGGAATTCGACCATCTTAATTTCTTCCCACGTGTGAGCTTTGGTACTACTACTACACAAGAACCATGTCAAACTTTTGAATCATGGCCCATTTTATGTATATATTTGCAACTTTTCATGCACGCATGAAAACTTTGCAAAATATGTGCATTTTGGGTTGTCGCACATAAATGTGTGTTTACTTGTCTGCCACCAATTAATCCAATTCTCATTTGTGGGGAAACATGACACGAGATGGCCATTTCCAAAGTTTCATGAATTATCTCAAAGTGAATCCATATATGTACAATTTTTGGGGGCTAAATTTCATGTTTTAAACCTAGCTAGTATTTGACCAAGATTCAAATGGGCATAAAATTCAAAAAAAAACAGAAAAATGAAAAACCAAAGCACATAGCCTTCTTATGTCATATAGTAAGAATTCAAGTTGATAAACAAGGTCTAGACATATTCAAACTAGAAAAATCATGTATCTACCCCTAACACTCTAAACTCTGTCTTATGAAGTCAAGCATGAAGAGAAGTGGTTTTGGGTTTCAAACATGGAAATTTCAAAAACCTCCCAAAAGCTTCATTTTAGAGTGACTAAGAAGGATCCATGCTTACCTTTTAATTTTTAGATTTTAAACTTGTTTAAATCTTTGTGAAACCTAGGATTTGACCAAGATTCAAATGGGCATAAAAAATCAGGAAAAAGCCAAAAGAATGATAAACCAAAGCACATAGCATTCTTATGTCATACTGTAAGCATTCAAGTTGATTAACAAGGTCTAGACATATTCAAACTAGAAAATCATGTATATATCTGTCCCTAACCTTAAACTCTGTCTTATATATGAAGTCAATCATGAAGAGAAGTGGTTTGGGTTTCAAACATGAAAATTTCAAGAACATCCCAAAAGTCGCTTCATTTTAGAGTGACTAAGAAGGATCCAGGCTTACCTTTTCGTTTTCATATTATATACTTGTTTAAATCCAGGTCAAACATAGGATTTGACCAAGATTCAAATGGGCATAAAATAAAAAAATAGAAGAATGAAAAACAAAAGCACATAGTCTTCGTATGTCATATAGTAAGCTTTCAAGTTGATAAACAAGGTTTAGACATGTTCAAACCAGACAAATCATGTATCTAGCCCCTAACCATAAACTCGGTCGATCTTATGAAGTCTAGCATGAAGAGAAGTCGTATTGGTTTAAAACATGAAAATTTCAAGAACCACCCAAAATCTTCAAATGGGCATAAAATTCAAAAAAACCAGAAAAATGAAAAACCAAAGCACATAGCCTTCTTATGTCATATAGTAAGAATTCAAGTTGATAAACAAGGTCTAGACATATTCAAACTAGACAAATCATGTATCTACCCCTAACACTCTAAACTCTGTCTTATGAAGTCAAGCATGAAGAGAAGTGGTTTTTGGGTTTCAAACATGGAAATTTCAAAAACCTCCCAAAAGCTTCATTTTAGAGTGACTAAGAAGGATCCATGCTTACCTTTTAATTTTCAGATTTTAAACTTGTTTAAATCTTTGTGAAACCTAGGATTTGACCAAGATTCAAATGGGCATAAAAATTCAGGAAAAAACCAAAAGAATGATAAACCAAAGCACATAGCATTCTTATGTCATAGAGTAAGCATTCAAGTTGATTAACAAGGTCTAGACATATTCAAACTAGAAAATCATGTATATATCTATTCCTAACCTTAAACTCTGTCTTATGAAGCAATCATGAAGAGAAGTGGTTTTGGGTTTCAAACATGAAAATTTCAAGAACATCCCAAAAGTCGCTTCATTTTAGAGTGACTAAGAAGGATCCAGGCTTACCTTTTCGTTTTCATATTTTATACTTGTTTAAATCCAGGTCAAACATAGGATTTAACCAAGATTCAAATGGGCATAAAATAAAAAAAATAGAAGAATGAAAAACAAAAGCACATAGTCTTCTTATGTCATATAGTAAGCTTGCAAGTTGATAAACAAGGTTTAGACATGTTCAAACCAGACAAATCATGTATCTAGCCCCTAACCATAAACTCGGTCGATCTTATGAAGTCTAGCATGAAGAGAAGTCGTATTGGTTTCAAACATGAAAATTTCAAGAACCACCCAAAATCTTCAAATGGGCATATAACATTCAAAAAACCAGAAAAATGAAAAACCAAAGCACATATATAGCCTTCTTATGTCATATAGTAAGCATTCAAGTTGATAAACAAGCATGTCTAGACATATTCAAACCCGACAAATCATGTATCTACCCCTAACCCTAAACTCTGCATGTCTTATGAAGTCAACCATGCATGAAGAGAGAAGTGGTTTTTGGGTTTCAAACATTGAGATTTCAAGAACCCCCCAAAAGCTTCATTTTAGAATGACTAGCTAGGAAGGATCCAGGCTTACCTTTTCATTTTCATGCTATAGACTTGTTTAAATCTTGGTCAAACCTAGGATTTGACCAAGATTCAAATGGGCATAAACATTCAAAAAAATCAAAAAATCAAAAACCAAAGCACATATAGTCTTCTTATGTCATATAGTAAGAATTGAAGTTGATAAACAAGGTATAGACATATTCAAACTAGACAAATCATGTATCTACCCCCTAAAGCCCTAAACTAGCTTTGTCTTATGAAGTCAAGCATGAAGAGAAATGGTTTTGGGTTTCAAATTAAACATGGAAATTTCAAGAACCCCCCCCCAAAGCTTCATTTTGGAGTGACTAAGAAGGATCGAGGTTTACCTTTTCATTTTCATGTTTTAAACTGCTTAGATCTTGGTCAAACCTATGATTTCACCACGACTCAAATGGGCATAAAAATTAAAAAAAATAAAAAAATGAAAAACCAAAGCACATAGCCTTCTTATGTCATATATAGTAAGCATTCAACTTGATGAACATGGCTGGTCTAGACATATTCATAATAGAAAAAACGTGTATCTACCCCCTAACGATTAATTAACTTTGTCTTAATTATGAAGTCAAGCATGAAGAGAAGTGTTTTTGGGTTTCAGACATGGAAATTTTGAAAACCTCCCAAAAACTTCATCTTAGAGTGACAAAGAAGGATCCAAGCTTACCTTTTCATTTTCATGTTTTAAGCTTGTTTAAATATTGGTCAAGCCTAGGATTTGACCAAGATTCAAATGGGCATAAAAATTCTGGAAAAATAAAAAAAATAAAAACCAAAGCACATAGTCTTCTTACGTCATATATATCTATAGTAAGCATATTCAAGTAGATAAACAAGGTATAGACATATTCAAAACAGACAAATCCTGTATCTACCCCCTAACCCTAAACTCGGTCTTATGATGCCTAGCATGAAGAGAAGTCGTTTTGGGTTTCAAACGTTTAAGCCAAAAGCCCCATTTCATATATTTCAAATTTGGTTCAAATTTGAAAGACATACAAGTTATAGCACACATAGTGCATACATGTTCACACATACTGCACTACTCCCTCCGTCCACAAATAAGTGTACATTTGGGTTTTTGGATAAGTCAAACTTTAACAATTTTGACCATTTTTTTACCAAAAAGTAGCAACATGTGTGACATCAAATTACTATATTATGAGACTGTATTTTGAGATGAATCTAGTGATGGTAGTTTAGTGTCATAAATGTTGTTACGTTTCCCTAAAAAGTTAGTCAAAGTTAATAAAGTTTGACTTATCTAAAAACTCAAATGTACACTTATTTGTGGACGGAGGGAGTAGATGCTAATTAACCCTATAGTTTGAGGCCATTTGGATGAGGTCGAAAAAATCTTGGATTAGAAATGGGGTTGTTCGAACCCCGTAGTTGGATTTTTTATGAACTTGATCTGTAGTACTGGGCAAAACCCTAGTTTAACGTATTTAATTATAGATTCGTAGGTTGATTTTTCTACCTTTTTATTATTATTACTATGCAGCACATGTGTGTTTGCCCGTCGAGTGAAACTCGGAGGAAGAGGGATCACTCGGAAGGAGAGAAGAAGGGAGAGCATTATGGTGTCTCCCCTTTTTCGGGTGATGATGTTGACTTTTGTGCAGGGTTTGTCAGTGAGCAGGAGGTGCGAGCGAGCGAGCGAGTCGAGCGAGGCCGAGAATGAGAGAGATTTGTTTTTTTTGTGAGAGGGACAACCGAAGGATCCAGAAGGACCCACAGATTTCCAAAACGCATCCTGATGCGTCTTCTCTTGACAAAGAAGATGGCTTGGAGTTTGCGTACCTACTGCACTTGACTTGTGCTCACTGAAGTGTGGGACCTCACGCATGGGCGCCACACGTAAGTGACAGACCTGTTGGCAATGTTGGTGTAAAAACTCGGTTGATTATTATAGTGCATTAGAACAAAGTTTCCTATGGATTCAACGGCAGGAAATCCAAGTTAACTCATTTACATGACATTATTTTTTCCATGAAGCAAAGTTAACACATCTATCAATTGGTACATTTTGGAGTGACTAAGAAGGATCCATGCTTATTCGTTTTCACGTGTTAAATTTGTTTAAATCTTGCTCAAACCTAGGATTTCACCAAGATTGAAATGGGCATGAAAATTCAAAAAAAAATGAAATACCAATGCACATAGTCTTCTTCTGTCATATAGTAAGCATTCAAGATGATAAACAAGGTCTAGACATATTCAAACCAGGCAAATCATGTATCTACTCCCTAACGACCCTAAACTCCGTCTTATGAAGTAAGGCATGAAGAGAAGTGGTTTTGGGTTTCAAACATGCAAATTTCAAAAACCCCCCAAAAGCTTCATTTTAGAGTGACTAAGAAGGATCGAGGCTTACCTTTTCATTTTCATGTTTTAAACTTGTTTAAATCTTGGTCAAACCTAGCTAGTATTTGACCAAGATTCAAATGGGCATGCATAAAATTCAAAAAAAATCAGAAAAATGAAAAACCAAAGCACATAGCCTTCTTATGTCATATAGTAAGAATTGAAGTTGATAAACAAGGTCTAGACGTATTCAAACTAGACAAATCATGTATCTACCCCTAACACTCTAAACTCTGTCTTATGAAGTCAATTAAGCATGAAGAGAAGTGGTTTTGGGTTTCAAACATGGAAATTTCAAAAACCTCCCAAAAGCTTCATTTTAGAGTGACTAAGAAGGATCCATGCTTACCTTTTAATTTTCAGATTTTAAACTTGTTTAAATCTTTGTGAAACCTAGGATTTGACCAAGATTCAAATGGGCATAAAAATTCAGGAAAAAACCAAAAGATTGATAAACCAAAGCACATAGCATTCTTATGTCATACAGTAAGCATTCAAGTTGATTAACAAGGTCTAGACATATTCAAACTAGAAAATCATGTATATATCTGTCCCTAACCTTAAACTCTGTCTTATATATGAAGTCAATCATGAAGAGAAGTGGTTTGGGTTTCAAACATGAAAATTTCAAGAACATCCCAAAAGCCGCTTCATTTTAGAGTGACTAAGAAGGATCCATGCTTACCTTTTCGTTTTCATATTATATACTTGTTTAAATCCAGGTCAAACATAGGATTTGACCAAGATTCAAATGGGCATAAAATAAAATAAAATAGAAGAATGAAAAACAAAAGCACATAGTCTTCGTATGTCATATAGTAAGCTTTCAAGTTGATAAACAAGGTTTAGACATGTTCAAACCAGACAAATCATGTATCTACCCCCTAACCATAAACTCGATCGATCTTATGAAGTCTAGCCTGAAGAGAAGTCGTATTGGTTTCAAACATGAAAATTTCAAGAACCTCCCAAAATCTTCAAATGGGCATAATATTCAAAAAAACCAGAAAAATGAAAAACCAAAGCACATAGCCTTCTTATGTCATATAGTAAGAATTCAAGTTGATAAACAAGGTCTAGACATATTCAAACTAGACAAATCATGTATCTACCCCTAACACTCTAAACTCTGTCTTATGAAGTCAAGCATGAAGAGAAGTGGTTTTGGGTTTCAAACATGGAAATTTCAAAAACCTCCCAAAAGCTTCATTTTAGAGTGACTAAGAAGGATCCATGCTTACCTTTTAATTTTCAGATTTTAAACTTGTTTAAATCTTTGTGAAACCTAGGATTTGACCAAGATTCAAATGGGCATAAAAATTCAGGAAAAAACCAAAAGAATGATAAACCAAAGCACATAGCATTCTTATGTCATATAGTAAGCATTCAAGTTGATAAATAAGGTCTAGACATATTCAAACTAGAAAATCATGTATATATCTGCCCCTAACCCTAAACTCTGTCTTATATATGAAGCAATCATGAAGAGAAGTGGTTTTGGGTTTCAAACATGAAAATTTCAAGAACATCCCAAAAGTCGCTTCATTTTAGAGTGACTAAGAAGGATCCAGGCTTACCTTTTCGTTTTCATATTTTATACTTGTTTAAATCCAGGTCAAACATAGGATTTGACCAAGATTCAAATGGGCATAAAATAAAAAAATAGAAGAATGAAAAACAAAAGCACATAGTCTTCTTATGTCATATAGTAAGCCTTGCAAGTTGGTAAACAAGGTTTAGACATGTTCAAACCAGACAAATCATGTATCTAGCCCCTAACCATAAACTCGGTCGATCTTATGAAGTCTAGCATGAAGAGAAGTCGTATTGGTTTCAAACATGAAAATTTCAAGAACCACCCAAAATCTTCAAATGGGCATATAACATTCAAAAAACTAGAAAAATGAAAAACCAAAGCACATATATAGCCTTCTTATGTCATATAGTAAGCATTCAAGTTGATAAACAAGCATGTCTAGACATATTCAAACCCGACAAATCATGTATCTACCCCCTAACCCTAAACTCTGCATGTCTTATGAAGTCAACCATGAAGAGAAGTGGTTTTGGGTTTCAAACATTGAGATTTCAAGAACCCCCCCAAAAGCTTCATTTTAGAATGACTAGCTAGGAAGGATCCAGGCTTACCTTTTCATTTTCATGTTATAGACTTGTTTAAATCTTGGTCAAACCTAGGATTTGACCAAGATTCAAATGGGCATAAACATTCAAAAAAATCAAAAAATCAAAAACCAAAGCTAGCACATATAGTCTTCTTATGTCATATAGTAAGAATTGAAGTTGATAAACAAGGTCTAGACATATTCAAACTAGACAAATCATGTATCTACCCCCTAAAGCCCTAAACTAGCTTTGTCTTATGAAGTCAAGCATGAAGAGAAGTGTTTTTGGGTTTCAGACATGGAAATTTTGAAAACCTCCCAAAAACTTCATCTTAGAGTGACAAAGAAGGATCCAAGCTTACCTTTTCATTTTCATGTTTTAAGCTTGTTTAAATATTGGTCAAGCCTAGGATTTGACCAAGATTCAAATGGGCATAAAAATTCTGGAAAAATAAAAAAAAAAAACCAAAGCACATAGTCTTCTTACGTCATATATATCTATAGTAAGCATATTCAAGTAGATAAACAAGGTATAGACATATTCAAAACAGACAAATCCTGTATCTACCCCCTAACCCTAAACTCGGTCTTATGATGCCTAGCATGAAGAGAAGTCGTTTTGGGTTTCAAACGTTTAAGCCAAAAGCCCCATTTCATATATTTCAAATTTGGTTCAAATTTGAAAGACATACAAGTTATAGCACACATAGTGCATACATGTTCACACATTCTGCACTAGATGCTAATTAACCCTATAGTTTGAGGCCATTTGGATGAGGTCGAAAAAAATCTTGGATTAGAAATGGGGTTGTTCGAACCCCGTAGTTGGATTTTTTATGAACTTGATCTGTAGTACTGGGCAAAACCCTAGTTTAACGTATTTAATTATAGATTCGTAGGTTGATTTTTCTACCTTTTTATTATTATTACTATGCAGCACATGTGTGTTTGCCCGTCGAGTGAAACTCGGAGGAAGAGGGATCACTCGGAAGGAGAGAAGAAGGGAGAGCATTATGGTGTCTCCCCTTTTTCGGGTGATGATGTTGACTTTTGTGCAGGGTTTGTCAGTGAGCAGGAGGTGCGAGCGGCGAGCGAGCGAGTCGAGCGAGGCCGAGAATGAGAGAGATTTGTTTTTTTTTGTGAGAGGGACAACCGAAGGATCCAGAAGGACCCACAGATTTCCAAAACGCATCCTGATGCGTCTTCTCTTGACAAAGAAGATGGCTTGGAGTTTGCGTACCTACTGCACTTGACTTGTGCTCACTGAAGTGTGGGACCTCACGCATGGGCGCCACACGTAAGTGACAGACCTGTTGGCAATGTTGGTGTAAAAACACGGTTGATTATTATAGTGCATTAGAACAAAGTTTCCTATGGATTCAACGGCAGGAAATCCAAGTTAACTCATTTACATGACATTATTTTTTCCATGAAGCAAAGTTAACACATCTATCAATTGGTACATTTTGGAGTGACTAAGAAGGATCCATGCTTATTCGTTTTCACGTGTTAAATTTGTTTAAATCTTGCTCAAACCTAGGATTTCACCAAGATTGAAATGGGCATGAAAATTCAAAAAAAAATGAAATACCAATGCACATAGTCTTCTTCTGTCATATAGTAAGCATTCAAGATGATAAACAAGGTCTAGACATATTCAAACCAGGCAAATCATGTATCTACTCCCTAACGACCCTAAACTCCGTCTTATGAAGTAAGGCATGAAGAGAAGTGGTTTTGGGTTTCAAACATGCAAATTTCAAAAACCCCCCAAAAGCTTCATTTTAGAGTGACTAAGAAGGATCGAGGCTTACCTTTTCATTTTCATGTTTTAAACTTGTTTAAATCTTGGTCAAACCTAGCTAGTATTTGACCAAGATTCAAATGGGCATGCATAAAATTCAAAAAAAATCAGAAAAATGAAAAACCAAAGCACATAGCCTTCTTATGTCATATAGTAAGAATTCAAGTTGATAAACAAGGTCTAGACGTATTCAAACTAGACAAATCATGTATCTACCCCTAACACTCTAAACTCTGTCTTATGAAGTCAATTAAGCATGAAGAGAAGTGGTTTTGGGTTTCAAACATGGAAATTTCAAAAACCTCCCAAAAGCTTCATTTTAGAGTGACTAAGAAGGATCCATGCTTACCTTTTAATTTTCAGATTTTAAACTTGTTTAAATCTTTGTGAAACCTAGGATTTGACCAAGATTCAAATGGGCATAAAAATTCAGGAAAAAACCAAAAGATTGATAAACCAAAGCACATAGCATTCTTATGTCATACAGTAAGCATTCAAGTTGATTAACAAGGTCTAGACATATTCAAACTAGAAAATCATGTATATATCTGTCCCTAACCTTAAACTCTGTCTTATATATGAAGTCAATCATGAAGAGAAGTGGTTTGGGTTTCAAACATGAAAATTTCAAGAACATCCCAAAAGCCGCTTCATTTTAGAGTGACTAAGAAGGATCCATGCTTACCTTTTCGTTTTCATATTATATACTTGTTTAAATCCAGGTCAAACATAGGATTTGACCAAGATTCAAATGGGCATAAAATAAAATAAAATAGAAGAATGAAAAACAAAAGCACATAGTCTTCGTATGTCATATAGTAAGCTTTCAAGTTGATAAACAAGGTTTAGACATGTTCAAACCAGACAAATCATGTATCTACCCCCTAACCATAAACTCGATCGATCTTATGAAGTCTAGCCTGAAGAGAAGTCGTATTGGTTTCAAACATGAAAATTTCAAGAACCTCCCAAAATCTTCAAATGGGCATAATATTCAAAAAAACCAGAAAAATGAAAAACCAAAGCACATAGCCTTCTTATGTCATATAGTAAGAATTCAAGTTGATAAACAAGGTCTAGACATATTCAAACTAGACAAATCATGTATCTACCCCTAACACTCTAAACTCTGTCTTATGAAGTCAAGCATGAAGAGAAGTGGTTTTGGGTTTCAAACATGGAAATTTCAAAAACCTCCCAAAAGCTTCATTTTAGAGTGACTAAGAAGGATCCATGCTTACCTTTTAATTTTCAGATTTTAAACTTGTTTAAATCTTTGTGAAACCTAGGATTTGACCAAGATTCAAATGGGCATAAAAATTCAGGAAAAAACCAAAAGAATGATAAACCAAAGCACATAGCATTCTTATGTCATATAGTAAGCATTCAAGTTGATAAATAAGGTCTAGACATATTCAAACTAGAAAATCATGTATATATCTGCCCCTAACCCTAAACTCTGTCTTATATATGAAGCAATCATGAAGAGAAGTGGTTTTGGGTTTCAAACATGAAAATTTCAAGAACATCCCAAAAGTCGCTTCATTTTAGAGTGACTAAGAAGGATCCAGGCTTACCTTTTCGTTTTCATATTTTATACTTGTTTAAATCCAGGTCAAACATAGGATTTGACCAAGATTCAAATGGGCATAAAATAAAAAAATAGAAGAATGAAAAACAAAAGCACATAGTCTTCTTATGTCATATAGTAAGCCTTGCAAGTTGGTAAACAAGGTTTAGACATGTTCAAACCAGACAAATCATGTATCTAGCCCCTAACCATAAACTCGGTCGATCTTATGAAGTCTAGCATGAAGAGAAGTCGTATTGGTTTCAAACATGAAAATTTCAAGAACCACCCAAAATCTTCAAATGGGCATATAACATTCAAAAAACTAGAAAAATGAAAAACCAAAGCACATATATAGCCTTCTTATGTCATATAGTAAGCATTCAAGTTGATAAACAAGCATGTCTAGACATATTCAAACCCGACAAATCATGTATCTACCCCCTAACCCTAAACTCTGCATGTCTTATGAAGTCAACCATGAAGAGAAGTGGTTTTGGGTTTCAAACATTGAGATTTCAAGAACCCCCCAAAAGCTTCATTTTAGAATGACTAGCTAGGAAGGATCCAGGCTTACCTTTTCATTTTCATGTTATAGACTTGTTTAAATCTTGGTCAAACCTAGGATTTGACCAAGATTCAAATGGGCATAAACATTCAAAAAAATCAAAAAATCAAAAACCAAAGCTAGCACATATAGTCTTCTTATGTCATATAGTAAGAATTGAAGTTGATAAACAAGGTCTAGACATATTCAAACTAGACAAATCATGTATCTACCCCCTAAAGCCCTAAACTAGCTTTGTCTTATGAAGTCAAGCATGAAGAGAAGTGTTTTTGGGTTTCAGACATGGAAATTTTGAAAACCTCCCAAAAACTTCATCTTAGAGTGACAAAGAAGGATCCAAGCTTACCTTTTCATTTTCATGTTTTAAGCTTGTTTAAATATTGGTCAAGCCTAGGATTTGACCAAGATTCAAATGGGCATAAAAATTCTGGAAAAATAAAAAAAAACCAAAGCACATAGTCTTCTTACGTCATATATATCTATAGTAAGCATATTCAAGTAGATAAACAAGGTATAGACATATTCAAAACAGACAAATCCTGTATCTACCCCCTAACCCTAAACTCGGTCTTATGATGCCTAGCATGAAGAGAAGTCGTTTTGGGTTTCAAACGTTTAAGCCAAAAGCCCCATTTCATATATTTCAAATTTGGTTCAAATTTGAAAGACATACAAGTTATAGCACACATAGTGCATACATGTTCACACATTCTGCACTAGATGCTAATTAACCCTATAGTTTGAGGCCATTTGGATGAGGTCGAAAAAAATCTTGGATTAGAAATGGGGTTGTTCGAACCCCGTAGTTGGATTTTTTATGAACTTGATCTGTAGTACTGGGCAAAACCCTAGTTTAACGTATTTAATTATAGATTCGTAGGTTGATTTTTCTACCTTTTTATTATTATTACTATGCAGCACATGTGTGTTTGCCCGTCGAGTGAAACTCGGAGGAAGAGGGATCACTCGGAAGGAGAGAAGAAGGGAGAGCATTATGGTGTCTCCCCTTTTTCGGGTGATGATGTTGACTTTTGTGCAGGGTTTGTCAGTGAGCAGGAGGTGCGAGCGAGCGAGCGAGCGAGTCGAGCGAGGCCGAGAATGAGAGAGATTTGTTTTTTTTGTGAGAGGGACAACCGAAGGATCCAGAAGGACCCACAGATTTCCAAAACGCATCCTGATGCGTCTTCTCTTGACAAAGAAGATGGCTTGGAGTTTGCGTACCTACTGCACTTGACTTGTGCTCACTGAAGTGTGGGACCTCACGCATGGGCGCCACACGTAAGTGACAGACCTGTTGGCAATGTTGGTGTAAAAACTCGGTTGATTATTATAGTGCATTAGAACAAAGTTTCCTATGGATTCAACGGCAGGAAATCCAAGTTAACTCATTTACATGACATTATTTTTTCCATGAAGCAAAGTTAACACATCTATCAATTGGTACATTTTGGAGTGACTAAGAAGGATCCATGCTTATTCGTTTTCACGTGTTAAATTTGTTTAAATCTTGCTCAAACCTAGGATTTCACCAAGATTGAAATGGGCATGAAAATTCAAAAAAAAATGAAATACCAATGCACATAGTCTTCTTCTGTCATATAGTAAGCATTCAAGATGATAAACAAGGTCTAGACATATTCAAACCAGGCAAATCATGTATCTACTCCCTAACGACCCTAAACTCCGTCTTATGAAGTAAGGCATGAAGAGAAGTGGTTTTGGGTTTCAAACATGCAAATTTCAAAAACCCCCCAAAAGCTTCATTTTAGAGTGACTAAGAAGGATCGAGGCTTACCTTTTCATTTTCATGTTTTAAACTTGTTTAAATCTTGGTCAAACCTAGCTAGTATTTGACCAAGATTCAAATGGGCATGCATAAAATTCAAAAAAAATCAGAAAAATGAAAAACCAAAGCACATAGCCTTCTTATGTCATATAGTAAGAATTCAAGTTGATAAACAAGGTCTAGACGTATTCAAACTAGACAAATCATGTATCTACCCCTAACACTCTAAACTCTGTCTTATGAAGTCAATTAAGCATGAAGAGAAGTGGTTTTGGGTTTCAAACATGGAAATTTCAAAAACCTCCCAAAAGCTTCATTTTAGAGTGACTAAGAAGGATCCATGCTTACCTTTTAATTTTCAGATTTTAAACTTGTTTAAATCTTTGTGAAACCTAGGATTTGACCAAGATTCAAATGGGCATAAAAATTCAGGAAAAAACCAAAAGATTGATAAACCAAAGCACATAGCATTCTTATGTCATACAGTAAGCATTCAAGTTGATTAACAAGGTCTAGACATATTCAAACTAGAAAATCATGTATATATCTGTCCCTAACCTTAAACTCTGTCTTATATATGAAGTCAATCATGAAGAGAAGTGGTTTGGGTTTCAAACATGAAAATTTCAAGAACATCCCAAAAGCCGCTTCATTTTAGAGTGACTAAGAAGGATCCATGCTTACCTTTTCGTTTTCATATTATATACTTGTTTAAATCCAGGTCAAACATAGGATTTGACCAAGATTCAAATGGGCATAAAATAAAATAAAATAGAAGAATGAAAAACAAAAGCACATAGTCTTCGTATGTCATATAGTAAGCTTTCAAGTTGATAAACAAGGTTTAGACATGTTCAAACCAGACAAATCATGTATCTACCCCCTAACCATAAACTCGATCGATCTTATGAAGTCTAGCCTGAAGAGAAGTCGTATTGGTTTCAAACATGAAAATTTCAAGAACCTCCCAAAATCTTCAAATGGGCATAATATTCAAAAAAACCAGAAAAATGAAAAACCAAAGCACATAGCCTTCTTATGTCATATAGTAAGAATTCAAGTTGATAAACAAGGTCTAGACATATTCAAACTAGACAAATCATGTATCTACCCCTAACACTCTAAACTCTGTCTTATGAAGTCAAGCATGAAGAGAAGTGGTTTTGGGTTTCAAACATGGAAATTTCAAAAACCTCCCAAAAGCTTCATTTTAGAGTGACTAAGAAGGATCCATGCTTACCTTTTAATTTTCAGATTTTAAACTTGTTTAAATCTTTGTGAAACCTAGGATTTGACCAAGATTCAAATGGGCATAAAAATTCAGGAAAAAACCAAAAGAATGATAAACCAAAGCACATAGCATTCTTATGTCATATAGTAAGCATTCAAGTTGATAAATAAGGTCTAGACATATTCAAACTAGAAAATCATGTATATATCTGCCCCTAACCCTAAACTCTGTCTTATATATGAAGCAATCATGAAGAGAAGTGGTTTTGGGTTTCAAACATGAAAATTTCAAGAACATCCCAAAAGTCGCTTCATTTTAGAGTGACTAAGAAGGATCCAGGCTTACCTTTTCGTTTTCATATTTTATACTTGTTTAAATCCAGGTCAAACATAGGATTTGACCAAGATTCAAATGGGCATAAAATAAAAAAATAGAAGAATGAAAAACAAAAGCACATAGTCTTCTTATGTCATATAGTAAGCCTTGCAAGTTGGTAAACAAGGTTTAGACATGTTCAAACCAGACAAATCATGTATCTAGCCCCTAACCATAAACTCGGTCGATCTTATGAAGTCTAGCATGAAGAGAAGTCGTATTGGTTTCAAACATGAAAATTTCAAGAACCACCCAAAATCTTCAAATGGGCATATAACATTCAAAAAACTAGAAAAATGAAAAACCAAAGCACATATATAGCCTTCTTATGTCATATAGTAAGCATTCAAGTTGATAAACAAGCATGTCTAGACATATTCAAACCCGACAAATCATGTATCTACCCCCTAACCCTAAACTCTGCATGTCTTATGAAGTCAACCATGAAGAGAAGTGGTTTTTGGGTTTCAAACATTGAGATTTCAAGAACCCCCCAAAAGCTTCATTTTAGAATGACTAGCTAGGAAGGATCCAGGCTTACCTTTTCATTTTCATGTTATAGACTTGTTTAAATCTTGGTCAAACCTAGGATTTGACCAAGATTCAAATGGGCATAAACATTCAAAAAAATCAAAAAATCAAAAACCAAAGCTAGCACATATAGTCTTCTTATGTCATATAGTAAGAATTGAAGTTGATAAACAAGGTCTAGACATATTCAAACTAGACAAATCATGTATCTACCCCCTAAAGCCCTAAACTAGCTTTGTCTTATGAAGTCAAGCATGAAGAGAAGTGTTTTTGGGTTTCAGACATGGAAATTTTGAAAACCTCCCAAAAACTTCATCTTAGAGTGACAAAGAAGGATCCAAGCTTACCTTTTCATTTTCATGTTTTAAGCTTGTTTAAATATTGGTCAAGCCTAGGATTTGACCAAGATTCAAATGGGCATAAAAATTCTGGAAAAATAAAAAAAATAAAAACCAAAGCACATAGTCTTCTTACGTCATATATATCTATAGTAAGCATATTCAAGTAGATAAACAAGGTATAGACATATTCAAAACAGACAAATCCTGTATCTACCCCCTAACCCTAAACTCGGTCTTATGATGCCTAGCATGAAGAGAAGTCGTTTTGGGTTTCAAACGTTTAAGCCAAAAGCCCCATTTCATATATTTCAAATTTGGTTCAAATTTGAAAGACATACAAGTTATAGCACACATAGTGCATACATGTTCACACATTCTGCACTAGATGCTAATTAACCCTATAGTTTGAGGCCATTTGGATGAGGTCGAAAAAATCTTGGATTAGAAATGGGGTTGTTCGAACCCCGTAGTTGGATTTTTTATGAACTTGATCTGTAGTACTGGGCAAAACCCTAGTTTAACGTATTTAATTATAGATTCGTAGGTTGATTTTTCTACCTTTTTATTATTATTACTATGCAGCACATGTGTGTTTGCCCGTCGAGTGAAACTCGGAGGAAGAGGGATCACTCGGAAGGAGAGAAGAAGGGAGAGCATTATGGTGTCTCCCCTTTTTCGGGTGATGATGTTGACTTTTGTGCAGGGTTTGTCAGTGAGCAGGAGGTGCGAGCGAGCGAGCGAGTCGAGCGAGGCCGAGAATGAGAGAGATTTGTTTTTTTTGTGAGAGGGACAACCGAAGGATCCAGAAGGACCCACAGATTTCCAAAACGCATCCTGATGCGTCTTCTCTTGACAAAGAAGATGGCTTGGAGTTTGCGTACCTACTGCACTTGACTTGTGCTCACTGAAGTGTGGGACCTCACGCATGGGCGCCACACGTAAGTGACAGACCTGTTGGCAATGTTGGTGTAAAAACTCGGTTGATTATTATAGTGCATTAGAACAAAGTTTCCTATGGATTCAACGGCAGGAAATCCAAGTTAACTCATTTACATGACATTATTTTTTCCATGAAGCAAAGTTAACACATCTATCAATTGGTACATTTTGGAGTGACTAAGAAGGATCCATGCTTATTCGTTTTCACGTGTTAAATTTGTTTAAATCTTGCTCAAACCTAGGATTTCACCAAGATTGAAATGGGCATGAAAATTCAAAAAAAAATGAAATACCAATGCACATAGTCTTCTTCTGTCATATAGTAAGCATTCAAGATGATAAACAAGGTCTAGACATATTCAAACCAGGCAAATCATGTATCTACTCCCTAACGACCCTAAACTCCGTCTTATGAAGTAAGGCATGAAGAGAAGTGGTTTTGGGTTTCAAACATGCAAATTTCAAAAACCCCCCAAAAGCTTCATTTTAGAGTGACTAAGAAGGATCGAGGCTTACCTTTTCATTTTCATGTTTTAAACTTGTTTAAATCTTGGTCAAACCTAGCTAGTATTTGACCAAGATTCAAATGGGCATGCATAAAATTCAAAAAAAATCAGAAAAATGAAAAACCAAAGCACATAGCCTTCTTATGTCATATAGTAAGAATTCAAGTTGATAAACAAGGTCTAGACGTATTCAAACTAGACAAATCATGTATCTACCCCTAACACTCTAAACTCTGTCTTATGAAGTCAATTAAGCATGAAGAGAAGTGGTTTTGGGTTTCAAACATGGAAATTTCAAAAACCTCCCAAAAGCTTCATTTTAGAGTGACTAAGAAGGATCCATGCTTACCTTTTAATTTTCAGATTTTAAACTTGTTTAAATCTTTGTGAAACCTAGGATTTGACCAAGATTCAAATGGGCATAAAAATTCAGGAAAAAACCAAAAGATTGATAAACCAAAGCACATAGCATTCTTATGTCATACAGTAAGCATTCAAGTTGATTAACAAGGTCTAGACATATTCAAACTAGAAAATCATGTATATATCTGTCCCTAACCTTAAACTCTGTCTTATATATGAAGTCAATCATGAAGAGAAGTGGTTTGGGTTTCAAACATGAAAATTTCAAGAACATCCCAAAAGCCGCTTCATTTTAGAGTGACTAAGAAGGATCCATGCTTACCTTTTCGTTTTCATATTATATACTTGTTTAAATCCAGGTCAAACATAGGATTTGACCAAGATTCAAATGGGCATAAAATAAAATAAAATAGAAGAATGAAAAACAAAAGCACATAGTCTTCGTATGTCATATAGTAAGCTTTCAAGTTGATAAACAAGGTTTAGACATGTTCAAACCAGACAAATCATGTATCTACCCCCTAACCATAAACTCGATCGATCTTATGAAGTCTAGCCTGAAGAGAAGTCGTATTGGTTTCAAACATGAAAATTTCAAGAACCTCCCAAAATCTTCAAATGGGCATAATATTCAAAAAAACCAGAAAAATGAAAAACCAAAGCACATAGCCTTCTTATGTCATATAGTAAGAATTCAAGTTGATAAACAAGGTCTAGACATATTCAAACTAGACAAATCATGTATCTACCCCTAACACTCTAAACTCTGTCTTATGAAGTCAAGCATGAAGAGAAGTGGTTTTTGGGTTTCAAACATGGAAATTTCAAAAACCTCCCAAAAGCTTCATTTTAGAGTGACTAAGAAGGATCCATGCTTACCTTTTAATTTTCAGATTTTAAACTTGTTTAAATCTTTGTGAAACCTAGGATTTGACCAAGATTCAAATGGGCATAAAAATTCAGGAAAAAACCAAAAGATTGATAAACCAAAGCACATAGCATTCTTATGTCATACAGTAAGCATTCAAGTTGATTAACAAGGTCTAGACATATTCAAACTAGAAAATCATGTATATATCTGTCCCTAACCTTAAACTCTGTCTTATATATGAAGTCAATCATGAAGAGAAGTGGTTTGGGTTTCAAACATGAAAATTTCAAGAACATCCCAAAAGCCGCTTCATTTTAGAGTGACTAAGAAGGATCCATGCTTACCTTTTCGTTTTCATATTATATACTTGTTTAAATCCAGGTCAAACATAGGATTTGACCAAGATTCAAATGGGCATAAAATAAAATAAAATAGAAGAATGAAAAACAAAAGCACATAGTCTTCGTATGTCATATAGTAAGCTTTCAAGTTGATAAACAAGGTTTAGACATGTTCAAACCAGACAAATCATGTATCTACCCCCTAACCATAAACTCGATCGATCTTATGAAGTCTAGCCTGAAGAGAAGTCGTATTGGTTTCAAACATGAAAATTTCAAGAACCTCCCAAAATCTTCAAATGGGCATAATATTCAAAAAAACCAGAAAAATGAAAAACCAAAGCACATAGCCTTCTTATGTCATATAGTAAGAATTCAAGTTGATAAACAAGGTCTAGACATATTCAAACTAGACAAATCATGTATCTACCCCTAACACTCTAAACTCTGTCTTATGAAGTCAAGCATGAAGAGAAGTGGTTTTTGGGTTTCAAACATGGAAATTTCAAAAACCTCCCAAAAGCTTCATTTTAGAGTGACTAAGAAGGATCCATGCTTACCTTTTAATTTTCAGATTTTAAACTTGTTTAAATCTTTGTGAAACCTAGGATTTGACCAAGATTCAAATGGGCATAAAAATTCAGGAAAAAACCAAAAGAATGATAAACCAAAGCACATAGCATTCTTATGTCATATAGTAAGCATTCAAGTTGATAAATAAGGTCTAGACATATTCAAACTAGAAAATCATGTATATATCTGCCCCTAACCCTAAACTCTGTCTTATATATGAAGCAATCATGAAGAGAAGTGGTTTTGGGTTTCAAACATGAAAATTTCAAGAACATCCCAAAAGTCGCTTCATTTTAGAGTGACTAAGAAGGATCCAGGCTTACCTTTTCGTTTTCATATTTTATACTTGTTTAAATCCAGGTCAAACATAGGA
This sequence comes from Lolium multiflorum, assembly GCA_030979885.1. Classification (NCBI taxonomy): domain Eukaryota; kingdom Viridiplantae; phylum Streptophyta; class Magnoliopsida; order Poales; family Poaceae; genus Lolium; species Lolium multiflorum. Next base: position 340,068,859 of record CM061748.1, read on the forward strand.
TTTGACCAAGATTCAAATGGGCATAAAATAAAAAAATAGAAGAATGAAAAACAAAAGCACATAGTCTTCTTATGTCATATAGTAAGCCTTGCAAGTTGGTAAACAAGGTTTAGACATGTTCAAACCAGACAAATCATGTATCTAGCCCCTAACCATAAACTCGGTCGATCTTATGAAGTCTAGCATGAAGAGAAGTCGTATTGGTTTCAAACATGAAAATTTCAAGAACCACCCAAAATCTTCAAATGGGCATATAACATTCAAAAAACTAGAAAAATGAAAAACCAAAGCACATATATAGCCTTCTTATGTCATATAGTAAGCATTCAAGTTGATAAACAAGCATGTCTAGACATATTCAAACCCGACAAATCATGTATCTACCCCCTAACCCTAAACTCTGCATGTCTTATGAAGTCAACCATGAAGAGAAGTGGTTTTGGGTTTCAAACATTGAGATTTCAAGAACCCCCCAAAAGCTTCATTTTAGAATGACTAGCTAGGAAGGATCCAGGCTTACCTTTTCATTTTCATGTTATAGACTTGTTTAAATCTTGGTCAAACCTAGGATTTGACCAAGATTCAAATGGGCATAAACATTCAAAAAAATCAAAAAATCAAAAACCAAAGCTAGCACATATAGTCTTCTTATGTCATATAGTAAGAATTGAAGTTGATAAACAAGGTCTAGACATATTCAAACTAGACAAATCATGTATCTACCCCCTAAAGCCCTAAACTAGCTTTGTCTTATGAAGTCAAGCATGAAGAGAAGTGTTTTTGGGTTTCAGACATGGAAATTTTGAAAACCTCCCAAAAACTTCATCTTAGAGTGACAAAGAAGGATCCAAGCTTACCTTTTCATTTTCATGTTTTAAGCTTGTTTAAATATTGGTCAAGCCTAGGATTTGACCAAGATTCAAATGGGCATAAAAATTCTGGAAAAATAAAAAAATAAAAACCAAAGCACATAGTCTTCTTACGTCATATATATCTATAGTAAGCATATTCAAGTAGATAAACAAGGTATAGACATATTCAAAACAGACAAATCCTGTATCTACCCCCTAACCCTAAACTCGGTCTTATGATGCCTAGCATGAAGAGAAGTCGTTTTGGGTTTCAAACGTTTAAGCCAAAAGCCCCATTTCATATATTTCAAATTTGGTTCAAATTTGAAAGACATACAAGTTATAGCACACATAGTGCATACATGTTCACACATTCTGCACTAGATGCTAATTAACCCTATAGTTTGAGGCCATTTGGATGAGGTCGAAAAAATCTTGGATTAGAAATGGGGTTGTTCGAACCCCGTAGTTGGATTTTTTATGAACTTGATCTGTAGTACTGGGCAAAACCCTAGTTTAACGTATTTAATTATAGATTCGTAGGTTGATTTTTCTACCTTTTTATTATTATTACTATGCAGCACATGTGTGTTTGCCCGTCGAGTGAAACTCGGAGGAAGAGGGATCACTCGGAAGGAGAGAAGAAGGGAGAGCATTATGGTGTCTCCCCTTTTTCGGGTGATGATGTTGACTTTTGTGCAGGGTTTGTCAGTGAGCAGGAGGTGCGAGCGAGCGAGCGAGCGAGTCGAGCGAGGCCGAGAATGAGAGAGATTTTTTTTTTTTTGTGAGAGGGACAACCGAAGGATCCAGAAGGACCCACAGATTTCCAAAACGCATCCTGATGCGTCTTCTCTTGACAAAGAAGATGGCTTGGAGTTTGCGTACCTACTGCACTTGACTTGTGCTCACTGAAGTGTGGGACCTCACGCATGGGCGCCACACGTAAGTGACAGACCTGTTGGCAATGTTGGTGTAAAAACTCGGTTGATTATTATAGTGCATTAGAACAAAGTTTCCTATGGATTCAACGGCAGGAAATCCAAGTTAACTCATTTACATGACATTATTTTTTCCATGAAGCAAAGTTAACACATCTATCAATTGGTACATTTTGGAGTGACTAAGAAGGATCCATGCTTATTCGTTTTCACGTGTTAAATTTGTTTAAATCTTGCTCAAACCTAGGATTTCACCAAGATTGAAATGGGCATGAAAATTCAAAAAAAAATGAAATACCAATGCACATAGTCTTCTTCTGTCATATAGTAAGCATTCAAGATGATAAACAAGGTCTAGACATATTCAAACCAGGCAAATCATGTATCTACTCCCTAACGACCCTAAACTCCGTCTTATGAAGTAAGGCATGAAGAGAAGTGGTTTTGGGTTTCAAACATGCAAATTTCAAAAACCCCCCAAAAGCTTCATTTTAGAGTGACTAAGAAGGATCGAGGCTTACCTTTTCATTTTCATGTTTTAAACTTGTTTAAATCTTGGTCAAACCTAGCTAGTATTTGACCAAGATTCAAATGGGCATGCATAAAATTCAAAAAAAATCAGAAAAATGAAAAACCAAAGCACATAGCCTTCTTATGTCATATAGTAAGAATTCAAGTTGATAAACAAGGTCTAGACGTATTCAAACTAGACAAATCATGTATCTACCCCTAACACTCTAAACTCTGTCTTATGAAGTCAATTAAGCATGAAGAGAAGTGGTTTTGGGTTTCAAACATGGAAATTTCAAAAACCTCCCAAAAGCTTCATTTTAGAGTGACTAAGAAGGATCCATGCTTACCTTTTAATTTTCAGATTTTAAACTTGTTTAAATCTTTGTGAAACCTAGGATTTGACCAAGATTCAAATGGGCATAAAAATTCAGGAAAAAACCAAAAGATTGATAAACCAAAGCACATAGCATTCTTATGTCATACAGTAAGCATTCAAGTTGATTAACAAGGTCTAGACATATTCAAACTAGAAAATCATGTATATATCTGTCCCTAACCTTAAACTCTGTCTTATATATGAAGTCAATCATGAAGAGAAGTGGTTTGGGTTTCAAACATGAAAATTTCAAGAACATCCCAAAAGTCGCTTCATTTTAGAGTGACTAAGAAGGATCCAGGCTTACCTTTTCGTTTTCATATTATATACTTGTTTAAATCCAGGTCAAACATAGGATTTGACCAAGATTCAAATGGGCATAAAATAAAAAAATAGAAGAATGAAAAACAAAAGCACATAGTCTTCGTATGTCATATAGTAAGCTTTCAAGTTGATAAACAAGGTTTAGACATGTTCAAACCAGACAAATCATGTATCTAGCCCCTAACCATAAACTCGGTCGATCTTATGAAGTCTAGCATGAAGAGAAGTCGTATTGGTTTAAAACATGAAAATTTCAAGAACCACCCAAAATCTTCAAATGGGCATAAAATTCAAAAAAACCAGAAAAATGAAAAACCAAAGCACATAGCCTTCTTATGTCATATAGTAAGAATTCAAGTTGATAAACAAGGTCTAGACATATTCAAACTAGACAAATCATGTATCTACCCCTAACACTCTAAACTCTGTCTTATGAAGTCAATTAAGCATGAAGAGAAGTGGTTTTGGGTTTCAAACATGGAAATTTCAAAAACCTCCCAAAAGCTTCATTTTAGAGTGACTAAGAAGGATCCATGCTTACCTTTTAATTTTCAGATTTTAAACTTGTTTAAATCTTTGTGAAACCTAGGATTTGACCAATATTCAAATGGGCATAAAAATTCAGGAAAAAACCAAAAGATTGATAAACCAAAGCACATAGCATTCTTATGTCATACAGTAAGCATTCAAGTTGATTAACAAGGTCTAGACATATTCAAACTAGAAAATCATGTATATATCTGTCCCTAACCTTAAACTCTGTCTTATATATGAAGTCAATCATGAAGAGAAGTGGTTTGGGTTTCAAACATGAAAATTTCAAGAACATCCCAAAAGTCGCTTCATTTTAGAGTGACTAAGAAGGATCCAGGCTTACCTTTTCGTTTTCATATTATATACTTGTTTAAATCCAGGTCAAACATAGGATTTGACCAAGATTCAAATGGGCATAAAATAAAAAAATAGAAGAATGAAAAACAAAAGCACATAGTCTTCGTATGTCATATAGTAAGCTTTCAAGTTGATAAACAAGGTTTAGACATGTTCAAACCAGACAAATCATGTATCTAGCCCCTAACCATAAACTCGGTCGATCTTATGAAGTCTAGCATGAAGAGAAGTCGTATTGGTTTAAAACATGAAAATTTCAAGAACCACCCAAAATCTTCAAATGGGCATAAAATTCAAAAAAACCAGAAAAATGAAAAACCAAAGCACATAGCCTTCTTATGTCATATAGTAAGAATTCAAGTTGATAAACAAGGTCTAGACATATTCAAACTAGACAAATCATGTATCTACCCCTAACACTCTAAACTCTGTCTTATGAAGTCAATTAAGCATGAAGAGAAGTGGTTTTGGGTTTCAAACATGGAAATTTCAAAAACCTCCCAAAAGCTTCATTTTAGAGTGACTAAGAAGGATCCATGCTTACCTTTTAATTTTCAGATTTTAAACTTGTTTAAATCTTTGTGAAACCTAGGATTTGACCAATATTCAAATGGGCATAAAAATTCAGGAAAAAACCAAAAGATTGATAAACCAAAGCACATAGCATTCTTATGTCATACAGTAAGCATTCAAGTTGATTAACAAGGTCTAGACATATTCAAACTAGAAAATCATGTATATATCTGTCCCTAACCTTAAACTCTGTCTTATATATGAAGTCAATCATGAAGAGAAGTGGTTTGGGTTTCAAACATGAAAATTTCAAGAACATCCCAAAAGTCGCTTCATTTTAGAGTGACTAAGAAGGATCCAGGCTTACCTTTTCGTTTTCATATTATATACTTGTTTAAATCCAGGTCAAACATAGGATTTGACCAAGATTCAAATGGGCATAAAATAAAAAAATAGAAGAATGAAAAACAAAAGCACATAGTCTTCGTATGTCATATAGTAAGCTTTCAAGTTGATAAACAAGGTTTAGACATGTTCAAACCAGACAAATCATGTATCTAGCCCCTAACCATAAACTCGGTCGATCTTATGAAGTCTAGCATGAAGAGAAGTCGTATTGGTTTAAAACATGAAAATTTCAAGAACCACCCAAAATCTTCAAATGGGCATATAACATTCAAAAAACCAGAAAAATGAAAAACCAAAGCACATATATAGCCTTCTTATGTCATATAGTAAGCATTCAAGTTGATAAACAAGCATGTCTAGACATATTCAAACCCGACAAATCATGTATCTACCCCCTAACCCTAAACTCTGCATGTCTTATGAAGTCAACCATGAAGAGAAGTGGTTTTTGGGTTTCAAACATTGAGATTTCAAGAACCCCCCAAAAGCTTCATTTTAGAATGACTAGCTAGGAAGGATCCAGGCTTACCTTTTCATTTTCATGTTATAGACTTGTTTAAATCTTGGTCAAACCTAGGATTTGACCAAGATTCAAATGGGCATAAACATTCAAAAAAATCAAAAAATCAAAAACCAAAGCTAGCACATATAGTCTTCTTATGTCATATAGTAAGAATTGAAGTTGATAAACAAGGTCTAGACATATTCAAACTAGACAAATCATGTATCTACCCCCTAAAGCCCTAAACTAGCTTTGTCTTATGAAGTCAAGCATGAAGAGAAGTGTTTTTGGGTTTCAGACATGGAAATTTTGAAAACCTCCCAAAAACTTCATCTTAGAGTGACAAAGAAGGATCCAAGCTTACCTTTTCATTTTCATGTTTTAAGCTTGTTTAAATATTGGTCAAGCCTAGGATTTGACCAAGATTCAAATGGGCATAAAAATTCTGGAAAAATAAAAAAATAAAAACCAAAGCACATAGTCTTCTTACGTCATATATATCTATAGTAAGCATATTCAAGTAGATAAACAAGGTATAGACATATTCAAAACAGACAAATCCTGTATCTACCCCCTAACCCTAAACTCGGTCTTATGATGCCTAGCATGAAGAGAAGTCGTTTTGGGTTTCAAACGTTTAAGCCAAAAGCCCCATTTCATATATTTCAAATTTGGTTCAAATTTGAAAGACATACAAGTTATAGCACACATAGTGCATACATGTTCACACATACTGCACTAGATGCTAATTAACCCTATAGTTTGAGGCCATTTGGATGAGGTCGAAAAAATCTTGGATTAGAAATGGGGTTGTTTGAACCCCGTAGTTGGATTTTTTATGAACTTGATCTGTAGTACTGGGCAAAACCCTAGTTTAACGTATTTAATTATAGATTCGTAGGTTGATTTTTCTACCTTTTTATTATTATTACTATGCAGCACATGTGTGTTTGCCCGTCGAGTGAAACTCGGAGGAAGAGGGATCACTCGGAAGGAGAGAAGAAGGGAGAGCATTATGGTGTCTCCCCTTTTTCGGGTGATGATGTTGACTTTTGTGCAGGGTTTGTCAGTGAGCAGGAGGTGCGAGCGAGCGAGCGAGCGAGTCGAGCGAGGCCGAGAATGAGAGAGATTTGTTTTTTTTTGTGAGAGGGACAACCGAAGGATCCAGAAGGACCCACAGATTTCCAAAACGCATCCTGATGCGTCTTCTCTTGACAAAGAAGATGGCTTGGAGTTTGCGTACCTACTGCACTTGACTTGTGCTCACTGAAGTGTGGGACCTCACGCATGGGCACCACACGTAAGTGACAGACCTGTTGGTGTAAAAACTCGGTTGATTATTATAGTGCATTAGAACAAAGTTTCCTATGGATTCAAGGGTAGGAAATCCAAGGCTTACCTTTTCATTTTCATGTTATAGACTTGTTTAAATCTTGGTCAAACCTAGGATTTGACCAAGATTCAAATGGGCATAAACATTCAGAAAAATCAAAAAAATCAAAAACCAAAGCACATGTAGTCTTCTTATGTCATATAGTAAGAATTGAAGCTGATAAACAAGGTCTAGACATATTCAAACCAGACAAATCGTGTATCTACACCTAACCCTAAACTATATCTAATGAAGTCAAGCATGATGAGAAATGGTTTTGGGTTTCAAACATGGAAATTTCAAAAACCTCCCAAAAGCTTCATTTTAGAGTGACTAAGAAGGATCCAGGCTTACCTTTTCATTTTCATGTTTTAAAATTATTTAAATCCTGGTCAAAACTAGGATTTGATCTTGATTCAAATGGGCATAAACATTCAGAAAAAAACAAAAAATCAAAAACCAAAGCACATATAGTCTTCTTATGTCATATAGTAAGAATTGAAGTTGATAAACAAGGTCTAGACATATTCAAACCAGACAAATCGTGTATCTACACCTAACCCTAAACTATATCTAATGAAGTCAAGCATGATGAGAAATGGTTTTGGGTTTCAAACATTGAGATTTCAAGAACCCCCCAAAAGCTTCATTTTAGAATGACTAAGAAGGATCCAGGCTTACCTTTTCATTTTCATGTTATAGACTTGTTTAAATCTTGGTCAAACCTAGGATTTGACCAAGATTCAAATGGGCATAAACATTCAGAAAAAATTAAAAAATCAAAAACCAAAGCACATATAGTCTTCTTATGTCATATAGTAAGAATTGAAGTTGATAAACAAGGTCTAGACATATTCAAACCAGACAAATCGTGTATCTACACCTAACCCTAAACTATATCTAATGAAGTCAAGCATGATGAGAAATGGTTTTGGGTTTCAAACATTGAGATTTCAAAAACCTCCCAAAAGCTTCATTTTAGAGTGACTAAGAAGGATCCAGGCTTACCTTTTCATTTTCATGTTTTAAACTTGTTTAAATCTTGGTCAAACCTAGGATTTGGCCAAAGATTCAAGTTGATAAACATGGTCTAGACATATTCAAACTAGAAAATCATGTATCTACCCCTAGCCCTAACCCTAAACTCTGTCTTATGAAGTCAAACATGAAGAGAAGTGGTTTTGGGTTTCAAACATGCATGGAAATTTCGAAAACCTCCCAAAAACTTCATCTTAGAGTGACTAAGAAGGATCCATGATTACCTTTTCATTTTAATGTTTTAAACTTGTTTAAATCTTGGTCAAACCCTAGGATTTGGCCAAGATTCAAATGGGCATAAACATTCAGAAAGAACAAAAAATGAAAAACCAATGCACATGCATAGTCTTCTTAGGTCATATAGTAAGCATTCAAGTTGATAAACAAGCATGTCTAGACATATTCAAACCCGACAAATCATGTATCTACCCCATAACCCTAAACTCATCTGTCTTATGAAGTCAACCATGAAGAGAAGTGGTTTTGGGTTTCAAACATTGAGATTTCAAGAACCCCCCAAAAGCTTCATTTTAGAATGACTAAGAAGGATCCATGCTTACCTTTTCACTTTCATGTTTTAAACTTGTTTAAATCTTGGTCAAACCTAGGATTTGACCAAGATTCAAATGGGCATATATAAACATTCAGAAAAAACAAAAACCAAAAACCAAAGCACATATATATATAGCCTTCTTATGTCATATATATATATATAGTAAGCATTCAAGTTGATGAACAAGGTCTAGACATATTCAAAACAGAAAAGGCATGTATCTACCCCTAACCCTTAACTTTGTCTTATGAAGTCAAGCATGAAGAGAAGTGGTTTCGGGTTTCAAACATGGAAATTTCTAAAACTTCCCAAAAGCTTAATTTTAGAGTGACTAGGAAGGATCCAGGCTTACCTTTTCATTTTCATGTTTTAAGTTTGTTTAAATCCTAGTCAAACCTAGGATTTGACCAAGATTCAAATGAGCATAAAAATTCAGAAAAAATCAAAAAAAATGAAAACCCAAAGCACATAGCCTTCTTACGTCATATATATAGTAATTAAGCATTCAGGTTGATAAACAAGGTCTAGACATATTCAAAACATACAAATCATGTACTCCGTATCTACCCCCAACCCTAAACTATGTTTTTGGGGGATTTCTTTGACGAAGTTATAACACCCCCACATTTCACATTGGAATTACTTTCAGTAAATCAGCATAAAGTCGTTTAAATGTGCGAAACTATCTTGAAAGTACTAAAACCGTAAAAGTTGGGAATTGGCACTAAAATATGGCGTAATTTATCTAAAAAATGTAGAGTTGCCAGTTTGACCCGTATCTTATATGTACACCATTCACAAAATAAACATATTTTGTCATCTAGAAAATGAAAAAAATATTTTTTATACCGAAAAGTTGAAAAGTCTAGTCATTAACATTGTTGGGAATGGCAAGATGCACCACCATGCCCAATTTGGGCACATTGTAACAAACTGTGCCACAAATATGGCCATAACTATATCATTTGGCTTGCAAACCATGAATCTTCATACACGATAGTCCGCTTTGTGAAGACATTTTGTTTTTCACTACCCTATCACATGTTTCTTATTTTCCCTGTCAACTAACACATACAAGCACACTCCATGTAGAAGGGTTTCATTTTTCAGGTTTTCTTCAGTTTCATTTATTTATTTCAAAACCAGGTCAAAATGTTTTACATGATTATCCTGCAAAGGGGTTGAATATTTCAGTACTATCGCTGGTTTCTATATATAGTAAGTAATATGTATATAAAAATTATTTATGGGGACTTGTAGGACCAAGTTATAACATATCTACAATTCAAATTTGAATTACTTTCAATAAATCAGCATAAAGTCATTTAAATGTGCGAAACTAGCTAGAAAGCACTAAAAACCGTAAATTTGGGATTTGTCATTAAAATATGGCGTAATTTATTTAAAAAATGTAGATGCGCCATTTTGACCCATATCTTTTCTACCCCATGCACAAAAAAACATATTTTATCATCTAGAAAATGAAAAACGATTTTTTATACCGAAAACTTGAAAAGTCTAGTCATCAACATTGTTAGAAATGGCAAGATGCACCACCATGCCCAATTAGGGAACACTATAACAAACAATGTTGTCCAGGGATAATCAAACTTGGTAATATGAACTATGAGATTGAACAAAACGTTATATTTGGTTTACCCTTTGAACCTCCTAACTTACCACAACATTGACTTCTTATTTTTATTTACAAATAGATATTTTAATATCCCATTGTTGTGCAATAATATATGTTTTTTATTATCTCAAATCAATTAGCATTTGATTTTAAAAAACTACCATAATAATTCATGAGAAAGCGTTGAACAAGTTTCAGAATGTAATTTTAGACTTGATAGTTGATATGACCAATAATAGACTTAAATTAAATTGGATTTCAAAGTTCAGATTTTATAAGCGAATATAGTTTCATGTTGCAGATTATGTATTAGCTTGAGGGGCACCCCTAGAATAAAGTAGGTCGGTCACTTACGTGTGGTCCCATGCGTGTAGGTCCCACACATCAGTGAGCACAAGTCACGTGCGGTAGGTAGGCAAACTCCCAGCAATCTTCTTTGTCAAGTAAAGACTCGTCGTCAAGACTCTCTCTCTCTCTCTCTCTCTCTCTCTTTTGTCGCTGAAAAAAATGAATATTAGACGGGCGCGTAGCCTGCACTGCAGGTCTACATAACTGAAACCCTGTGTGCCAGTCAACATCACTCACCGAAAAAAGTGAAGCATTTCTTTTCACCATAAATAACAGCGGCCCCGTGAGGCACTGCTCTCCCTTTCTCTTAATTTCTCCTTCCGTGTGATCCCTCTTCCACCTTTTATCCTTTGCACGATCGAAACTCCACTTATTGTTGTCATTGTTGCACAAAACACTCACTTAACCTGTTCTTTTGCACATATCACCAACTCATGTATTTGTTGCACAAAGGTCTAAATCTGTCGCTAAGCTACTTTACTCTAAATCTGATGACCGGGACCTAGAAGGTAGTGATATCCCTTGTGTAGTGTGTTTTTTAGAACTCTAAAAGAATATGAAAATATTTTAGCAATTGAAATAATATAAATTAACTAATATGGGATCGATAGTCATGAAATATATTTTCTACTATCCGGCCAATATCAAGTGTCATGAAATATATTCATTGTAAACTTAGTGATAATCACTCGAGTTTGATATGAATGGCCTAGCTAGCTATGGGCATCTCCCACTATATATGTTGTCCACACGACCAAGCAACAAGCATCCATGAGGAAAGTTTCTTATGGGTGACTTTCATCTCTGCCGCAAAACACGCGCCGAAATTGTTGGCGCGTCCCATTTTCAAGCTACCCCAAAACCTGCGGTTTGCCCGTCGGCCTATAAACATCGGTCCACAGAGGATATTTCCCTGTAGAGCACAATTCGAACACCACATCTTTCTCATGCTTCTACCAGGCACACTCCCACGACGACGGCCGTGCCCCACCGCCCCTCCTCACCATCACTGCCTTCTCACCGGCCACCGTAGTGACCGACCACGTTTTACCGGCTCCCTTGCTGCCTAGCAAGCCGGATTAGCTTCCTCGACGCCGACGTTCACCGCGCCATATCTCCTCCGGATCTGCTTCCCCGACTCTGTAGTCCACCTCACCGGAGATCGAGATGGGCAAAAAACGCGGCCCCAAAGTCGACCACCCCCAACCAAAGAGTAAATCCGCCCGGGCCTCAGACGAAGGTTGATGAATACTTTACATGTCCGCTTTTGTTATATGCATTTGATTTCTTACACTAGTTTTCGTTGCTTTCTTGCAATGCATTCTTGCTGATATTAGATCAGTGTAGATAGTTGTTTGCCGCGTAGCTATATGAGATCTTAACCTTACATCTGCTGATCGAGAGGAAGATCGAGGTTATGTCCGCTTTCGTTATGCATTTCTTTTCCGAGAATCACTTCTGTGTGATATGTTTTGGGGGTTTGAAGTATGCATTTTACAAAGGTTATGATAGCAGTCAAGCTAGCAGAGCAATTTGTTGATAGTATTAAACTGCCTGTATTTTTTTTATCTCGGAACTCTGCTGATCGTAACCTTACATCTGCTGATGGAGAGGCAGAGCTTATGTCCGCTTTCGTTACGCATTTCTTTTCCAAATATCACTTCTGTGCGGTACTTTTTTGGGGTTTGAACGTCCCAAATTAGTTGTCCCAAATTTTTTTAAATATGAATGTATCTAGACATGTTTTAGTGTCTTGATGCATCCATATTTTAACAAACTTGAGACAACTAATTTAGGACGGAGGATAGTACATTACTACCTCCACCCCAAACCTGAAGGCTTATTTATAAAAGTCAAACCAAGTAAAGTTTGACCAAACTTTCAGAACAATCTATCAAGAAATATAATATTTTGTAGATACCGTACGAAAATATATTCGTTATCTATTTAATGATATTAAATTTGTATTTTGCATGTTAATGATTTTTGATAAAAACTTCGGGATGGTGGTAGTACGTATTACAAAGGTTATGATAGCAGTCAAGCTAGGAGAGCAATTTATTGATAGTATTAAACTGCCTGTATTTTTTTCTATTTGCAACTCTGTGTGCGCCATGTGGAATTGCATGCTCTAGCCAGTTCATCCAATGAGGTTTTATCACTTAACACCAGAAGTTCAGGATTTTTTTTATCACAGAACCACAACCCTAGAAATTTGTATCACAAAACACTAACATTTGGGGTAATTGTTTCGCAGAATACACGATCTCTGTTTGATAGCCCATTAGTGACCTCCGGCCACCGTCAGTTTAAGAGTGACCGCAGGAGAAAGACAATTAGACTTTATTTTGTGGTATTTGCTGTTAAACGCAAATACAAAGCTGTTTGTCAACACTAGTTGTTAAATCTTAAGTCCAGACAGTTCAAAATAAAATCTTATGTCCAGGGTAGTTGTATTGGTAAACATTATCAAAACCTTATGCTGGTACAGAATATATTACCCAAATCTCATGTTCTTGTGTGGTTATAATTTCTTGTGGATATTTGTCATATGGTAATTCATTTGTGTGTAGCATATGTAACAAGTGTGACTCATATTCTCATTTCCACAGAGTGTCTACAAAATTTCACACCAAAATTCATTTGTTTGTAGCAAACATGCTCACGTACTGTAAATTGGTGTCACGCTGTAGGGTCATGCTCTTGTCAAGCCGACTAATGACAAATAATGTGTTATGTGAAATAATTTCCCCAAATGTTGGTGTTTTGTGATTAAAAATCCCCAACTTGTGGTGCTAAGTGATAAAACCACTCATTCAATAGACCGAGCCTTAGGCATGTATCATTAGATATTTTTTTAGGAAGGCTGCAAATATTTATTTTGAATACTGCGTTGCTACTTGCTAGGATTTGAACTCAGGACCTTGTAGGTCTGATACCATTTCGAATTGCATGCTCTAGCAAGTTCATCCAATAGATCGATCTGTTGGAATTTGGAAGACCCTAGGCAATTATATTAAGCACACGCCATTCCATATGGTTAACCATTGGCATGAAAATGACACTTATATGTGTTTGAGTCTATATGTGGATTGCTTAGCCCTTTCCATCAGTTCGGACTTTTGGTTGCGTTGGCTACTGCATGAAGCTTGACATCATACTTATCCTAAAAATTGTTGCTGCTGCCCTTTGTTGCCCAACATAAATTATTTTTGAGCCATAATTTGTTTGCCCTTTCCATCAGTCCGGACTTCCGGTTGCGTTGGCTAGTGCATGAAGCTTGACAATATGAACATCAATTATTTTTGAGCCATAGTTTGTTTGTCATTACACCTTTTGAGCAGTCTCACTGCTACTATTAATTTGTTCTTATATGCACAGTTCCATGATAAATCTCATCTGCATTTCTCGCCAATGCATGTTAGGTCTTCCACTCGAGAATGAGTACGAAGAGCAACGGAGGCAAACTATTCTGCATAATAGCCGAGTTGCAGCCTCGTTGGGCCTAACACTACATCCTTCTACAAGGTCTAGTGCAAAAACGCCACCCACCTCCCTCACAAAGGATACGGAACATTCCTCTGATTCAGAATTTGATCCTGCTGATTGTGATGGCGAGCTGACTCAGGAAGATGCCCTGGTCGACTATCGTCTGCAACACAACAAGGTGAGTTTTCTCTGTCCTGTCATCGAATTATTTGTCCCAACTTCCATTTGTTGTATCCCAGTCCTACCAAATATGTTACCCATGCCATGTTCAATCTCATTACTACAATTTTTCCTGCTTAGTTAACGCCTCATATATGTTTTGGCATATGTTGCCTGACTGTTTTTCCATTCCATCTGCATATCATCATCATATAATATTGTACATTGAAATATCATTTATGTGTGACAGGCATCTGCAGATTCGGGAAAGAACTTTTCAAGAACGAATAGGAGGAAGAACACTCAACAGGAACCTCAGGCTGATACCGGAGGATGGGTGACAGTGCGTAATAAAAAAAGAGTTAAGCCTGATGCTCGTGCTGCTCCTCCTATTACAAGGTCTAACAAGAGACTGACACGAGGTGGCGAACAGGCCAAGAATGATAACAGTAAAAGGTCTCGTAAAAACCACAAACCATCGAATCAGACAGAAGTAGCCCCAGCATGTACCAGCCCACACATTCCACAACCACCAGTTGCCAATACTGATTCTCAGCAACAATTGCCAACAGAACCAGTTTCCACAGCAAATTCTAGCCAAGAATTGGCACCATCAGGAGTGGTGGTAGGTAATAATGGCCAAGGACACATGATGCTAGTCCCAGATGATACAGCCTCAAATGTCCAAACAGTGCTGCCACAACACCAGCAAACTGGTGATGATCTCCCTCCGACCCTTAGTCCTGCGAAAGACAACTCCTCTCCCGATGATGAGACCCACGCCAAAAAAGGTAATACTTTTTTCAAGACTTGTAGTTTAATGCTCCCTTATGTATCTATATACCATGATAGCTTGATGTAATGCTTAACTTGGTAGGTTCGCCACGATCAATAAAAACGAGGGGGCCAACGGTAGGAAAAAAACTTGCAGCTAAGATTTCCGGAATGGGTTCAAGATTTCGCATCACATCTATTGTAGGTGGCAGAAGGCCACTTCATCCGCATGAATCTTCATATCTTGTATCACAGGTTGGCCATTTTATCAGGAATGAACTTCCTACCTTCCCATTGTGGAAGCAGCACGTTGACACCCCTTCACAGTTCGAGAGTTTAGTGCATAATTTACACGTAAGTCATGCTTCTCCTGGTAATGATAAATTATTCCACATTGATCTGTCCCATTTCTTGTAGCTTACTGTTGTTTCTATGCTATATAACTCACCAATCATTCCACCGTTGTGAGCAGTTAAGGTTTGAATTCGATGAGGATAATGAGGATGTAAAGTTTGTCATCGCTTCCATATTCAAAGAATTGTTGCGCCAGCACCGCTATAAGCTTAAGGCGACATACTTCACTGGCCAGATTACTGCCAATGTTCGAACAAAGTCTCCTGCACCCTGTATGACTGACGAGCAGTGGGGAGATCTTGTCAAGCATTGGTCTGATCCAAAGAATGTGGTATGGCTTATGAGGACCGTGAAACCAGATTAAATTCCGAATACTTATTTTGCGCCAGTGTCTCACTAGTCTCCTTTTGCAGACGTTGTCTAAAAGGAACCAGGCTAACCGCTTGAAACAACGTTTACCAAGCCGTACAGGATCTCGTCACTTGGTTGGGCATCTCTGGCAAAAAGTAATGCCCCGCTGGTCTGTACTGCTACATATGTTACTCGTAAATTGTGTAGAACTCCGTGTGCATGTTATATTTCCATCCTCCATTTCAACCACGTTATTTGATCTCCATATGATTGTACAAAAATGCAGAAAGTAGATCATGCAAACAACATGCAACCAGACAAAGAGATGACTCTGGCAGAGCAGTTCGAGGCATGCCAGAAGAACAAACATAATGTGATAGGAGAACTTGCAGAAAGTGTTATTGTAAGTCTTCTTTATGATTTAAATTTTTTAACTACACACTTGCCAATTTGTAGGAGCAATATGTCAATATGATCTTGTAGGCGTTTTTGTGAAAATGCATTTGATGTGTAATCAGGCATACCAACTTGTAGGATTAGAAGTAGTTCATACACATTAAATCTACCGTCTGCATGTTTCTCTGTAATAACTTTTATTTTTACACGACTCAAAACTTTTCAGGCAAATATGAAATTGGAGATGGCAAAACCCGGGAAAGATGGTATGGAAAAAACTCTAGAAGAATGTATGGAGACATTTACCATGGTACTTAAAAATAAAGATATCACCAAAAACACTTTCCTGCGAAATGCTGGGTTTTTGCAGTCCAAGTCCAAGTCCAAGTCCAAGTCTTTCTCTGCACAAGTTCTGGAGGAACAAATCCAAATAGAACGAGCTGCAGCAGATGTGTTAAGAAACCAAGTTGACATGTTGAGATCGAGATCAGAAGCATGTGATGCCCTACTGCAGGAGGCCAATCAAGTTTGTTATAATCTCTCAAAAGACTAATAAAATGCCATAGATAATTGGAGATGAAAACACTGACATTGACATGTGAGTACCTTGGTATTGTGAAATGTTTACTGAGACTGAGGCACTGTTCCTATTTTGTTGGTGGATGCATTTATCTACGGCTGGGATCAACTTGGTAGTTGTTCCTGTGGATGTTTTAGAAATTGGTTGCCTAGCCTTTTCAATCCGTTCGAACTTAAATGGTATTAGAGCCAAGGTCTCGAGTTTGAATTGTTGACGGTGTGGTTCAATTCATCCTTAAATTGTTGGTGCCCCATTGGCCCTTGTAAAGCTTCATGTGCCTACCTCCGAATCCAGTGTTGAATTTCTCTTGTCACACACGAGGATGGCTGTTAATGTGTATATAAGTGGGTTGCATAGCCCCTTTTATATAAGGTTGCAAGTTTCCTTTTTGTGTTGTGCCTTTGGGATTCAGCCTGCACTTCTGACTTTTGGTTGCGTTGGCTACTGCATAAGTTTAATATAGTTCCATGTGGTTTTTGTTGAGTTCTATAATAAGTGGATTGCCTAGCCCTTTCCATCATTTCGGACCTGTGGTGTGCTATTCTGTTTTCCACGTATTAGACCTCCTCTTCTTAACAAGACTCCATGAGTAGGAGGCACTATGATTTTTTTTTGCGCATGAAATTACTCAATTAGATAGCTTAATCCCATTTGTTGACTCTCTGTTGATCAGCCACTTGAGGGTAAAACTGAGTATATTGCACTAGCCAGTATTTTTTTTATGAGGTAATGCACTAGCCAGTATTAGTACTCGAGGGGAAAACTGAGTGCAGATATTTTTCCAGTGTAAGGCTAACTGAGTACACGTAACGGTGCAGACGTGCAGTACCACGGACGCGTGTCGCGGTGCACAGCGGTTAGGCGGTGCGCGTGTTGAGACCAAACGTCTAGCTTTTTTGAGAAACTGCCGAGACCAACCGTCACGTTGCCAGAGCCCCCTCTCTCCCTCCCTCTGCACACAGTCTCATTCTCACTCACGCACGCAACCACGCCTCTCACGTCCCATCAACTTCTCCAAATCGAAGGAAAAAACACCAACCGCCCACGCGCGCTCCCTGCCGGCGATGGACAAGAAGAATGCGCCGGCGGCCGTCGCCTCCGTGAACTGGGCCTCTCTCTCGGCTGATGGACCACTTCACAAGATCGGCGAATGCTTACTGGCGAACGAGCAGTACGCTGACACCTACTCTGCTATGAGGCAAGTCTGTAGAAATTGGCGCTCAGGTTTACCTGAGCCCGACGTGCACCTGCACGAATGGATCATGCTAGACCACGACCTTCCACGCGCTGCTGATTTCACCTTCCTCCACCTCCGCACATCCCGCTACGTCACCATCGATCTAACGGAAGTTCATGCAAGGTTCAAATTCCTCCATATCTATAGAGTTAATCTATTTTTATTTTCAATCGTAAACATCTTAGTGCTGAATGTTATCTTCATCAATATATTTTAGATACTACTTTGTCGGCTTTTGCCGTGGCGTCATCGTGCTTGCCCAGAAGAACCAGCCGCACAAGATACGGCTTCTGAACCCACTCACAAAGACATTGAATACTATGTTTGAGGCGCATATGCCAAACGTTATTCTGAAGTCAGTCGCTGTGATGAAGTCCCCGACTATGGTCTTCGTTTCCAAAGATTACCCGGCGGAAATTGCTTGGGTCGATGAGAGCACTCCAACTAAGGGTATAGATGAAGATTGGGGAGAAGGAAGATTTTCGATCGAGCACCATTGTCTGCGTTGCATTACCCCGTTCAATGGTGAATTGTATGCAATAGCTGTGAACAATTTTGAGTTCGGAAAATTAGTGTGCACCAACAATGTCCAGTTGGAGCAGCGTGCGAGCACTGTCAAAATGGATACACTATTTTCATTTCCAGAACTTGGAAATAACAAGTTCTACCTTGTGGAGTCGGATGGTGCTCTGCTGCTTGTGTTGTTGGACAACAAGCATTTGGAGGAAGGTCAACCATTGGTGTACCGTGTGGACACTGAGAGCCGCTCTCTCCATGCCGTCAATAACATTGGCAGTCGTGCCTTCTTCGTCCATTATATCCGGTGTATCTCCGTCGACACCAGAGTGCACCCGACACTTCGACCTGGCTGCATCTACTACACAGATTTTGGTTATATCAGAGAGTACTTTGATGATATAAAGGCCTGGGATGAGTGGCCAATACATGTGAATAGATTAGGAAACTACGGTATGAGAAATGAACAAAGGCCATACCGTTTGGAGGATGTATTGGCTGCACACTGCAGACGGAAGGAGTTCAATGAAAATTTCCTTCAATGGAGTGACGAAGAAATATATGCTGAATGAAGAACATATTCGTTCATCCTGGGGTATCCTAATCTTCATGTTGGCCATACATTGTGTCTTGTATTATTTTCAGATTAGTTTGTCGTGAACATTAACATTGTTATTGGCTGCTTTTGGCTCTTGTATGCAGTTTATGTAGTATTATATTAGTTTTCTGGATTTATTATGCTGCTGTGAATTTATCCTATACTAGCTTCTAGATTTGACTGATTTTGTTTGTAATGATGATGGCTTGATGTGGCTGCTGGCCTTAACTGCCGAAGCAGAGCAATTAGTACTTAACCAGGTGTACCGTCTTTATATTAGTATTATATTATATTACTTGACCATAGCCATATTCAAAATCAAATCTCAGTCGGGCGGCAAAATCTCCCGCCAATCTAGAAATATTTCAGGCGTGTTTTTGAATGGGATAAGAAGATAGAACACGATGATAGTAACCGATATTCAAGGTGATGATGATTTGATTTTGCACTCGGCCTTGAACAGAGGTACTAGTACGGTCTCACAATTTTTTATCATTATACTTGGACCTTAGCCAAATTCAAAATCTCATAGCGGCAAAACTTCCCGCCCACAAAATACAAAAAATTCACACGCTTTCAAATTCCCATTCTACCCTTGTGGAGATGACAGAAAGTCGGTTGGTGGGGGGGTCTGCCCGTCATTTTTTGGATCACCACCTCCCTAGCCCCGGAAACCCTCCCAAAAAAATTCATTTCCCTCAGACCACCCACCGGAACTTCCCAAGTCCCTCTCTCTACCACCTCCACGACCACCGCACCGGAACATCCCCGCCGGACTTCCCTGGCCTACCCGAGCCCTCGCGATCCTCGTCATCCGGCTGCCTGCCGGAGCCGCTTCATCGACGCCGTCATCAACCGGACCGGATCATCCCCGCCGAACCTCGAAACCATATGCTCATCCAGCAGCCTACCGCAGTCGCTTCAGCTGCGGCATCGTCCACCGCATCGGATCTTGCTCACCGACACCGATGTGCATGAACCGAATCTGCTTCACCGGCGCCGTCCATGATCTAAACTCTTCTACTGTCGCTTTTCTATTGCTTGCCTGCAAGTTCTTGTTTAATCTTGGGGGAACCTGTTTGTGCTAACGACGCGCCGTTACGTCTTTGCAGATTAGATGAGTAACCATGAAGTTTAATGGCCGTCTCTCCAACCCCAAGGAGCACATGTAGTGTACTTCATCACCGGATCTATCAACCCCAGGAAGATCTGCTGTGATTCCCACAGAGTGCTTCTCCTAATGTAAGTCCCTTGTTTTAGCGCCATGTTCTGGGTTCAGATGCCTGTTTGTCTGAAGCTCTTTTAGTTCATTCCTAGTTATGACCGTAACACCTTGCCATTTTCTAGTTCATTGCTAACTTCAAGCGATTGAACATTTTGGTTTGCATTCCCTGCTCTGTAGATGTAGCCATCATAACTTCTATCTTGCTCATTCGTTGTTCATGCCAATCTTGTTCTCCCTGAACATGTTGGTTTGCATTCCCTGTACTACGGTGATGCCATTGTTATTTCTATCTACTTCGTCGTAAGCTAACTGCCTGCTATTAGTTCCTGCATGCTATCGCTCTGCCATCCTGCAGTACAAATTAACTGCCTGCTATTAGTTCCTGCATGCTATCGCTCTGCCATCCTGCAGTACAAATTTATTTGAACTCGTCACAGCAGCAACTTCCATCATAATTTTGTCTGCCATCTGATTCTTCAAAAGCTGCAATATTAACTTGTTTCTCTTAATTGGCATGGCGCTCACATATAGAATTGTGAACATATTGGTGTGCATTCCCTTTTCTACAAGTTCAGATCCCACTATATTCCGTTTCTGGTCCATCCTAAGCCGTAGCATTAACTATCCTCTATGTGTTGCTCATTACAACTTTATATCCCGAAACAAATTGATTTTTTTCCCTTATCTACAAGTTTATCAGTGATGCCATTATAACTCCTATCTGTATTATTCCTAGCTATTATAGTAACATCCTGCTATTATTTAGTTCATGGCCAATTTTAAGTAATTGCACATGTTGGTTCGCATTCCCTGCTCTATAGCTTTTGGCATCGTAACTTCTATATTTGGTTTACATTCCCTGCTCTGTAGATCTAGCCATCATAACTTTATCTTGCTCAGATGTTGTTTCAAAAATTATGGCCTGCTACTATGTTGTTTGTGCCAATTTTTTACTCCATGAACATGTTGGCTTGCATTCCCTGTACTACAGGTGATGCCATTGTTTTGTATCTAGTTCATTGTAAGCTAACAAAGTAAGGACTTAGTTTGGCATGCTATCACTCTGCTATCTAAGCCTGTAGTATGTAACGGCCCCGGATAGCATCCTATTAGATTTGCTTGTCTTTTTCTTTTTGTGCATCATCATGGCATCATGCATGCATCTCATCCATGTTTTTATAAAATAAAATTATTTTATAAACCCCCTTGTATTCTCCTTTAAATAAAACCTAAATCTCTCTCTCTCTCTCATAAATCTTATTTTATAATTAAACTTTTCCAACAAATAAATTTTGAATATAAAGGTGTTTTGTTTTGTTTTACAAATAAGGTAAATATATTGAAAACCAGTTTTGAATCTCACTCTCGTATCTAATTCAAATTCAAAACTGAATAGGTTTTCTAATTCAAACAGTTTTAAATAAAAACAGAAAAAGAAGAAAACCCTTCTGTCTTTCCTGGCCCAGTTCTCTTCCTCTCTCCCCCAGACCCAATTCCACCGAGGCGGCCCAGCTCCCTTTCTCCTCTGGCCCGAGTCCAGCCCACCAGCTCTTACCGGTTCGACCGGAGACGGAACCCTCCCCTTGTCGTCTTCCACCTCGCACGCACATGGCGTGAGGCTCTGGTCCTCCACCACCACCGCGCCCAGCTCCACCTTCCCTGCGTGAGCCTTCCCCTCCTCTACTTTTCCCCTGGACCACGCCAATCTCACCTGCTCCTCCTTATCTCCTTCTCCCCTTTTCTTCTTCCTCTCCAAGTCAGGAAAGAGA
The DNA here is from genome assembly GCA_030979885.1 of Lolium multiflorum. Taxonomy (NCBI): domain Eukaryota; kingdom Viridiplantae; phylum Streptophyta; class Magnoliopsida; order Poales; family Poaceae; genus Lolium; species Lolium multiflorum. Next base: position 340,090,570 of record CM061748.1, read on the forward strand.
GGAGGAAAAATCCCCATCGCCCCCGTGCCTTCCTCACCGTCGCCTGGCCAGCTCCGACCACCCTCGCCTCACCGACGCCACGTCGAGCTCCGCCTCGTCGTCCTCTTCAATCCCCTGCAAGGAATCGCCCTCGTGCGCCTCGAATCAACGACACCGTCGCCGTTTCTGCGCGCCGGCCTCCATGTTCCGACGACGATTCCGGCCGCCGTGGTCCACCTCCGACGTCCCCGACCACACCAGCAGCTTCGGGGTGAGATCACGCGTTCCCTGCACCTCCTCTCCTCTCTCCTTGCCCCCTGGTTCGCGTTTTCACCGTTGTGCCGACCCGTGCCTCCGCAGACCTCGCCGCCGGCGCCACTCCGGCGACACCTTGACCACAGCGCCGCCCCCATCTGGTCCGCGCCGCCAAGGCACACCCGGCGTCCTCTTCCTCGCTTCCTGGGAGCCTCTACAGCGCCCGCGCGCCACGCCGTCGACCCGCGGTGACCGCCAGTCCTGGAACGCGCACGGCATCAAACACCTGCCGGGCAGCCGCGGATGGTTTGCCACGCTGGCTGCCACGTGGCCGTGGGTCCTTCTTGTCAGCCGCAACGGCTTGATCTCCCCTGGGTGAGAAAACATCCCCCAGATCTGGATCTGGACGGTTTGCGTCCAGGCCCTTTTGTTCCCCAGATTCTCAACCCGAGGTCCTTCTCTGCAGGAGTTTTTGCGAGCAGCCCCCTGCATTCCTGGAGATCCAACCCGGCCCCCTTCTGTCTAGTCAGCGCCCAGTCAGCCCCTGGCCCCACGTGTCAGCGACCTGGGCTTGCGCTACCTACGGTGAGAAAAGTCTCAGCCCTTTCCTGTTTTCTGAAAATTCCAGAAAATGCTCATATCTTGTAAAATTCATATCTTGCAAACTACAACTCGGATTAAAATGTGTTTTATATGAAAATTGATCAGAAAAATGTGCTGAACATTAATATGCCATCCATATGCATGTTTGCATTTCGCATCATGTCGTCCGTTGATAGTTGTGCATTTCCACCTCACATATATGCAGAGTATTTTGGATTTACAACTAGGAATTCCCCGCTCCGCTTAATATTGAAGTAGCTCACCCCTGCCATGATATGCCATGTTACCCAACCCTTAACTTTGCCGGTATAAATGCAACTCCAACCTTAATTTGCTTGTCCGGGGTTCCGACTCCGATTAATTTGGTTAAGGTGCATCGCATCATCCTTGCCATGTCATGCATATCATCTTGAGCATGCTGGTTCTTTATCTGTAGTAGTAAGATTGCATACGTTGTGTGTTCCAGCATTTGCTTCTTCTCGGATAGGATCGCGAAGTGGTGATGTGAGATACGACGAGTTCTCCGACAAGTTCTTCTGCAGCTTTTCACAGGCGAGCCCACCCCTTCACCTATTTTACTTTTACATGCTCTTTTGATCTATTGCTATCCTTATGTTGCGATTCTGTTGTGTCACGTGTCCTATCCACCTGTTACCTATATGTCCGAGATACACCTCCTCGCCCTACCTATTGTTTGTTGTTTGCCAGCTTTGCGAGTCGTAGGCGAGTTTAGGGTTTTGTTGATATCTCGAAATGTTCGGGATATCTTGTTGGGAGGTTATCACATGCTATATCATTTGTTGGAGATAATCACACTTTACTTTATTGTTAACAACTAAAATTGTAAGCAGAGGCATCTGTGAGCCCCTTTGCGAAAGCATCGGAACTTTGACTCGCTAATGTCCCCTAGGACCCGAGTTCTTGTTATCTGTTCCGAGATTGAGCGCTCTACCCGTACGTGGGGGAGTGGGACCCCCATCACCCACTACCTTTCCTCGAGTCTGTTTATTGGGAGCCACAACCTTGGTTTTATTTGCCCATATGCACGATGCACGATTTACTTCCTGTTGCCTTCGGGTGTTTATTTCTGTACTGTACTCATATTGCGTGCCGACTTATCCTTGGCCGGTCGTTAGTGCCCGCCTTGGACGCCATCGCAACCTCTGGGTCCGTATCGGAGTACGGCCGAACTTCGTCACGGGTAGCTTAGTTGGGTGGCTCCCATTAAACTTTCTCTTGCATTGGGAACGGTCTTGATGTGAGACTCCACCTGTAGTAAGTGGGTTCGAGCATGCGTATGGTTACATTTGGGCAACCCCTGCAGGGTGTACATCTTATCGATAAGCCGTGTCCGCGGTTATGGACGACTTGGAATTGTATAGCTTGATCATAGAACAACTTACACCTTATTTCCTGTTGTTAATAATTTGCTAATAAAACCCTTTCAAAAGTGTGTGTGCCTTTGCAATACCTCTTGGCGAAGGGGGATCGCATCGGCTGTGTTATGTTTGCAGAGTATAGAACTGTTACCTTGTGCGCTCTCTTATCTTCTCTGAGTAGACGGATGTTGTAGCGTGTCTCTATTGGATAGTAGCTTTGCTGCCGCTAAACTCCACATATAGCCGGGTGAAGTTTATACCGCCCACCAGCGAGCATAGCTGGTCTTGTCTCGCAAGTACGTGCCAATGGTACTTACCCTCGCCTTCCTTTCTTTTTGTCTCCTCCCCCTTTTGTCGGCAACCGATGGCCCGACTTTGACAGGTACGAGATGATGACGTTAGCAAGGTTACCCTTCCGGCTTGGCCTGGGCAGGGTTATGGACGCCGCTGGTTATCTTCAGGACTCTTAGTCCAATTTGTATCTTGTCCGTACTCGGACGTATTCGATCTTCTGTATGATTTGGATCTTTGTATTGTATATTTGTATCTTGACTCGTTGGAGTCGTTGTTGTAATATATGTATCTTGTGGGCTCTATTGTAATCCTGTTGTAATGTTACCGCTCGTGTTAATTCCTCTGGCATCACGTGTGTGATTCGTCGCGCACGTCGTGTCGGAGGGCGTCTCTGAATCGATATCATGCGGATCTCGGCGGGATCGCTGGAATCCTCATGGTACCGGTTCCGGGGCGTCACAAGTTGGTATCAGAGCCTCAGGTTGACGGTACCCCACTAGTCCAGCCTGTAGGATAACCTTGCCAACGGACGTTGTTGTGTCTAGTGTCAAAACTATTTTCTAAAATTCGTTGGATAGATCTGATTAGCTCTGATTTTACTCCTTACCTCTATTCTTTCTCATCTTACCTATGCGAGTTTTGGTCTTCTCTCTTATCCAAGTTCTCCGAGTCTTAGGTTCCGACGCGGGTTGGACGATCTTTGCCTTAACCTATTAGGACCGATCTCTGAAGTTTCTGACAGAAGAACATCACCGGCGGCTAACCTTCGTCTTCTCCATCGATGTCATCTATGCCTCTCGATCTTTCTACAATTCTTTGATCTATGACTCCATCGAATCCTTGGTGACAATGCTTGTCGATATCGTCAACGAATTCGGGATTTGGGTACACGAATCTCCTATTCATGTACGAGTAATACTTCGAGTATGGGATGGATTGATCACCCTACCGATACTCTTATTATTCACTCTTGTCACATTGAATTGGTGGATTTGTGTGACTGATACTCCTTCCTTGGTTTCTCCGGAGCCATCATCGTCATCGGAACAAAGACTTCTTGTTGGTGGTGTCGCCGATCAAGATGGAGCAAGAATTCTTGTTAGTGGTGTCGAGGAGATCGACACGTCGCCTGAAGACCCGATAGTTCACCTCTCTCCCCCGTACCATGGCGTGGAACCTCGGGGCGAGGTTCCTTGTTAGTGGTGTCGATTGTAACGGCCCCGGATAGCATCCTATTAGATTTGCTTGTCTTTTTCTTTTTGTGCATCATCATGGCATCATGCATGCATCTCATCCATGTTTTTATAAAATAAAATTATTTTATAAACCCCCCTTGTATTCTCCTTTAAATAAAACCTAAATCTCTCTCTCTCTCTCATAAATCTTATTTTATAATTAAACTTTTCCAACAAATAAATTTTGAATATAAAGGTGTTTTGTTTTGTTTTACAAATAAGGTAAATATATTGAAAACCAGTTTTGACTCTCACTCGTATCTAATTCAAATTCAAAACTGAATAGGTTTTCTAATTCAAACAGTTTTAAATAAAAACAGAAAAAGAAGAACCCTTCTGTCTTTCCTGGCCCAGTTCTCTTCCTCTCTCCCCAGACCCAATTCCACCGAGGCGGCCCAGCTCCCTTTCTCCTCTGGCCCGAGTCCAGCCCACCAGCTCTTACCGGTTCGACCGGAGACGGAACCCTCCTTGTCGTCTTCCACCTCGCACGCACATGGCGTGAGGCTCTGGTCCTCCACCACCACCGCGCCCAGCTCCACCTTCCCTGCGTGAGCCTTCCCCTCCTCTACTTTTCCCCTGGACCACGCCAATCTCACCTGCTCCTCCTTATCTCCTTCTCCCTTTTCTTCTTCCTCTCCAAGTCAGGAAAGAGAGGAGGAAAAATCCCCATCGCCCCCGTGCCTTCCTCACCGTCGCCTGGCCAGCTCCGACCACCCCTCGCCTCACCGACGCCACGTCGAGCTCCGCCTCGTCGTCCTCTTCAATCCCCTGCAAGGAATCGCCCTCGTGCGCCTCGAATCAACGACACCGTCGCCGTTTCTGCGCGCCGGCCTCCATGTTCCGACGACGATTCCGGCCGCCGTGGTCCACCTCCGACGTCCCCGACCACACCAGCAGCTTCGGGGTGAGATCACGCGTTCCCTGCACCTCCTCTCCTCTCCTTGCCCCCTGGTTCGCGTTTTCACCGTTGTGCCGACCCGTGCCTCCGCAGACCTCGCCGCCGGCGCCACTCCGGCGACACCTTGACCACAGCGCCGCCCCCATCTGGTCCGCGCCGCCAAGGCACACCCGGCGTCCTCTTCCTCGCTTCCTGGGAGCCTCTACAGCGCCCGCGCGCCACGCCGTCGACCCGCGGTGACCGCCAGTCCTGGAACGCGCACGGCATCAAACACCTGCCGGGCAGCCGCGGATGGTTTGCCACGCTGGCTGCCACGTGGCCGTGGGTCCTTCTTGTCAGCCGCAACGGCTTGATCTCCCCTGGGTGAGAAAACATCCCCCAGATCTGGATCTGGACGGTTTGCGTCCAGGCCCTTTTGTTCCCCAGATTCTCAACCCGAGGTCCTTCTCTGCAGGAGTTTTTGCGAGCAGCCCCCTGCATTCCTGGAGATCCAACCCGGCCCCCTTCTAGTCAGCGCCCAGTCAGCCCCTGGCCCCACGTGTCAGCGACCTGGGCTTGCGCTACCTACGGTGAGAAAAGTCTCAGCCCTTTCCTGTTTTCTGAAAATTCCAGAAAATGCTCATATCTTGTAAAATTCATATCTTGCAAACTACAACTCGGATTAAAATGTGTTTTATATGAAAATTGATCGAGAAAAATGTGCGAACATTAATATGCCATCCATATGCATGTTTGCATTTCGCATCATGTCGTCCGTTGATAGTTGTGCATTTCCACCTCACATATATGCGGAGTATTTTGGATTTACAAAGGAATTCCCCGCTCCGCTTAATATTGAAGTAGCTCACCCCCATGATATGCCATGCTACCCAACACTTAACTTTCGGTAGAAATGCAACTCCAACCTTAATTTGCTTGTCCGGGGTTCCGACTCCGATTAATTTGGTTAAGTGCATCGCATCATCCTTGCCATGTCATGCATATCATCTTGAGCATGCTGGTTCTTTATCTGTAGTAGTAAGATTGCATACGTTGTGTGTTCCAGCATTTGCTTCTTCTCGGATAGGATCGCGAAGTGGTGATGTGAGATACGACGAGTTCTCCGACAAGTTCTTCTGCAGCTTTTCACAGGCGAGCCCACCCCTTCACCTATTTTACTTTTACATGCTCTTTTGATCTATTGCTATCCTTATGTTGCGATTCTGTTGTGTCACGTGTCCTATCCACCTGTTACCTATATGTCCGAGATACACCTCCTCGCCCTACCTATTGTTTGTTGTTTGCCAGCTTTGCGAGTCGTAGGCGAGTTTAGGGTTTTGTTGATATCTCGAAATGTTCGGGATATCTTGTTGGGAGGTTATCACATGCTATATCATTTGTTGGAGATAATCACACTTTACTTTATTGTTAACAACTAAAATTGTAAGCAGAGGCATCTGTGAGCCCCTTTGCGAAAGCATCGGAACTTTGACTCGCTAATGTCCCCTAGGACCCGAGTTCTTGTTATCTGTTCCGAGATTGAGCGCTCTACCCGTACGTGGGGGAGTGGGACCCCCATCACCCACTACCTTTCCTCGAGTCTGTTTATTGGGAGCCACAACCTTGGTTTTATTTGCCCATATGCACGATGCACGATTTACTTCCTGTTGCCTTCGGGTGTTTATTTCTGTACTGTACTCATATTGCGTGCCGACTTATCCTTGGCCGGTCGTTAGTGCCCGCCTTGGACGCCATCGCAACCTCTGGGTCCGTATCGGAGTACGGCCGAACTTCGTCACGGGTAGCTTAGTTGGGTGGCTCCCATTAAACTTTCTCTTGCATTGGGAACGGTCTTGATGTGAGACTCCACCTGTAGTAAGTGGGTTCGAGCATGCGTATGGTTACATTTGGGCAACCCCTGCAGGGTGTACATCTTATCGATAAGCCGTGTCCGCGGTTATGGACGACTTGGAATTGTATAGCTTGATCATAGAACAACTTACACCTTATTTCCTGTTGTTAATAATTTGCTAATAAAACCCTTTCAAAAGTGTGTGTGCCTTTGCAATACCTCTTGGCGAAGGGGGATCGCATCGGCTGTGTTATGTTTGCAGAGTATAGAACTGTTACCTTGTGCGCTCTCTTATCTTCTCTGAGTAGACGGATGTTGTAGCGTGTCTCTATTGGATAGTAGCTTTGCTGCCGCTAAACTCCACATATAGCCGGGTGAAGTTTATACCGCCCACCAGCGAGCATAGCTGGTCTTGTCTCGCAAGTACGTGCCAATGGTACTTACCCTCGCCTTCCTTTCTTTTTGTCTCCTCCCCCTTTTGTCGGCAACCGATGGCCCGACTTTGACAGGTACGAGATGATGACGTTAGCAAGGTTACCCTTCCGGCTTGGCCTGGGCAGGGTTATGGACGCCACTGGTTATCTTCAGGACTCTTAGTCCAATTTGTATCTTGTCCGTACTCGGACGTATTCGATCTTCTGTATGATTTGGATCTTTGTATTGTATATTTGTATCTTGACTCGTTGGAGTCGTTGTTGTAATATATGTATCTTGTGGGCTCTATTGTAATCCTGTTGTAATGTTACCGCTCGTGTTAATTCCTCTGGCATCACGTGTGTGATTCGTCGCGCACGTCGTGTCGGAGGGCGTCTCTGAATCGATATCATGCGGATCTCGGCGGGATCGCTGGAATCCTCATGGTACCGGTTCCGGTAGTACAAATAAACTTGTCATATTACTAGATAATAATTTTGTGTGCCATCTTGTTCTTCAAAAGCTGCATTATCGACTTGTTTCTCTGACTTGGCATGACGCTCACATATGGAATGCTGAACATATTGGTTTGCATTCCCTCTTATACAAGTTCACAGGTGATCCCACTATATTCTGTATCTTGCTCAGTCGTCGTTACAAAATTTATAGCCTGCTACTATGTTGTTCATGCCAATTTTGTACTCCCTGAACATGTTGGTTTGCATGGGACTCGACAGTAGTAAGTCTGCTGTTTCATTCTAACATGCTCTGTTATATTGGCTGTTGGTATGCGGCATGCACTCTTTGTTTGCTTATTGTGCGCATTACAATGATCTTGTTATAACGACGAAATGATGAGTTCCAAATTCTTTGGCAAACAATATTGTAGTGTCTTTGCCTTTCCATTGTTGTTGTCTTAACTTGTAATGTCTTTGTTTCAGATATAGGTGCTGCATGGACAACTTAAAAGATTGCCGGATCGCTTCATTGTATTGCTAGGTTTAATTACCATTCAATTTCTCTGGGTTCTGTAATATTTTTTTCAATGCCTTGCAGCTGATGTAATATTTAGTTAGTTTTTATAGTTCTTTCGCGCATTTTTTCTTTGGTGCTTGTGGTAAGTGAGGCTATTCGACAGAAATCAATGCTGCGTAAATATTCTCAGTATCTAAATCACGAATTCCCATCCCTTAAACGGCCCAATTAAGCAAAATCACATATGTGCCTGCCCGCAAAATCCTAAAGCGCATATTATGCCGGCATATAAACAACAACTAAACGGGCTGGCCCACTCTTCTTGGGCCAGCCCATTTGATTTACCGTGGACCCCACACTCTAATTGGGTGGCCCACTTGCAAAAAGGTGGACCCCACATACTACGGGGCCGGCCCACTAAATAGTTGGGCCAGCCCATTTGCTTTTGTGGTGGACCCCACATACTAAATGGGCCGGCCCTTTAAGAGGAAAGTGGGACCCACCTGTATTTTTGGCCCGGCCCACTATCTTGTTGGGGCCACTGCTACATGGTGGACCCCACATACTAATTGGGCCGCCCTTCAACGAAAGTGGGGCCACTGTGTTTTTGGCCCGCTATGTTGTTGGGCCCATTTGCTATGGTGGTCCCACATGGTAAACGGGCCGGCCCTTTAATAGGAAGGTGGGACCCACCTGTTTTTTGGCCCGACCACTATCTTGTTGGGCCGACCCACTTTCTATATGGTGGACCCACAAACCAAATGGGCGGCCTATTAACGAAATGTGGGACCCACTGTGTTTTGGCCGACCCGCTAGCTTGGTGGGCCCACTTGCTATATGGTGGACCCCACATACTAAATGGGCGGCCTTTAACGGAAGGTGGGACCCACTGTGTGGCCGGCCCACTATCTTGTTGGGCCACCACTTGCTATATGGTGGACCCCACGTACTAAATGGGCCGACCCTTTAACGGAAAGTGGACCCAGTGTTTTTGGCCCGCCCACTAGCTTGTTGGGCGGCCCACTTGCTATACGGTGGACCCTACACACTAAATGGGCCTTTTAACAGAAAGTGGGACCCACTGTGTTTTGGCCCACTTCTTGGGCGGCCCGATTCTTGTAAGGTGGACCCCACATGTTAAATGGGCGCCCATTTAAGTTTTGACCATCCAACATTAGAGGTTAGGCCGGCCACAGTTAATGGACCACCCGGCTATATAGTTGACCGGTCAAACTATGTCATGGCCCGGCGCTTAAGACGTGGCAGCCTCGTGTGGGCCTACCATCTACCACGGGGTTTCAGCCGTTAATCGCCGTTAAGCGGTCGCGTCGCGCGTGTCGGTTTGCATGACGTCAGCATCAACGGGCTCCCGGAAACACTTGCGCAACGGTCCGATTTTCCGTGGCGGAAGGGCGCCCAAGCGCGACGGACCGAAAACGTCGTTGGACTTTGCCTGACGCAGTTTCCACAACAGAACCCATATCGTCGGGTTAGGCCCATAGGCGACGAAAAATACCCCTTAGCGGACGATTTTGAGACGTTGTCTATCAGAACTTTTCTTGTAGTGTAGTAAGCATTCAAAAGGTTTTCTTTGAGAGAGTAGCATGCATTCAGAAGTTGATAAATAAGATTTGGACATATTCAAACCAGACAAATCATGTATCTACACCCCCTAACCCTAAACTCTGTCTTATGAAGTCAAGCATGAAGAGAAGTGCTTTTGGGTTTCAAACATGGAAATTTCACAAACCTCCCAAAAGCTTCATTTTACAGTGACTAAGAAGGATCCAGGCTTACCTTTTCATTTTCATGTTTTAAACTTGTTTAACTCTTGGTCAAACCTAGGATTTGACCAAGATTTAAATGGGCATAAAAAATCAGAAAAAAACAGAAAAATGAAAAACCAAATAACATAGCCTTCTTATGTCATATAGTAAGCATTCAAGTTGATAAACAAGGTCTAGACATATTCAAACCAGAAAAAGCATGTATCTACCCCTAACCCTAAACTCTGTCTTACGAAGTCAAGCATGAAGAGAAGTGGTTTTGGGTTTCAAACATGGAAATTTCAAAAACCTCGCGAAAGCTTCATTTTAGAGTGACTAAGAAGGATCCATGCTTACCTATTCATTTTCATGTTTTAAACTTGTTTAAACCTTGATAAAACCCAGGATTTTACCTATTTAATCATAGATTCATAGGTCGATTTTTTACTTTTTTATTTTTACTATGCAGCACATGTGTGTTTGCCCGTCCAGTGAAACTCGGAGGAAGAGGGATCACACGGAAGGAGAAGAAGGGATAGCAGTCACGGGGCCCCTCTTATTATTTATGGTGTATATCTTTTTTCTGGTGATGTTGACTGTTGTGCAGCGTTTGTCAGTGCGCAGGAGGTGCGAGGCTGCGAGCGAGCGAGTCGAGCGAGGCCGAGAATGAGAGAGATGTTTTTTTCTTTTTCTTTTCCGTGAGAGGGACAACAGAAGGATCCAGAGACGACTTCCACTACGCATCCTGGTGCGCGTCTTCTCTTGACAAAGAAGATGGATGGGAGTTTGCGTACCTACTAATCTACTATAGTACTACTACTACACAAGAACCATATACATGTCAAACTTTTCAATCATGACCCACATGCATTTTATGTATATATTCACAACTTTTAATGCATGCATGAAAACTCAGCAAAATATGTGCATTTTGGGTTGTCGCACATAAATGTGCTTTTACTTGTCTGCCACCAATCCAATTTTCATGTGAGGGGGAAACATGACACACGATGGACATTTCCAATGTTTCACGAATTAATTATCTCAATTTGCATCCATATATATATGCGCCTGGTTACTGAAAGATCGAACCAAAGGTGAACTTGAAACGTTTTCATTTTCATGTTTTAAACTTGTTTAAATCTTGGTCAACCCTTGGATTTGACCAAGATTCATAAAAAATTCAAAAACATAGTCTTCTTATGTCATACAGTCAACATTCAACTTGATAAAACAAGATCTAAACATATTAAAAGAAGAATCATGTATCTACCCCCTAACCCTAAACTCTGTCTTTTGAAGTCAAACATGAAGATACGTGGTTTTGGGTTTACAAAATGGAAATTTCAAAAACCTCCGAAAAGCTTAATTTTGGAGTGACTAAGAAGGATACATGCTTACTTTTTCATTTTCATGTTTTAAACTTGTTTAAAGCTTGGTCAAACCTAGCTAGCTTGGATTTGACCAAGATTCAAGTGCGCATAAAAAATTCGAAAAAACCCCCAAAAATGAAAAACCATAACACATAGTCTTCTTGCGTCACATATATTGTAAGCATTCAAGTGTTGATAAACAATATCTAGACATATCAAACAAGAAAAATCATGTATCTATACCCCTAACCCTAAATTTGTCTTATGAAGTCAAGCATGAAGAGAAGTGGTTTGGGTTTTCAAACATGGAAATTTCGAAAACCGCCCAAAAGCTTCATTTCGGACTGACTAAGAAGGATCCATGCTTACCTTTTCATTTTCATGTTTTAAACTTGTTTAAATTCTTGTTCAAACCTAGGATTTGGCCAAGATTCAAATGGGCATAAAAACAATCGAAAAAATCAAAAATGAAAAACCAAAGCACATAGTCTTCTTATGTCACATAGTAAGCCATTCAACTTGATAACAAGGTCTAGACCTATTCAAACCAGAAAAATCATGTATCTACCCCTAACCCTAAACTCATCTGTCTTATGAAGTCAAGCATGAAGAGAAGTGGTTTTGGGTTTCAAACATAGACATTTCAAAAGCCTCCCAAAAGCTTCATTTTGGAGTGATTGAGAAGGATCCATGCTTAATTTTTCATTTTAATGTTTTAAACTTGTTTAAATCTTGGTTAAACCTATGATTTGACCAAAATTTGATTCGGCATGAAAATTCAAAACAAATCAAATAAATAAAAAACCAATGCACATAGTACATCTTCTTATGTCATATACTAAGCTTTCAAGTTGATAAGCCAGGTCTAGACATATTCAAACTAGAAAAATCATGTATCTACCCCTAACCCTAAACTCGATTTGTCTTATGAAGTCAATCATGAAGAGGTGTTTTGGGTTTCAGACATGGAAATTTCAAAAACCTTCCAAAAGCTTCATTTTGAAGTTACTAATTAAGAAGGATCACTACAAGAAAAGTTTGGCAACTTTTCTTGTAGTGGATCCAGGCTTAATTTTTCATCTTCATGTTTTAAATTTTGGTCAAACCTAGGATTTGTCCAAGATACAAATGGGCATAAAAATTCAGGGTAGCATCATACCCCCCTCCTTCCCGCGTAGAAAAAGTGTTAGGCGAGTAGTAGAATGGCATGACCAACAAGTTTCAAGTAAAATTTTGAATATGACCAAAATATACCAATTGATAGATGTGTGTGACCCAAGATTGAGCCATGGTACATTTTGCCAACAAAGTAGCAATTGAGTTGGCTTTCTACCTTAGTAGGCGTGCATTGGAAGGATGCATTATGCCGGCAAAGTTTTCAAACGTTCAAACTTTTCCGGTTTCTCATACAGTATTTGGCTCCTTGAGAAGCATTGATGTGATCATATAAGGTTATCCAAAACTTCGCCTTTCCCGTATTTGCCCGAGCACTCGACACCCCTCGTCCCATGGCGACTCCTCCAGCCATAGCCCCGTGCACCCAGGCTCCACGACTCAGCCTCGGAGGGGTGTGCGCTAAAAGCTCGCAAATGTCTGTGTGCCATTGGTGTGCGATGAAGCAGGCGGCTCTGTGTCTTGCTGTGGCTAGACTCCTGGCGCCCTTTGATCTAGGAGAGGGAGAGGAGGGAGGGGGTCCCATGAAGCGGCGGTGGCCCAGGTATCGGCGGCAGCCCAGGCAGCAGCGGCAAAGTGGGCTGGTCGGAGCATAGGCATGCGCCGGGGGCGAACCTCGCCGGGTGAGGATGCTTCCATTGTGAAGAAGCACTTGCCATCCAGGGCTTCGGGTTCGCCAACAAACTCAGCGCCTCGGTCCATGGCGTTGCCGTCGTGGGGACGTCGGGGGCGGCGGCGACGTGCTGCAGCCCCAGCCTTTAGTGGGGACCAAAGTGCGACCGACCACATCACGGCGTCGGCAGCATTGGGGATGCCGATGGGCATCCACTGCCACACACAGATTTGGGAGGTTCTGGCCGGGCCGAGTTCCAAACTTCCATCATCGGAGCCGAGGGCTTGGTACTTCAAATTCCGAATCAGGCAATCCTTCGACCCCAATCAGCTTCTGCCTGTGGTCCAAATCCGAGATATCTTGGCGGCAGCTATGCTGGTTAAGCTTAGCCGGACAGCGGCAATCGACGATCTGCAAAACCTAGATGCCTTCCGAGGATTTGCAGCAGCCGTCAATGCACTCGTGGAGGCATCGCATGCTGGTAGCAGCGGCGAATGCGGGTATGTTGTTTTACTCCCTTTGTATGCTTTTGTCATAAAAATCAATTTGCTAATTCTCATTCGATTGAAAATCAGACCCATTCACCATCAACTCTCAAACAGTGGACACTAGTAATATGTAGAACTAGAAATTACACAAGATTTCTGTACTGCTAGTACTATTACTTCGACGCTACATGTTGTTTACACGAGGAAATTGCACAAACTACCGCTTATTGCTGCCTTCGTTGCTTAAAACACTTTTTAAAACTGTAATTTTTTTCCGCACAAACCACCAACTATCGTGTTCTGTTGCAGGGAATTTCAAATTTAGGATTGAGCTGTTTAAGAGCAAATCAGATGATCGGGGACCACCAACTACTATAGTTTTAATTGCAAATAGAATAGATTTTGCAAAATTATGAAACGCACATAACGTTTGAATTACTGCAATTTTTTTGAAGGTTTGATATTTTCATCATTTTTGTGTGAATCTTACACCAAGTAACACAACTTTCAGACGGAATACAAAATATTTTCAAACTTCCTAGATTTGATAGCTCAAATATTTTTAATTACTAGTTTTTCAGTATTTTAAAAAGTCGAAACAATATATTTTGGCTGAATGTTAGAAAATATATTTCATGATTATCCCATATTAGTTAAGAAGTACATAAACTAGTAGTAGTAATAAAGAACAGAGGGAGTTTATGGAGATACATCCATTAAGGGCATGTTAGTGTGTGTTGGTGTATTACTTATGCCTTCTTTGGTTAATACACTTCTCAAGTGATCCCCGCAAACCCTCTATTCTTGCCTAGAATACAAAAACTCCCCATCAAAGTATTAGTGCATTTTTTGGATGAGTATTCGAGAGGATTGGGTGAACACCAAGGATTTGCATAGGGAATTGGTACAATTGAATCCTTGGCTGTTTGATTTGTAGGATTGTTTCCGATAGGAATTTTTCCTAAGGATTTCTTTGCACAGATTCCATAGAAAATTAAACATCTACTCATACCTCTTTTTAAGAATGCTTTACTTTTCCTATGGTGGAATCAAACAAAGTTTGGATTCTATGAATTCCTATAGGATTGGAGTGGACATGACATTGCAATCCTACATTTCCCTATTCCTACATCTTTCGGTAGGCATTTGCCTAGAATAAATAACCATGTGTATTACGGAGTAGCAATAAAATATAGGTTTATTTCTCTAAAGCATCTTGCACTGTACTAGTACATGGCTTAAGAGACAATATTTTTACCATTTTTTTGCGAGAAGACAATATTATTACCATAGTTACTAAGTACATTTTATTGGATGATGAAGTGATAGCCCTCATCAATGCATTGTGAATTATTAGGGCATGGGTCACACGTGATTTACGAGTACACCGCACGATCGAGAGCCGCCGTCCCTCTTTGCTTTTTACCGATGCGGCGGAGCTCCTCCCCACACCCACGAATAACTGAAAGCCACAACTGCTGGGGAAAAGTCTTGCGCCGAGAAAATCTACAACCGTGGTTGAGTACATGTGTTTCTTAAGATACGAGTGCTCCAATGCATTTTTTTCTTTCCTTTTACTAATTTACCTTGAAAATCCTGCACGTCCACTTATTTGTGGACGGAGGGAGTATCACGCCAAGAGGAAGTAGGACAATAGTGGGCGCTTATAGCCCGCCTACGTGGTACTTTTGCCAGCTGTTGGCTCTTCTATTGTTCTTGCTCTAAAGAAACCCCGATTGTGAAAGGCCAAGGCGTACTTCTTTTGGTCACGCAAAATTCAAAATACTGCCATGGACATTGAATTGACATGACAACACATAGCTTGGGATGTCCAAATTTGCACGTTAGACCAGTGACTTGTTCTTCACCTTTTCAGAGGGAACAGTGACATTTTATTATGGGTCTATACACTTTCCAAGAAACAGGAGGAGATGCTGTAGAGTGTAGAGGAGCGAAGTCAAGCGCCCCGCCCCCACCTGCCCTATTTCTGTTCACCTCCATCGTCTACCTCCGCCCCCGCCCGCACCAATCGACCACCTTCCATAGCACGCGCCAGTGCCGCCGCCATGCAGCTTTAGAATCAATTCCACCGCCCAGTTTGAGAGCCTCCGTTCTTCATCTTCCCCGCCACCTGCCGCCATCGAACCCAAATTAAACTCCAATCAGTTGAACCCAAACCTCATAGACCCACCCCCTGCCCTGCGATGGCGGCATCGAACAAGGAAAATGATGACTCTGAACTGTTTCAGAAGGTCTTTTCCGAAGGTCCCCTTGAAGAACTCGTAACAAGATGCGACGTCATCACCGCCGCGAGCCTCGTCGGTTCGTCCAAACTATTTTTCGACTCTGCAAATGATAGTGCAACTCTATCTTTTTCTCTCCCGTTTGGCCTCCCATGTGTTCTTCATTCTCACCCGACGAAGGTAGCACGGGATTGCAAGCTGACGCCGCTGGACAGGTTCTCCTCCGACGCTGTGATGCCAGACGGTACGGGTAAGCAGTGGGTAGGTGCCAATGGAGATTGGGTTGCCATGGTTGACACTGGCTTTCCTGCTTGCAAATGGAAACTTGTCAACGTCTACACTCGCCGTGAAATTCCTCTCCCTGTGCCGTTTGAAACCACCCACATTCCAAATATATACCACCACAACCTTCGTGCTATTATATTTCACAAGATATATATTTGCCAAGTTCCCACAGCTGCTGGGGGGTACAAAAATTTCTCTCTTGTTGCTGTTTTTGACATCAGAGTTGCCCTCCTTTGCGGCGAAGATTCTGGATGGACAGTTCTTACAGAGCCCAAGTCCCACATCTTTTACAATTACAGCGATGCAATTCTCCACAATGGGCTTGTGTTTGCCACAACTCATACTGGCACTGTTCACGCATGGAATCCTCAGCAAGCTGGTAATTTTCCTCCGGACGTAAGTAGTGTATGATGAGCTTCATTATTCATGGCTGTAAAGATAATTTTAATGCACAAACTTATTAATTTTCGAACCTGACTGATCTGACTTGGAGGCTTGGGGCATATTTGCTTCGGATGAAATTTCATTGGTATTTAGACTTTTTATTCGAGATGATTACCATAGAAAAATTTGAGGATTGTATAATTAGGAGTTTTATTCTCAGATTGAATTATGTTGGATTTTGACCTCTACTTGAACTTCTTGAAATGAATCCTTTGGTTTCCCATGTGATGTACTGAAATACACCAATATGCTGTATTATTGAATGGAAATGCCATTATATCATCCCATCTGAATCCTAATGCGTTTTCCCAATTCTTACGTTTTCAGATTTGTGCAAACCAAACATACCCTTCTTAACAGTAATTTCGTTTTCAAGCAGGTCCTCCGCTGATCGTAGAGCCACCGCCCATTGTGTTTGAATGGCGGTGTGCACTTGATGATGCTCTTGGCCATGATCACGAGGTCGATTATGGCATGTGGTGGTTAGCAAGATCTATAGATGGTTCTAGACTTCTTCTGATCCATACACTGGGCATTGCTGATGAAAGGGAATATTCCTGTAAAGTTTGCCATACTGCTTCTGATCGTCGTGTTCATCATGGTCGCACTGTTGGCAACTATGCTTCTGGGTTTGGTTGCCTGGTGTTCACGAAGGACACTAGTAAGTTAAATGAAGGTATTCCATGGGAAAAGATTGATGACCTTGGAGAATATTCTCTTTTCCTTGGAGTGAACTATCCGATTATGCTGCCATTAGGCGGTGCAGATGTTGTCCCAGGATGTCTGACGAGAAGAAATTGTGTGTACACCTTGCCGAATGAAGCATGGCTTCGCAATTCGCAGCTGCCTGAAATATGCCGATTCAGTCTGAATCGTGAAGATTGCGCCGTTGGTTTCCAAACCAACGCCTTGGAGAAAACATGCAAAACAAAAAAAGATAGGTACCTGGTAAAGACACCGCTTTGGTTCATCCCAAACTTCGCCAACGCCCCGGATTGGAACAAGTGTGATGTTTAATTCTGAAACAGGGCCTGCAGCCATTGTAGCTACTGATAGTATGTAATTTCATAGCTAATGAACGAGGCAATTGTGGTCTACTAGTTACAACTGTTTTGTAAAGAGGTGGTCTATAAGTATACCCCTCTCTTCATTGATGCATTTGTGGTCTACATGATGGTACTCTTAAATATATGGGTGTGGCTCCTCAACACATAATGTGGGGGTATTATTGTGTTAAAGTTGAAGGCTTGATCAACTATAGGTTCACTTCTCTAGTTACATTACTAGGTACTCCGGTTGGCTATGTTGTGATGAAATTGTGTTCTGTTGTTCGGTGAAGACAAAAGTAGAACTATGGTATGCTTATGTTTAAGAGCAAGCGAGGGTTTAGCTTGAGATGTTAAAATTCAGATTTGAACTATTTTTTGATATGGAAATTTGAAATATATATGGTACTGTATATGATTATGTGTAACAACAAGCGACGAAAGGGCTGATGCTCCTATTCCTTGTCGGCGGGAGGACTATGTGTGCGGCGACTTGAGCCAAATTAGAAGGCCATAGCTATGTTGATTGGTCCTTGAAGTTGGAGGGGCTAGGATTTCGGATGAGCGGAGTGGGGGAAGTTGTTGCTCATGGAACATAAGTCCTTAAAATAGTAATGTTAGTATATAGGAGTACAAGGTATATACTTGTACTATTTTAGTACTATAATAAGTATATCGGGTTCATCAAAAAGAATTATCTCGGGTTCACAACCACGTGGGGTCAAGGTGAGGGAAAGTTGGTCAATACCTCTTACCGCTATATCCCCGCCCCAAGTTCTAATGCGCAAGTGCTGTTATTTTTTTTAAGGGAAATAGTGGTTCCTCTCCCCCGGAAACATGCCCCGCATCTCCACCTCCTAGTATCGTAGTACTACTACTGCATCTTCTCCAAAAAAAACCCTCTTCTGTCTCTTTCTCCCGTTCACCCCTCTCTCCCTTGCATTGGATTACCGACTCCAATGAAGCAGAAGCGTAAGATTGAGGAGATTCCTGATTGCTACCACCAGTCCATGGGGTGGGGCAACCTCCACTACCCACTGGTGGAGAACATAGCCGAGCGGGCGGATATCCTCAGCACTGGTCGCCTCGCTCGAGGCATGATCGGCATGCGGCATGCCATCCGCGGAGCGCATAAGGTTCCGTTCGGTTTACCGAGCCTGCTCCACTGCGACCCCGAGACATGGCCAGACGACCGCGACAATACTGTAAGAGTATTTATTTATTTACTCATCTCGTTTCAGCTTGTGTTTTTTCAATCAACTTTTCTTATTGCCAAACATCATGCATGAATTTAGACTCAACATAATCACCTGATTTGGGAGTACTGTAAGGTTTGCTGCCTTCACTATGCACATGTACTCTTCGGAATTGCTTTATTTATCCATTACATCTGTGCTTCAGTTCTGCACAATCCGCTCTTCATTCTGTCGAATACCTTGCATGCATAGACAATTTTGAAACAAATCCTATTTGCAGGGCATTCACGCGTTGCTGATGCCATTAGACAAGCCGACAGTTCCAGCATTTATCCATACCAAGGAGGAACTGGATGGACATGGACCCATGCACTGGGTGGGTTGTAACGGCGACTGGGTGGCATTTGTCCAGCAGGACGGGCACTTGACGATCCGCAACATATACATATCAGATACTATTATACCTCTTCCATCTCTGCAAGATGCAGGAATTTCTTTGGGCCCTACTAGTGAATGGTGGCATGGCAGCCCACCATTCCTGTTCAAATACAAAATAGATAAAAGTTTGGAACTGCTCAAAGTACGGATCGTCAAGAGGCCGTACAAAGATGATCTAGCAGGGCCATGGCATTACGAGGTAATCGTTGTATTTGACGAATTGATCGCTATCCTACAAGCGCCCCTAGAAAAGGAGTGGAATATCCTGAGAAACCCTGAATTCTTTGATAGAAACAGCTATGTCGATGCCATGGGCATTCCTGGATATGGTACAAGTTCACACCTACATCGTGTATACGCAGTTACATATCCGTATGGAGATGTTCTGGTTTGGGAACCATATACCTGTGGTGAGTCTTTGTTTTATGTCTTAACTAGTAAATGGCATGCTGCACATGTTGGACCAATTACGATTCGCAATACTGATGTATAAAAGTTGCGTTCTAAATGTTGTTCAAACTTTCAATACAACTAATAATTTGGTTATACCATCAAAATAAGTGTGAGCATACAGTTTATAAATATGAACAAAAATTTGGAACCTTTCTTAATCACTATCAAGTGGGACGTGTGATATCGGTGTGAGACTGCTCTGATTTTTCTTCATAATGGAAACATGACGGTTCTAGAAACACGTGGACACTGGTGTGGTAT
The DNA here is from genome assembly GCA_030979885.1 of Lolium multiflorum. NCBI lineage: Eukaryota > Viridiplantae > Streptophyta > Magnoliopsida > Poales > Poaceae > Lolium > Lolium multiflorum. The sequence goes on from CM061748.1 coordinate 340,110,212, forward strand.
TTTTTTCACGCGAATACCTCTAATCCCAACCGTTAGATTTTGGACACCAACAGTTGGAATTGCTGCTACATGTCTTGTTAAAAACTGGTGCCTTATAGTAGTAGAAAATAGAAGATAGAAGAGAAGAGATAATTTTCAGTGTAGTTCCTACTTGCTGCATTGTGGTTGATCTTTGTGCATTGCAGGGACACATGCAGCCCCGCGTCTCATTGACGCCCCTGTCATTGAAGATGAAGAAGCAGAAGTGGCTGCAATTTTCGCTCAAATCGAGGGAGATGCTGTCATGGAAGATGATGAAGCAAATGTGGCTCAAGGCGATGGAGGTGCCGATGAAGATAATGATGCTGATGAAGAAGAATTAGAAGAAGAAGAATTAGAAGAAGACGAATTTGATGATGAAGAATTAGATGATGAAGAATTAGATGATGATGGTGATAATCATAATTATGAAGATGAAGATGTATTTCTTGGATTTTCTGACCAGCGCACTTGGTTCCTGGCACCAATGAGAGCAGAGTCCATTACTGGTGAATCTGATCTCGCGTGGATTCAGGTTAAAGGTTATCGGCCCATCCTCGGTCCTCCAATATTACATATGGGTAACAAGCTGAGGTCTTATCCTTTGGTACGGTGCTACGTTTTCTTGAGATCTGCCCATACCTTGGACCCTGTAGAAGAGGCAAGGTGGGAAAGATTGAACAATTTGAAGGGGCGTTCTTTATTTCTTGGACTCAATCACCCAATTTTCATGCTACCCCCGCCAGTCGACGCAGAGGCTGCAGAACCAGATTTCCAATTGTTCAAACCTGACTGTGTCTTTGCTACCCACAATCGCGCCCGTGATACATGGATACGTCCAAGGCCAAATTGGTGCAGAATGCACGTCAATGGAGGTCCTGCCATAGGCTCAAGATTGCAGTACAAAAAAGAGAAGACTGAACATAGAGCCGAAGCACCCATGTGGTTCGTCCCAACACTTCCACCTGTTTTTCCTTGAGAAATAAGAGACAGATGGTGACCTTATTTTATAGAGAAAACATAGTGTTCGTGAACTTAACCTCATGAACATTCGCTGTTCGGTTTTTGCTGAAATCAAAATTTTGCAGAGATGAAGATCTTTGTTTGAATCCCGTGCTGAACATATTTTTCACAAATTAGCTACCCGTATTGTGATGAATACATGCTGGTTTGTTGTTTGGTGCAGTAGCAGACATGAAGATCTTTGTCCTGAATACCACAATGGACATCTTTTTTTTCTTCAAAAATTAGCTAAGCTCACGCTATTAGGCGCAAATGCCTATTAAGAGATTTGGTGCTCTTGGGCACCATTGCTCCTGCTATTTTAGAAAAAAATAAAAAATATATTTATTTGTTCAAAAAATTAGAAAACAAATAATGGAGTAGCTAATGAATTGTCCCATAAACGTGCAAAATTTCAGTTTCAAATACAAAAAATTCTGGGCTACACAAAAGTAACAAACGTGTGGATCTGGGTATGCATATTTCAAATCTCCAAATTTCAACAGATTTTGTCTTTTTTGTGTAGTCTACAATATAAAGAATATCATATTAAAATTTTACACGCTTGTAGGTTACTTTATTTATTATGTCTACATTCATTTTCAGATTTTTTTGAAACAAATATGTATGCTATTTGATTTTTTTTAAACAGCAGAGCACTGGTGCCCATTAGCCAAAGACACTTTTCGCAAATGCCTACAATAAAGGAACGGATGGTGACCTTATTTTATAGAGAAACCATAGTGTTTGTGAAGTTAAAGTCATGAACACACGCTGTTCGGTTTTTGGTGAAATCAAAATTTAGCAGAGATGAAGATCTTTGTTTGAATCCCGTGATGAACACATTTTTCCTAAATTAGCTACCAGTATTGTGATGAATACATGCCGGTCTGTTTTTCGGTGGAGTAGCAGACATGCAGGGGATCGAAAGAAACGGCAAAGTAGCCAGAAATCAGGGGTCAAATATAAATTCGAGAAAGGAAACGTTTATTCAACAGTCAGGCTGACATGTGGGACGTATCTTGCAGCCGCGGCCCCAACATTTATCATTCAGAGAGGATGACATGTGGGACCCACGAACCAGTATCGTTCTCGGCGTTTCTCAAAGGGGGCAGGAGATCGAAAGAAAAAGGCAAGTAGCTCGAAATCAGGTGTCCAAAAAATCCAAGAAAGGAAAGGTTTATCGCACAAAGAGGCTGACATATTGTACCCAGTTTGCAGCAGCGTCATCAACGTTTCAAAGGCGGTGGAGTTCGAAAGAAAAAGGCAAATAGCCAGAAATTAGGGGTCAAAAATAAATCCAGCAAAGGAAACTTTTATCGTACAAAGAGGCTGACATGTGGGACCCAGCCAGCAGCGTCCTCAACGTTTCTAAGGTGGCAGGCAATGGAAAAAAGGCAAATAGCCAGAAATTAGGGGTCAAAAATAAATGCAACAATAGAAACTCTTATTGTTCATAGAGGCTGACATGTTGGACCCATGAGCCAGCAGGGCCCTCAACGTTTCAAAGGTGTCACGGGATCAAAAGAAAAGAACCAAGTAGTCATTAATTAGGTGTCAAAAATAAATCCAAGAAAGTAAATGTTTTACTTTTCATAGAGGCTGTCATATGGGACCCATGAGCCAGCAGCGTCCTCAACGTTTCTAAGGCGGCTGGGGATCGAAAAAAAAGCGAAGTAGCCATTAATTAGGGGTCAACTATAAATCCAAGAAAAGAAATGTTTATTGTTCTTAGAGGCTGACATGTGGGAGCTATGCGCCAGCAGCGTCCTCATCGTTTCAAAGGCGGTCGGGGATCCAAAGAAAAAGGCAAATAGCCAGAAATCAGGGGTAAAAAAAATCCAAGAAAAGAAATATTATTGTTCATAGAGGCTGGCATGTGGGACCCATGAGCCAGCAGCGTCCACAATTTCAAAGGCGGCACAGGATCGAAAGAAAAAGGCAAGTGACCAAAAATCAGGGGGTAAAAAATCCAAGAAAAAAACTTTATTGTAAGTGGAGACTGTTGGAGATATGCCCAAGAGGCAATAATAAATGGTTATTATATATCTTTGTGTTTATGATAATGTTTACATACCATGCTATAATTGTATTAACCGAAACATTGATACATGTGTGTTATGTAAACAAACAATGAGTCCCTAGTAAGCCTCTTAACTAGCTTGTTGATTAATAGATGATTAGTTTCATAATCATGAACATTGGATGTTATTAATAACAAGGTTATATCATTATATGAATGATGTAATGGACACACCCAATTAAGCGTAGCATAAGATCACGTCATTAAGTTATTTGCTATAAGCTTTCGATACATAGTTACCTAGTCCTTATGACCATGAGATCATGTAAATCACTTATACCGGAAAGGTACTTTGATTACATCAAACGCCACTGCGTAAATGGGTGGTTATAAAGGTGGGATTAAGTATCCGGAAAGTATGAGTTGAGGCATATGGATCAACAGTGGGATTTGTCCATCCCGATGACGGATAGATATACTCTGGGCCCTCTCGGTGGAATGTCGTCTAATGTCTTGCAAGCATATGAATAAGTTCATAAGAGACCACATACCATGGTACGAGTAAAGAGTACTTGTCAGGAGACGAGGTTGAACAAGGTATAGAGTGATACCGAAGATCAAACCTCGGACAAGTAAAATATCGCGTGACAAAGGGAATTGGTATCGTATGTGTATGGTTCATTCGATCACTAATGTCATCGTTGAATATGTGGGAGCCATTATGGATCTCTAGATCCCGCTATTGGTTATTGGTCGGAGTGAGTACTCAACCATGTCCGCATAGTTCGCGAACCGTAGGGTGACACACTTAAAGTTGGATGTTGAAATGGTAGAACTTGAATATGGAATGGAGTTCGAATATTTGTTCGGAGTCCCGGATGAGATCCCGGACATCACGAGGAGTTCCGGAATGGTCCGGAGAATAAGATTCATATATAGGATGTCATTTTATGTGTTTGAAAATGATTCGGAAGGTTCTATGGAAGGTTCTAGAAGGTTCTAGAAAAGTCCGGAAGAAACCGCTAAGGAAGGAGGAGTCCCGGAGGGACTCCACCTCCCATGGCCGGCCAACCCTAAGGGGGAGGAGTCCCAAGTGGACTCCCCAAAGGGGGCCGGCCACCCCCATGGAAGGGGGAATCCCACCTCAAGTGGGATTCCCACCTTGGGTAGGTTTCCCTATCACATGGAAGGTTTTGGGTTCGGGTCTTATTCGGAGACTTGTAGTCCAACACTTGGGGCTTCCACCTATATAATGAGGAGCCAAGGGGAGGGGGCCGGCCACCACAACAAGCCACAAGCTGGCCGCACCCCTTGAGGCCGGCCACCCCCTCTCCCCAAACCCTAGCCGCCGCTCCTCCACCATATCCCGCACGCTTAGCGAAGCTCCGCCGGATTTCTCCACCGCCACCGACACCACGCCGTCGTGCTGTCGGATTCAAGAGGAGCTACTACTTCCGCTGCCCGCTGGAACGGGAGGTGGACGTCGTCTTCATCAACAACCGAACGTGTGACCGAGTACGGAGGTGCTGCCCGTTCGTGGCGCCGGAACCGATCGTGATCAAGATCTTCTACGCGCTTTTGCAAGCGGCAAGTGATCGTCTACCGCAGCAATAAGAGCCTACTCTTATAGGCTTTGGAATCTCTTCAAGGGTTAGTCTTGATCATCCCCTCGTTGCTACCGTCTTCTAGATTGCATCTTGGCTTGGATTGTGTGTTCGCGATAGGAAAATTTTTGTTTTCTATGCAACGTTATCCTACAGTGGTATCAGAGCCGTGTCTATGCATAGATGGTTGCACGAGTAGAACACAATGGTTTGTGGGCGTTGATGCTCTTGTTATCTTTAGTTTGAGTACTTTGCATCTTTGTGGCATAGTGGGATGAAGCGGCTCGGACTAACTTTACATGACCGCGTTCATGAGACTTGTTCCTCGTTCGACATGCAACTTGTATTGCATAAGAGGCTTTGCGGGTGTCTGTCTCTCCTACTATAGTGAAGATTCAATTTACTTTTCTATTGACAACACTAGTATCACCGTTGTGGTTCATGTTCGTAGGTAGATTAGATCTTACTCGAAAACCCTAAACCACGTAAAATATGCAAACCAAATTAGAGACGTCTAACTTGTTTTTGCAGGGTTTGGTGATGTGATATGGCCATAATGTGATGATGAATATGTATGAGATGATCATTATTGTATTGTGGCAACCGGCAGGAGCCTTATGGTTGTCTTTAATTTTCATGTTGAGTAGTATTTCAAAGTAGTTGTAATAGTTGCTACATGAGGTGAACAACCATGAAGCCGGCGCCATGAACCTTGACGCTACGCCGACGATGATGGAGATCATGCCCGAAGATGATGGAGATCATGTCCGTGCTTTGGAGATGAAGATCAAAGGCGCAAAGACAAAAGGGCCATATCATATCACATATGAATTGCATGTGATGTTAATCCTTTATGCATCTTATTTTGCTTAGATCGCGACGGTAGCATTATAAGATGATCCCTCACATTAATATCAAGATAATAAAGTGTTCTTCCCTCGTATGCACCGTTGCATTGTTCGACGTTTTGAAGCATCTCGTGATGATCGGGTGTGATAAACTCAACATACAACGGGTGTAAGCCATGTTGCACATGCGGAATACTTGGGTTTGCTTGACGAGCCTAGCATGTACAGACATGGCCTCGGGACAACGGAAACCGAAAGGTTGAACACGAGTCATATGGATGATATGATCAACATGTTGATGTTCACCATTGAAGCTACATCATCTCACGTGATGATCGGTTTTGATGTAGTGGATTTGGATCGTGTACCACTTAACAACTATGAGGGATGTTGTATTAAGTGGGAGTTTATTAGTAATTAGATTAAAACATGAACTAATTATCATAAACATAGTCTGAGTAGTATTTTGAATTAATTTTGTAGTATTGGCATCCGTTTTTCTACCATGCGCTAGTCTTATTATTGAGATAGAAATACTGTTAAAATCTGATAAGAAACTTTACGGATTGGTACCGTATTGTTAAAGAATCAAGAATTGATTAAGTCCTATTGCAAACTTTTAGTAAACCTCACATTGTTGATTCAAAGAGCTATGGTTTAAATTAGTACCTACAATTATCTTGTCTCCGTGAAACTTGATGTTCAAATTCGTTTGAAAAGTAAGGAGCTGAAAAGTTTGTTTTCAGAAATAAGCGAGGTATGAGATATATGCGATATCTAAGACCTTACTGCAAGATGATAGAATATAATCTAGTGAGACTACATAAACTCATAAGTTTTATGGGAATGTACGAAGGTTGAAGACGCCAGGCGTCCCAATCCTCCAACTATTGGGGCACTAACGATATTCGCATATCCATGAAGTGATCGTCCTTAGTATGCACCGTTGCTAAGACTCGTCGTTTCGAAGCATCTCGTGATGATCGGGTGTTATCGATTCTACGTGTGCATACAACGGGTGCAAGCTAGATTTGCACATGCGAATACTAAGGTTAAACTTTACGAGCCTAGCATGTACAGACATGGTCTCGGAAAGTCGTCATGATATGATGGATAAAATTATGAGTGAAATTGTTCATCATATTACAAAGTTACTAATAGTGAAATCTGGAACACTTGTCATATGATGATCAACTTCAAAGTAAGAACCTCAAGGTTATTGGTATTTGACCAACAAACCTAGAAGTCAATGATGTTGAAGTGTTTTTCTGAATAATGAGGAAAGCTAAAAGAGAAACTATAAAAGATATTTTGGCAGAAAGAAAAGAAAAGACTAGAAAGTCTAGCTCAGGTGTATATAAATGATATACATGTTATGGATGTATTCCTCGTTTGGTCACACAATAAAATTCTTGGGTATTTGTACCACATTGGTTGGTATGAAGTGTCATACAAAACAACGCAATACAAGAATACAATGGCCTAAGTGACTGACAAGGAATATGATAGGTATGCACGTCTGGAACAAAAATAAAGTGTTATTATGTTCATCGTTGGCATTCTATCTAGCCCTTAGAATTTATAATAAAGAACTTAATAATTGTTATTTTGCTCTGGTCAAATGAAAACAATGAGTTGTTCAAATTATGACATTACTCCATGTATGATGGATAAGTTATTATAAATCTTAATGGTGAAACACACATACATAACACTGACGCTAAAATGCCATAAGGCAAATGATTTGAATTCCACTTATTTGTGGAACCGCCATTTAGGTCATGTTAGAAAGGAACGCATGAAGGAACTCCATGCAAATGGATTTTTGGAGTCACTTGATTTTTGAATCATTTGACGCTTGCAAATCTTTTCTAAAGAGAATGATTAAAATACCGTTCATAGGCCAAAAGTTGAACGGGCAACTAACTTAGTGGAAAAATACATGATGATGTATGTGGTTCACTGGGCATAGTTGTGTGCGGGAGATTCTTCTACTTCATGAAAACTTTCAACAATGAATTGAGTATATATATGTTGATATATTCAATAAGGAAGAAGTTTGAAACATTTGAATGGATTCAAATAAATTTCAGCATGAAGTGGAAATCATCGTAATAGAAAAGTCAAATATCTATGATTGGATCATGGTAGAAATATTTGAATTACGAGTTTTAGCGAACATCTAAGAGAGTTATGAAATTGTTCTACAACTCACATTTCTTGGAGTATCATAATGATGATATAGTATCCAAGATATGTATCCAAACCTTGTTGGATTAATGATGAGATAAAATATTATGACGCCATTATATTTTTGTGGATTATGCTTTAGTGACTACCGCTTTTACACTGAATAGAGCATCATCATGATCCGTTGAAATGACACCATACGAGTTATGGTATGGGTATAAACCCTAATAGTCTTTCTTTAAATTTTGGTCTAAGAGTTTACAACCAAAATCGGATGAATGTCTTTGTTGGTTATCCCAGAGAATTAATTGGGAATTCTTCCCACGAGACAAAGACAAAAGTGTTTGTCAATGTTTCTTATTTCCGAGAAATTGTTTCTAGTGAAGTATTTGAGTGGGAGGACAATATAATTTGATAAGGTTTATGAACCTGAGCATAATGATCAGAGTAGCGCAGCATCGGAATTTGTTTCGGAAGCGGCCACGACGATCATGGCTCCCATGACTACAAAGTGTTTTAGCCATGGAGATCGAAGTACATATTGAACCTTGTAGGTATGGTTTACTTTGTGATCAAATAAATGATTTGTGAACAAAGGATTGATTTTGAATAATGATAAACCAACTACAAACAAAGAAGTTATGATGGGCCCTGACTCCGTTAAAATGGCTATACGCCATGAAATCCAAGATAGATGAATACTTTTTGAAAGTAAATGGATCTATAAAATTGATGAACTTGGATGGAATATCCTTGAATAAGCTCGACTTGTCGAAAAGTTGTTTACGACAAAGTTCAAAGAGTTGACTACGATAAGATTAGATCTTCCGTAGTAATGCTTATAGTCTATGTGGATTATTCTAGTAATCGCTACATATTTCTTTCATGAGATATGATAGTAGGATGGCAAAATACATTGCTTAACAGAAGTGTGTATTAAAGGTGTATACAAGATACAACCAATTGTTTTGCTAGTCCGTGGAATACTAGATAGGTATACGAACTTCAATTGGATGAAGTGAGTATCGCGGAGTTGGAATCTTCACCGGATGAAATAGTCAAAGAGTTTTGATTTCATCAGAAACGATGAAGGTGCTTGCATTTGCAAGAAATTAAGTGGGAGCGCTGAGACATATTTGTAATACTTTATGTAGATGACATATCGTTGATTATAAATAGTGTAATTATATAATTGATTAAAAAGGTTTCATTGAGAATTAACTTCAATGAAAGAATATGGACTAAAACATATTTAGTGTCAAGATCTATGAAGATAGATTGAAACACATAATAAGTTTAAGTCAAAGTACATAGAAAGGATATTGAAGTAGTTCAATATTAAGAAAATGTTCTTGTCATGTGAAGTTTTAACAAGACTTGAGTGTATCTGACACTCAATGAGTAAAAACACATGAGTGATTTTAAATCACAATTAATATGTACACAATCAGATGTCCTGAGCTCTAAAAGTTAGGAGCATATACCAGAATGATTCATGTGATGATCATTGGACAAACAGTAAGAATATCCCTGTGTGCTTCAGAAGAACCAAGGACATATATATGTTTTTATATGGAGTAATGACAAACAAATCGCTGTAAGGTGTTGCACCGATATTTGTTTGGTCACATATAAGAATTAATTTCAAATCTCAATTAGGCTAAGTGTTATTAAAAAGGTAGCACAATGCTAGATTTAGAAGAGTTCTAAATATTGTGACGGATTCTACAAACGAAGGCAGAGTATGTCATTGTTTTGACAATGACTAAGGATGTTAAGTCGAAAAGTTCTTTGAGAACTTGGTGTAGTTCCGATAGTGTCAGAACTTTGAAGCTATATTGTGTGTGACAATATTAGTGACATATTTCAGACCGCGGAATTAAGGTTCCACCAGAGGACTAAGCATATATGCCGACTCATTTGGAAAATGAGTGATGCGTTGAGACGCATATGAATTGCAAAATACATACGTTTCTGAGCGTGTCAGAACCGTTGACTAAAACCTCTCCCGTGAGCAAAACATGATAAAGCACCAGAAGGCCAAGGTGTTATATCTTTACATATGTAAACTAGATTATTGACTCTAGTGCAAGTGGGAGACTGTTGGAGATATGCCCAAGAGGCAATAATAAATGGTTATTATATATCTTTGTGTTTATGATAATGTTTACATACCATGCTATAATTGTATTAACCGAAACATTGATACATGTGTGTTATGTAAACAAACAATGAGTCCCTAGTAAGCCTCTTAACTAGCTTGTTGATTAATAGATGATTAGTTTCATAATCATGAACATTGGATGTTATTAATAACAAGGTTATATCATTATATGAATGATGTAATGGACACACCCAATTAAGCGTAGCATAAGATCACGTCATTAAGTTATTTGCTATAAGCTTTCGATACATAGTTACCTAGTCCTTATGACCATGAGATCATGTAAATCACTTATACCGGAAAGGTACTTTGATTACATCAAACGCCACTGCGTAAATGGGTGGTTATAAAGGTGGGATTAAGTATCCGGAAAGTATGAGTTGAGGCATATGGATCAACAGTGGGATTTGTCCATCCCGATGACGGATAGATATACTCTGGGCCCTCTCGGTGGAATGTCGTCTAATGTCTTGCAAGCATATGAATAAGTTCATAAGAGACCACATACCACGGTACGAGTAAAGAGTACTTGTCAGGAGACGAGGTTGAACAAGGTATAGAGTGATACCGAAGATCAAACCTCGGACAAGTAAAATATCGCGTGACAAAGGGAATTGGTATCGTATGTGTATGGTTCATTCGATCACTAATGTCATCGTTGAATATGTGGGAGCCATTATGGATCTCCAGATCCCGCTATTGGTTATTGGTCGGAGTGAGTACTCAACCATGTCCGCATAGTTCGCGAACCGTAGGGTGACACACTTAAAGTTGGATGTTGAAATGGTAGAACTTGAATATGGAATGGAGTTCGAATATTTGTTCGGAGTCCCGGATGAGATCCCGGACATCACGAGGAGTTCCGGAATGGTCCGGAGAATAAGATTCATATATAGGATGTCATTTTATGTGTTTGAAAATGATTCGGAAGGTTCTATGGAAGGTTCTAGAAGGTTCTAGAAAAGTCCGGAAGAAACCGCTAAGGAAGGAGGAGTCCCGGAGGGACTCCACCTCCCATGGCCGGCCAACCCTAAGGGGAGGAGTCCCAAGTGGACTCCCCAAAGGGGCCGGCCACCCCCCACATGGAAGGGGGGAATCCCACCTCAAGTGGGATTCCCACCTTGGGTAGGTTTCCCTATCACATGGAAGGTTTTGGGTTCGGGTCTTATTCGGAGACTTGTAGTCCAACACTTGGGGCTTCCACCTATATAATGAGGAGCCAAGGGGAGGGGGCCGGCCACCACAACAAGCCACAAGCTGGCCGCACCCCTTGAGGCCGGCCACCCCCTCTCCCCAAACCCTAGCCGCCCCGCTCCTCCACCATATCCCGCACGCTTAGCGAAGCTCCGCCGGATTTCTCCACCGCCACCGACACCACGCCGTCGTGCTGTCGGATTCAAGAGGAGCTACTACTTCCGCTGCCCGCTGGAACGGGAGGTGGACGTCGTCTTCATCAACAACCGAACGTGTGACCGAGTACGGAGGTGCTGCCCGTTCGTGGCGCCGGAACCGATCGTGATCAAGATCTTCTACGCGCTTTTGCAAGCGGCAAGTGATCGTCTACCGCAGCAATAAGAGCCTACTCTTATAGGCTTTGGAATCTCTTCAAGGGTTAGTCTTGATCATCCCCTCGTTGCTACCGTCTTCTAGATTGCATCTTGGCTTGGATTGTGTGTTCGCGATAGGAAAATTTTTGTTTTCTTTATTGTACATAGAGGATGACATGCGGGTCCCATGAGCCAACAACTTACTCGTCGTTTCAGAGGGCCGAGGCGGCATGAGATCGAAAGAAAAAGGAAAGTGACCAAATATCAGGAGCAAAAAATAATCCATGAAAAGAAACTTTCATTGTACATAGAGGATGACATAGGGTCCCATGTTGTAGCAGCGGTCTGAACGTTTCAAGGACGGCATGAGATCGAAAGAAAAAGGCAAGTGACCAAATATCAGGAGCCAAAAATAATCCAAGAAAAGAAACTTTTATTGTACCTTTGAGAGTCGGCATGAGATTGAAAGAAAAAGGCAAGTGACCAAATATCAGGAGCCAAAAACCTAGAAAAGAAACTTTTATTGTACATAGAGTATGACATGCGGGTCCCATGACGCTGCAGCATCCTCAACGTTTCCAAGGCGGCAGGGGATCAAATGAAAAGGAAATAGCCAAAAAGCAGAGGGTGAAAAAAATCGAAGAAAAGAAACTTTTATTGTTCATAGTGGATGACATGTGGGACCCATGAGGCAGCAGCATCCTCAACGTTTCCAAGCAGCAGGGGATCGAAAGAAAAAGGAAATAGCCAAAAATCAGAGCGTGAAAAATAATCCAAGAAAAGAAACTTTTATTTTACATAGAGGATGACATGTGGGTCCCATTTTGCAGCAGCGGTCTCAATGTTTCATATGCGGCTTGAGATCAAAAGAAAACGAAAGTAGCCCGAAATTAGGGGGAATAAAACTCCAAGAAAAGAAAGTTTTTTGTACATAGAGGATGACATACGGGTCCCAAGGCGGCAGGGGAACAAAAGAAAAAGGAAATAGCCAAAAATCAGAGGGGTGAAAAAAAATCCAAGAAAAAAGAAACTTTTAGAGTTCATAGTTCATAGAGGATGACATGCGGGTCCCATGAGGCAGCAGCGTCCACAACGTTTCCAAGGCGGCACACAGGACCAAAAGAAAAAGGATGTACCCCTGCTGGGCCTTTTGATCAAAAAATAATCCAAGATAAGGAAGATATAAATTGGGGCTGCCTGGCCATCTGGGCCTTCTAACCTGCTGGACGTCTTTTGACTCGTACAATTTCAGCCCACTCCAAAACAAGAAAGTCCTATGCTTCGCAAAAACAAAACAAAAACAAGGAGATTCATATTAGTTCGTTTATGTAAAAATAAAGATTTAATTTATCCGTTTGCAATAGCTCAGAGCGAAATACACTTTTTATTGTCTGTAAAATAATCAAGATATCACATGTTTCTTGTACGGGGAGGCTGACATCGGGACCCATGAGCCAGCAGCGTCGTCAAAGTTTTAAAGGCGGCAGGGGATCGAAAGAAAAAATAAATCAAAAATCAGTTGGTAAAAAAATCGAAGAAAAGAAACATTTATCGTTCTGAGAGGATGACATGCGGGACCCATGTGGCAGCAGCATCCTCAACGTTTCCAAGGCAGCACGGGATCCAAAAAAAGGCAAAATAGCCAGAAATTAGGGGTCAAAATAACTCCAAGAAAAGAAAGGTTTATCGTCCATAGAGTCTGACATGTGGGACCCATTAGCGAGCAGATTCTTCAACGTTCAAAGGCGGCAGGGGATCAAAAGAAAAAGGAAGTAGCCAGAAATTAGGGGTAAAAAATAACTCCAACAATGGAAACTTTTATTGTTCATAGAGGATGACATGCGGGACCCATGAGCCAGCAGCTTCCTCAACGTTTCAAAGGCGGCATGGGATCGAAAGAAAAAGGCAAGTGACCAAATATCAGGAGCCAAAAATAATCCAGGAAAAGAAACTTTATTGTACATAGAGGATGACATGCGGGTCCCATTTAGCAGCAGTATCACCGTTTGAGATGCGGCAGGAGGTCTCGAAAGAAAAAAGGCAAGTGACCAAATATCAGGAGCCAAAAAAATCCAAGAAAAGAAAGTTTTATAGTACATAGAGGATGACATGCGGGTCCCATTTAGCATCAGCGGTATCACCGTTTGGGAGGCGGCAGGGGATCGAAAGAAAAAGGCAAGTGACAAAATATGAGGTGCCAAAAATAATCAAAGAAAAGAAAGTTTTCAACGTTTCAAAGGCGGCAGGGGATCAAAAGAAAAAGGAAGTAGCCAGAAATTAGGGGGCAAAAATAACTCCAAGAAAGGAAACTTTTATTGTTCGTAGAGGATGACATGGGGGACCCATGAGCCAGCAGCTTACTCAACGTTTCAAAGGTGGCATGAGATCGAAAGAAAAAAACGCAAGTGACCAAATATGAGGTGCCAAAAATAATCAAAGATTTATTGTACATAGAGGATGACATGCGGGTCCCATTTTGCAGCAGCGGTCTCAATGTTTGAAATGCGGCTTGAGATCAAAAGAAAAAGAAAGTAGCTAGAAAGTAGGGGGTCAAAAAAAATCCAAGAAAAGAAAGTTTTATAGTACATAGAGGATGACATGCGGGTCCCATGTGCCAGCAGCTTACTCAACGTTTCAAAGGGGCCAGGGGATCAAAAGTAAAAGGCAAGTGACGAAATATCAGGAGCCAAAAATCAAAGGGTGAAAAAAAATCCAAGAAAACAAACTTTTATAGCACATAGAGGATGACATGCGGGTCCCATGAGCCAGCAGGTTCCTCAACGTTTCAAACGTGGCATGAGATCGAAAGAAAAAGGCAAGTGACGAAATATCAGGAGCCAAAAATAATTCAAGAAAAGAAACTTGATTGTACATAGAGGATGACATGCGGGTCCCATGTGTAAGCAGCTTACTCAACGTTTCCAAGGCGGCAGGGCATCAAAAGAAAAAGGAAATAGACAAAAATCAGAGAGTGAAAAAAACCATAGAAAATAAACTTTTATAGCACATAGAGGATGACATGCGGGTCCCACGAGCCAGCAGGTTCCTCAAAGTTTCAAACGTGGCATGAGATCGAAAGAAAAAAGGCAAGTGACCAAATATCAGGAGCCAAAAATAATCCAAGAAAAGAAAGTTTATTGTACGTAGAGGATGACATGCGGGTCCCATTTTGCAGCAGCGGTATCACCGTTTGAGAGGCTGCACGGGATCGAAAGAAAAAGGAAAGTGACCAAATATCAGGAGCCAAAAATAATCCAAGAAAAGAAATTTTATTGTACGTAGAGGATGACATGCGGGTCCCATTTTGCAGCAGCGGTCTCAACGTTTCCAAGGCGGCACAGGACCAAAAGAAAAATGAAGTAGCCAGAAATCAGGGGGTGAAAAAAATCCAAGAAGAAAGATTTCAATTGGGCTGCATCTGGACATCTGGGCTTTCGAACTATCCTGCTTGGCCTTTTGACTCGTACAATTTCAGCCCACTCCAAAACAGGAAAGTTCCGAATTTTCTAAAAAAACAGGAAAGTCCTATGCTTCGCAAAGACAAAAAAACAAGGAGATTCAACATATAAGTTTGTTTATGTAAAAATAAAGATTTAATTATCCGTTTGAAATAGCTCAGAGCGCAATACATTGTTTATTGTCTGCAAAATAATCAAGATATCATATGTTTCTTGTACGGGGAGGCTGACATCGGGGACCCATGAGCCAACAGCGTCGTCAACGTTTTAAAGGCGGCAGGGGATGGAAAGAAAAAATAAACCAAAAATCTGTTGGTAAAAAATCCAAGAAAAGAAACATTTTCGTTCTGAGAGGATGACATGCGGGACCCATGAGGCAGCAGCATCCTCAGCGTTTATTGTTCATAGAGGTTGACATGTGGGACCCGTGAGCCAGCGGCGTCCTCAACGTTTTAAAGGCTGCAGGTGATCGAAAGAAAAAATAAGCCAAAAATCGTTTGGTCAACAAAATCCAAGAAAATAAACATTTACCGTTCTGAGAGGATGACATGCGGGACCCATGAGGCAGCAGCATCCTCAACGATTCCAAGGCGGCAGGGGAAATATCCAGAAATTAATGAGGGGTTCAAAATAAATCCATCAAAGGAAACTTTTATTGTTCATAGAGGATGACATGTGGGACCGACCTGCCAACAGCGTCCTCATCGTTTCAAAGGGGCAGGAGATCAAAAGAAAAAGGCAAATAGCCAGAAATTAGGGGTAAAAAATAACTCCAAGAAAGGAAACTTTTATTGTTCGTAGAGGATGACATGCGGGACCCATGAGCCAGCAGCTTACTCAACGTTTCAAAGGCGGCATGAGATCGAAAGAAAAATGCAAGTGACAAAATATCAGGAGCCAAAGATAATCCAAGAAAAGAAACTTTATTGTACGTAGAGGATGACATGCGGGTCCCATTTAGCAGCAGCGGTCTCAGCGTTTCAAATGCGGCTTGAGATCAAAAGAAAAGAAAGTTAATTGTACATAGAGGATGACATGCGGGTCCCATGAGTCAGCAGCTTACCATACGTTTCCAAGGCGGCGGGGATCAAAAGAAAAAGGAAATAGCGAAAAATCAGAGGGTGAAAAAATAAAGAAAATAAACTTTTATAGTACATAGAGGATGACATGCGGGTCCCATGAGCCAGCAGGTTCCTCAACGTTTCAAACTTGGCATGAGATCGGAAGAAAAAGGCAAGTGACCAAATATGAGGAGCCAAAAATAATTCAAGAAAAGAAAGTTTTATAGTACATAGAGGATGACATGCGGGTCCCATTTAGCAGCAGCGGTATCAGCGTTTGAGAGGTGGCAGGGGATCAAAAGAAAAAAGAAATTGCCAAAAATCAGATGGTGAAAAAAACCAAGAAAATGAACTTTTATAGTACATAGAGGATGACATGCGGGTCCCATGAGCCAGCAGGTTCCTCAACGTTTCAAACGTGGCATGAGATCGAAAGAAAAAGGCAAGTGAAAAAATATGAGGAGCCAAAAATAATTCAAGAAAAGAAAGTTTTATAGTACATAGAGGATGACATGCGGGTCCCATTTAGCAGCAGCGGTATCACCGTTTGAGAGGCGGGGGATCGAAAGAAAAAGTCAAGTGACCAAATATGAGGTGCCAAAAAATCCAAGAAAAGAAAGTTTTATAGTACATAGAGGATGACATGCGGGTCCCATTTAGCAGCAGCGGTATCACCGTTTGAGAGGCAGCAGGGGATCGAAAGAAAAAGTCAAGTGACCAAATATGAGGTGCCAAAAAAAATCCAAGAAAAGAAAGTTTTATAGTACATAGAGGATGACATGCGGGTCCCATTTAGCAGCAGCGGTATCACCGTTTGAGAGGCAGCAGGTGATCGAAAGAAAAAGTCAAGTGACCAAATATGAGGTGCCAAAAAAAATCCTAGAAAAGAAAGTTTTATAGTACATAGAGGATGACATGCGGGTCCCATTTAGCAGCAGCGGTATCACCGTTTGAGAGGCAGCAGGGGATCGAAAGAAAAAGTCAAGTGACCAAATATGAGGTGCCAAAAAAAATCCAAGAAAAGAAAGTTTTATAGTACATAGAGGATGACATGCGGGTCCCATTTAGCAGCAGCGGTATCACCGTTTGAGAGGCGGCAGGGGATCGAAAGAAAAAGGTAAGTGACCAAATATTAGGTGCCAAAAATAATTCAAGAAAAGAAAGTTTTATAGTACATAGAGGATGACATGCGGGTCCCATTTAGCAGCAGCGGTATCACCGTTTGAGAGGCGGCAGGGGATCGAAAGAAAAAGGCAAGTGACCAAATTTGAGGTGCCAAAAAAACTCCAAGAAAAGAAAGTTGATTGCACATAGAGGATGACATGCGGGTCCCATTTAGCAGCAGCGGTCTCAACGTTTCCAAGGCGGCAAGGGATCAAAAGAAAAAGGAAGTAGCCAGAAATCAGGTCAAAAAAATCCAAGAATAGAAAGAATTTTGGTTCATAGAGGATGACATGCGGGACCCATGATCCTGCATCGTAAACGGCTCGATCGGAGAACGTTGAACGAGATGGCGCGATCTAGAAAAAAACAATGCCAGAGAGGCTGCCATCTGGGCCCTACATCCCTCGGCGGTGCGGATTTGCGTTGACTCGGCCGGCGAACCCGAGATTTCGAGATGCACCACGTCCCGGGCCACCATACGCCACGTTTTGGCCGCTTTCGTCGGGCTAGGTGGCCTCAAAAACGAAAAAAAAAGTTTTGACATGCACCACGGAGGGACCAAAATCGTCGGCCATGGTACACCAGCAACCACGGCGCGACTTCAACTTCGTCGGCCATGGCAACTTTTCTTGTAGTGTGACATAGGCATCCCCAATGGGCCTGCCAAAGATGGTACCCGGGGTTTACTGAAGGCCCAGGACTCGAAGAATAAGAAGATTCGGAAGCCCATTTAGTGTTAAGGAAAGATAGATTGTATTAGGAAAGATAGAGATTTGTAATCTTACGGGTTGGGTACGAAACCCTCCCGAACTCTGTAACTTGTGTATTACGAAACCCTCGGCTCCACCCTCTATATAAGGGGGAGTCGAGGGACAAAGAAAGGATCGAATCTATTGTCAACAGAACCCTAGTTTTCATAATCAGCGAGTACTTTTCGGCTGAAACCTTCGAGATCTACTTGCCCTCTACTTCTAGCAAAACCCTAGTCTACAATCTGTAGGCATTGACAAATTAATCCTTTGTCAATTGGCGCCGTCTGTGGGAATTAGAGGTTGCAAGGAGCTGATCTCGATGGCACGTCCAGAATCGTCGACTTCGTCGGTGGCTAGCAATGCGATGGATCGAGGTAAACGGGAAAAAACTGATCTAGTCGATTTTATTCCTCACCCGCCCTCCCGTATGGATGCATGTGCCTATCTGGAGGAGCCCATCGTCATGACGTTCGGAGAATTCCGATTTGGCGTCAACAAGGAAGGATCCTACCGTCTCGAAGTTCCGATCTCGTCGGAATTTTCAGCGGTCGATTCTGACTTTTCGTCGAGTGACGAGGAGTTTTCGTCGCCACGCTTCATCGACACCAAGGCAAGCGGAAAGCTCGCCAAGATCTTCAGCGACACATCTTTCGAGTCGTCTGCGGACTCCTTTATAAGCAGCGATTCCGACAGCGTCGACAGCTTCAACTTCATCGACAAATCTGCTGCCATCGGAAAGGTCTTCACCAATCTATATGATGGTGTCACCAATCCCGACAAAAATCAATACTCAAAATACCATCAAATCTGTGCAATTGAAGAGGCAGGCCGAGCAGAACCAGAGACGTCAGAGGCTTTCGATGATTTGGGAAATCCATACGTCGATCCCGCTGATCTCAGAAGAGGCCTAGGCACTAAATATGTCGGGTCTTCATCGCAAAGAGTTCAACTCCCGCAAGCAGCATGGGATAGGGCCGCAAGAGCCATGGATGGTTCAGAACCAATGACCACCACTGCTACTCATAGAACTACAAGCCTATCAATATAAACTTGCTCGGTTGAGTAGGGAGGAAAAACAGACAACATCCCTGAATAGAAGAAAAGAGCAGCTCAGCGACAATCAGAAACCGGAGATAGCCATAGAGACGCTCGAAGAAGAGCAAGATCTCGGCTGCAAAATATACCCGAAGAAGAGAGAGGAAACATAATTCAAAATCTCGACATGTCCTTCATGTCGATTGATACAAGGGGAAATATCATCCCGAAAACGCCAGAAGCAGGATACATGGCAACGCAAGCTTACATCCTCGCGTCCAGACCACCCCCTGGGGACCCGAGAGAAGCATTGTTTAATATGGCAATGGCTGGAGTTGGAGTTATGGGAACAGCGTTTGCAGCCACGCCTCCCGAAGAAAATCCTAGGCAAAATAGTCCACGACCCACCGCAGCGGTGCAAGATCCACCAAGAACAAGTGGAGCAAGAGACACAGCAGCTCAAGTAAGGGTGGATAGAGCGCGACAAGAAAGAAGAGAACGTCAGCATTCACCAGAAGTTGCCGACGAAGATATGTGTGGGCTCCCGTGCTTTACGAGACGAGTTCGAAAAACTCGCGTCCCGAAAGGGTTCAAGTTACCCGAAAATTTCAAGAAATTCGACGGCCTGCAGGATCCCGAGGATTGGCTCGTTGATTATCTCGAGATGGTGAAGCTAGTAGGAGGAACCAGAGCAACCATGCAAAGTATCCAAGTTCACGTGAGTGGTGCCGCGAGATCTTGGATAAAGAAACTTCCCCCAGGTTCCATCGACAGCTGGGATAGTTTTGAGGACATCTTCGTGAGGAATTTCCGATCCACCTGCAAGAAACCTGCGTCATTGGAAGAGTTAAGGGCGTGTCGACAGAAACACGACGAGTCGATGAGGAAATATATACAGAGGTGGAACATTATTAAAAACTCGGCAGAGGATATATCTGACGAGAGAGCAATAGACGCGTTCGTGGCAGGAATTCGACGAGGAGATTTCGTCGAGGACTTAGGAAGAACCAACCCTAAGACAATATCAGCACTGATGGAGATAGCAAACAAGTGGGCAGATGGAGAAGACGCAATATACAACAAGCGACATAGGTCGCCAGAAGAGGATCGCGGTCGAAATTTTCAAAATAGAAGGCGATTTTCTCGCCAGTTCTACAATAATGATGCTCCTGGCCACATATCGGCTGGTTTCCGAGGAAACTCTGGAGGAAATAGTCGAGATGATTACCAAAGGAGCAATGAACAACAAGGTGACAATAGAGGTGATTTCCGCGGGAATAGGCAAAATACACTACAAGAAAAGTTCTGATAGACAACGTCTCAAAATCGTCCGCTAAGGGGTATTTTTCGTCGCCTATGGGCCTAACCCGACGATATGGGTTATGTTGTGGAAACTGCGTCAGGCAAAGTCCTACGACGATTTTTTCGGTCCGTCGCGCTTGGGCTCCCTCCTGCCACGGAAAATCGGACCGTTGCCCAAGTGTTTCCGGGAGCCCGTTGACTGCTGACGTCATGCAAACTGACACGTGGCAGACGCTGTTAACGGCGTTAACCGGCTGAAACCCCGTGGTAGATGGTAGGCCCACACGAGGCCTGCCACGTCTTAAGCGGGCCGACCCATTAAGTTTGCGGGCCGGGCCAGCTGACTTAGTTTGACCGGTCAACTATATAGCTGGGCTGGTCCATTAGTTACGTGGGCCGGGCCTAACCTCTAAAGTTGACTGGTCAAAACTTTAATGGGCCGGCCCACTAAGCATGTGGGCCGGGCCGAATGCACTCGTTTGACCGGTCAACAGGCAAAAGGGCCGGCCCACAAGACATGTGGGACCCACTTTCCTGTTATCGGGCCATTTAACAAGTGGGGTCCGCCTTAAAGCAAGTGGGCCGGCCCAAAAATTATTGGGCCGGCCCAATTAGCATGTGGGTCCCACTTTCCTGCTATCGGGCCGGCCCATTTAGTACGTGGGGTCCACATTAGATCAACTGGGATGGCCCAACAAGCCAGTGGGCCGGGCCAAAAGCACAGGTGGGTCCCACTTTCCTGTTAAAGGGCCAACCCATTTAGTATGTGGGGTCCACCATATAGCAAGTGGGCCGGCCCAACAAGATAGTGGGACGGGCCAAAACACAGTGGGTCCCACTTTTAAAGGGCTGGCCCATTTAGTATGTGGGGTCCACCATATAGCAAGTGGGTCGGCCCAACAAGATAGTTGGCCGGGCCAAAACACATGTGGGTCCCACTTTCCTGTTAAAGGGCCGGCCCATTTAGTATGTGGGGTCCACCATATAGCAAGTGGGCCGACCCAACACGCTAGTGGGCCGGGCCAAAACACAGGTGGGTCCCACTTTCCTCTTAAAGGGCCGGCCCGTTTAGTATGTGGGGTCCACCATATAGCAAGTGGGCCGGCCCAACAAGATAGTAGGGCCAAAAACACGGTGGGTCCCACTTTCGTCTTAAAGGGCCGGCCCATTTAGTATGTTCGGTCCACCACAAAAGCAATTGGGCTGGCCCCGCTAGTTAGTGGGCCGGCCCAGTTAGAGTGTGGGGTCCACCTTAAAGCAAGTGGGCCGGCCCAATTAGAGTGTGGGGTCCACCGTAAATCAAGTGGGCTGGCCCAATAAGTAAGTGGGCCAGCCCGTTTAGTTGTTGTTTATATGCCGGCGTAATAGGCGCTTTAGGATTTTGCGAGCCGGCACATATGTGATTTCGCTTAATTGGGCCGTTTAAGGGATGGGAATTCGTGATTTAGATACTGAGAATATTTACGCAGCATTGATTTCTGTCGGATAGCCTCACTTACCACAAGCACCAAAGAAAAAATGCGCGAAAGAACTATAAAAACTAACTAAATATTACATCAGCTGCAAGGCTTTGAAAAAATATTACAGAACCCAGAGAAATTGAATGGTAATTAAACCTAGCAATACAATGAAGCGATCCGACAATCTTTTAAGTTGTCCATGCAACACCTATATCTGAAACAAAGACATTACAAGTTAAGACAGCAACAATGGAAACGCAAAGACACTGCAATATTGTTTGCCAAAGAATTTGGAACTCATCATTTCGTCGTTATAACAAGATCATTGTAATGCGCACAATAAGCAAACAAAGAGTGCATGCCGCATACCAACAGCCAATATAACAGAGCATGTTAGAATGAAACAGCAGACTTACTACTGTCGAGTCCCATGCAAACCAACATGTTCAGGGAGTACAAAATTGGCATGAACAACATAGTAGCAGGCTATAAATTTTGTAACAACGACTGAGCAAGATGAAGTTATGATGGCTACATCTACAGAGCAGGGAATGTAAACCAAAAATAGAAGTTACGATGGCAAAAGCTAAAGAGGAGGGAATGTGAACCAACATGTGCCAAGTGCAATTACTTCATTTTGGCCGTGAACTAAATAATACTCCTGAACTTATAGTGAAGGGGATGCAAATCAAGATGTTTCGGGATATAAACTTGTAATGAGCAACACATAGAGGATAGTTAATGCTGGAGCTTAGGATGGACCAGATACAGAATATAGTGGGATCACCTGTGAACTTGTATAAGAGGGAATGCAAACCAATATGTTCAGCTTTCCATATGTGAGCGTCATGCCAAGTCAGAGAAACAAGTCAATAATGCAGCTTTTGAAGAACAAGATGGCACGCAAAATTATTATCTAGTAGTATGACAAGTTTATTTGTACTACAGGCTAGATAGCAGAGTGATAGCATGCCAAACTAAGTCCTTACTTTGTTAGCTTACAATGAACTAGATACAAAACAATGGCATCACCTGTAGTACAGGGAATGCAAGCCAACATGTTCATGGAGTAAAAAATTGGCACAAACAACATAGTAGCAGGCCATAATTTTTGTAACAACGACTGAGCAAGATAAAGTTATGATGGCTAGATCTACAGAGCAGGGAATGTAAACCAAATATAGAAGTTACGATGCCAAAAGCTATAGAGCAGGGAATGCGAACCAACATGTGCAATTACTTAAAATTGGCCATGAACTAAATAATAGCAGGATGTTACTATAATACCTATAATTTTTGTAACAACGACTGAGCAAGATAGAAGTTATGATGGCTACATCTACAGAGCAGGGAATGCAAACCAAAATGTTCAATCGCTTAAAGTTAGCAATGAAGTAGAAAATAGCAACGTGTTACGGTCATAGCTAGGAATGAACTAAAAGAGCTTCAGACAAACAAGCATCTGAACCCAGAACATGGCGCTAAAACAAGGGACTTACATTAGGAGAAGCACTCTGTGGGAGTCACAGCAGATCTTCCTGGGGTTGATAGATCCGGTGATGAAGTACGCTACATGTGCTACTTGGGGTTGGAGAGACGGCCATTACACTTCATGATTACTCATCTCATCTGCAAAAACGTAACGGCGCGTCGTTAGCACAAACAGGTTCCCCCAAGATTAAACAAGAACTTGCAGGCAAGCAATAGAAAAGCGACAGTAGAAGAGTTTAGATCATGCACGGCGCCGGTGAAGCAGATCCGGTTCATGCACAGCGGTGTCGGTGAGCAAGATCCGATGCGGTGGACGACGGATCCGGCGAAGCGGCTCAGCTGAAGCGACTGCGGTAGACTGCTGGATGAGCATATGGTTTCGAGGTACGGCGGGGATGATCCGGTCCGGTTGATGACGGCGTCGATGAAGCGGCTCCGGCAGGCAGCCGGTGACGAGGATCGCGAGGGCTCGGGTAGACCAGGGAAGTCCGGCGGGGATGTTCCGGTGCGGTGGTCGTGGAGGTGGGAGAGAGGGACTTGGGAAGTTCCGGTGGGTGGTCTGAGGGAAATGAATTTTTTTTGGGAGGGTTTCCGGGCTAGGGAGGTGGTGATCCAAAAAATGACGGGCATACCCCCCCACCAACCGACTTTGCTGCCATCTCCACAGGGGTAGAATGGGAATTTGGAAGCGTGTGAAATTTTTGTATTTTGTGGGCGGGAAGTTTTGCCGCTATGAGATTTTGAATTTGGCTACCGTCCAAGTATAATGATAAAAAATTGTGACACCGTACTAGTACCTCTGTTCAAGGCCGAGTGCAAAATCAAATCATCATCACATTAAATACCGGTTACTATCATCGTGATCTATCTTCTTATCCCATTCAAAAACCCGTCTGAAATATTTCAGGATTGGCGGGAGATTTTGCCGCCCGACTGAGATTTGATTTTGAATATGGCTATGGTCAAGTAATATAATATAATACTAATATAAAGACGGTACACCTGGTTAAGTACTAATTGCTCTGCTCCGGCAGTCAAGGCCAGCAGCCACATCAAGCCATCATCATTACAAACAAAATCAGTCAAATCTAGAAGCTAGTATAGGAAAAATCACAGCAGCATAATAAATCCAGAAAACTAAGTACGGAGTATAATACATCAACTGCATACAACAGCCAAAAGCAGCCAATAACAATGTTAATGTTCACGACAAACTAATCTGAAAATAATACAAGACGCAATGTATGGCCAACATGAAGATTAGGATACCCCAAGATGAATGAATCTGATCTTCATTCAGCATATATTTCTTCGTCACTCCGTTCTCTGATCTGAAGGAAATATTCATTGAACTCCTTCCGTCTGCAGTGTGCAGCCAATACATCCTCCAAACGGTATGGCCTTTGTTCATTTCTCATACCATAGTTTCCTAATCTATCCACACGTATTGGCCACTCATCCCAGGCCTTTATATCATCAAAGTACTCTCTGATATAACCCAAATCTGCGTAGTAGATGCAGCCAGGTCGAAGTGTCGGGTGCACTCTGGTGTCGACGGAGATACACCGGATATAATGGACGAAGAAGGCACGACTGCCAATGTTATTGACGGCATGGAGAGAGCGGCTCTCAGTGTCCACACGGTACACCAATGGTTGACCTTCCTCCAAATGCTTGTTGTCCAACAACACAAGCAGCAGAGCACCATCCGACTTCACAAGGTAGAACTTGTTATTTCCAAGTTCTGGAAATGAAAATAGTGTATCCATGTTGACACTGCTCGCGCGCTGCTCCAACTGGACATTGTTGGTGCACACTAATTTTCCGAACTCAAAATTGTTCACAGCTATTGCATACAATTCACCATTGAACGGGGTAATGCAACGCAGAGAATGGTGCTCGGTCGAAAATCTTCCTTCTCCCCAGTCTTCATCTATACCCTTAGTTGGAGTGCTCTCATCGACCCAAGCAATTTCCGCCGGGTAATCTTTGGAAACGAAGACCATAGTCGGGGACTTCATTACAGCGACTGACTTCAGAATAACATATGGCATATGCGCCTCAAACCTAGTATTCAATGTCTTTGTGAGTGGGTTCAGAAGCCGTATCTTGTGCGGCTGGTTCTTCTGGGCAAGGACGATGACGCCACGGTAAAAGCCGACGAAGTAGTATCTAAAATATATTGATGAAGATAACATTCAGCACTAAGATGTTTACGATTGAAAATAAAAATAGATTAACTCTATAGATATGGAGGAATTTGAACCTTGCATGAACTTCCGTTAGATCGATGGTGACGTAGCGGGATGTGCGGAGGTTCGCCAGTAAGCAGTCCCCGATCTTGTGAAGTGGTCCGTCAGCCTGAGAGAGGCCCAGTCCACGGAGGCGCCGCGCTTGGATGCGCCGCCCTCGGAGGCGACGGTCTCGGGGGCGACGGCCGCCGGCGCATTCTTCTTGTCCATCGCCGGCAGGGAACGCGCGTAGGGCGGTTGGTGTTTTTTCATTCGATTTGGAGAAGTTGATGGGACGTGAGAGGCGTGGTTGCGTGCGTGAGTGAGAATGAGACTGTGTGCAGAGGGAGGGACAGAGGGGCTCTGTACAGGCAACGTGACGGTTGGTCTCGGCAGTTTCTCAAAAAAGCTAGACGTTTGGTCTCAACACGCGCACCGCCTAACCGCTGCGCACCACGACACGCGTCCGTGGTACTGCACGTCTGCACCGTTACGTGTACTCAGTTCTACCGTCGAGCCTTACACTGGAAAAATATATGTACTCCGTACTCAGTTTTCCCCTCGAGTACTAGTGGCTAGTGCAATATACTCAGTTTTACCCTCAAGTGGCTGGTCAACAGAGAGTCAACAAATGGGATTAAGTTGTCTAATTGAGTAATTTCATGCGCAAAAAAATAAAATCATAGTGCCTCCTACTCATGGAGTCTTGTTAAGAAGAGGAGGTCTAACACGTGGAAAACAGAATAGCACACCACAGGTCCGAAATGATGGAAAGGGCTAGGCAATCCACTTATTATAGATCTCAACAAAAACCACATGGAACTAGTATATTAAACTTATGCAGTAGCCAACGCAACCAAAAGTCAGAAGTGCAGGCTGAGTCCCAAAGGCACAACACAATACGGAAACTTGCAAACTTATATAAAAGGGGCTATGCAACCCACTTATACACACATTAACAGCCATCCTCGTGTGTGACAAGAGAAATTCAACACTGGATTCGAGGTAGGCACATGAATTTCACCGAGGAGAAATGGGATCATTATGGTTCCAGAAAAGGATTTGTGTCCCGGATATTGATGAGATCAAGGAAGTTATACTCCGGGAAGCACATCAAACACCATACTCCATACATCCAGGAAGTACAAAGATGTACATGGATCCCAAGGAATTATTCTGGTGGAATAACATGAAGAGAGAAATAGCACAATACGTGGCAGAATGCCATACATGTCAAAGAGTGAAAGCTGAACATCAAAGTCCGGCAGGAAAGTTACAACCCTTACCAATCCCAGAATGGAAATGGGAAGAGATAGGAATGGATTTCATCACCGGACTACCCATGACTAATAAAAAGAAGGACATGATATGGGTAATCGTGGACCGGTTGACGAAAAGTGCACACTTCTTAGCAGTAAACCAGCAGGATAAAGGGGAGAAACTCATCGATCTTTACATCAAAGAGATCGTGAGTAAACATGGAGTGCCCAAGAAGATAGTGTCAGATCGAGGATCCGTGTTCACATCAGCATTTTGGAAGCAACTACATGAAGCTTTAGGATCCAAGCTAGATTATAGCACCGCCTATCATCCTCAGACAGGTGGACAAACAGAGAGAACAAACCAGATATTGGAAGATATGCTTAGGGCTTGTGCCCTAGACTTCGGAGGATCATGGGAGGAACACTTACCACTAGCAGAGTTTTCATACAACAATAGCTATCAAAGCAGCATCAAGATGGCACCATTCGAAGCTCTATACGGAAGGAAGTGTAGATCACCGATATGTTGGTATGAAGCTGGATCAAGCAAGGAGTTCAATCCTGATTATGTCAAGGAAAAGCAACAAATCATTGACATTATAAGAGATAGACTGAAGATAGCCCAAAGTCGACAGAAGAGCTATGCAGACCAAAAGAGAAGGACTTGGGAGCCACAAGTTGGAGACATGGTATATCTCAAGGTAAGTCCGATGAAAGGTCTTCAGAGATTCGGAGTAAAGGGAAAGTTGATCCCTAGATACATCGGACCTTTCAAGATACTGAGTCAAAACCGAGGGTTAGCCTTTGAATTGGATCTACCGGGAAGGTTAGCTCAAGTTCACAATGTATTCCATGTGTCTCAACTCAGAAAGTGTTTAAAGACCCCAGATGAGCCAGTATCTCATGACGAGCTCGAGTTACAACCAGACTTGACTTACATCGAGAAGCCAGCCAAGATTCTCGAGGAAAACTGGAAACAACTCAGGAATAGAGCCATAAAGTACTGCAAGATACAATGGAAGCATCACCCCGAGAGGGAAGCCACCTGGGAAAAGGAAGAAGACCTGAGGAAAACATACCCCGAACTGTTCAGGTATTACAACCACAACTTCGGGACGAAGTTTTCTTTAAGGGGGAAAGGCTGTAATGTCCCAGGTTTAGAGACGATCGAGGGGTAGATTTTAGAAAGGGATGTGCATTGCATTGTAAATTCTGGGGAAATTTCGCGCTTTTAAACAAAAACTGCATCGAAGGGGGACAAGTTTCTCTCTCGACACCTTACAGGGTTAGGGTTTCGAGAGTGCGACAAACTTGCATCTCACTTAACTAGTTTAGGGTTTTGAGAAGAGAGGGGAGAGATTGCATCAAATTTAAGTTGCATGATTGAATTCAAATTTAAGTTGCATGATTGAATTCAAACCAAAGTTGAATTTGAATTCCAAATTCAAACATTAAACACATATCTCATAATCCAATTGTGAGGAAATTCATTAAGTAAATAATAAATGATGCACATTATGAACAATACAAATAATAAGTAAAGCTCATTAGAGAAAACCTTGAGCTTTATTGATTAACACACAAGATACAATGTCATTTACAATATCCAGAAATAAAATAAAAGAATATTACAATATATTACAAGTATTGAACAAATGAAAAGAAAAAGAAAGAAAAATTACAAGGAGATGATATATCCTAAATTCTATAGATGAGTTGATCTTCATCTTGATCATTCCATAGATCCCTGCACACACACAAAGATCAAACAAAGGATTATGCCAAGTGGCATTGCCACTTGGCAGGTTAGTAGAAAATTGAAATTGAGCAGATATGGATCAGCTCTGTCGAGCTGATCATCTCACAGCCAAATACCAAGCCAGGTACCAAGTATTGGTACACACAGCCTAGCAGCTCACCAGGCCTTGTGCATGCTCAACAGCACACACATCCAGTCACCAAATTGGTGCCAGGCCAAGCTGTCGACCAGGAGAGCCAACAAAGGAGCACATAAAACCTTTTCCACCGCCAGAACCAGCAAACCATCGACAGCAGCTCCACAGGGTAAGTCACAAGAACACAAGAACACAAGAACAGGTTGAACAACCACAGTTGTTCAACATCTCACCACCACAGCAAATAACCAAGTAGCATCAAGCTCACAAGGAGGAGCAGGGCAAGCACCACATCACAAGCAAACCAACAACAGAAGCAATCCTCTACACCAACACCCAATTTCTAGGAGCTGGAGTGAGGTATACACAAAAGAACCTGAGCAAACACATGCTTTGCTCATCAATAAGCATACACATGCATCACAGAGGCAAAAGGGTATGAAACCCTGGATGTATCATCACTTGGTTGCAAAACCATTTGGTGCCAGAAAATTAAGCAAGGGCTAGAAGGAAAACAACCCAGGGAACACCTTGTTGTGTCAACACAGTGACACAACCAGAGAAATCCATAATGGATTTGATCCTTTAGCCATTCCAACTCACCTAGCACTAAATGATTCTCTAACCATCAGACAGTAGACAAATCAATGTCTATTTGATCTCAACAGCAAAATCTACTGGCAATCCAACAAAAGGAATTGTCCAGTGATATATTCACCAAGCCATAGCCAGCCAACATGGGGTGGGAGCTTCCTGAGCAGCCAAGAATGGCTGCTGAGGCCACCTCAACCACCAAAACAACCAAACCATCAAGCCCAGCACATACATCATCACCCAGATGGGTTCAGAGTGGGCTAGGGTCCCCAACAATTGTTGGCATCCCTCTAGCCCAAGCAAATTAATCATGAGATTCATCACTGCAAGCATTTCATCTCATTTATCTATTAAATCATGGCAAGCTACACAGATAAATGACTTATACCAGGTAACCAAGCCGGAGTCTTGCATATGATCCACATGATCACTGCAAGCAACAGAGATGCTAGGATGAGCAAGAGCACACACCAGCACCTATCGTGAACACACACATCACAAATTAAGCACAGTAAGGCACAATAATAAGCATAGCAGCTTGATCAAGCATCACCACACACACATATATGTGTGTCACACAGACACAAGGATAGGCATCGAAAAAACACAGGCAGAAGGGTAGCAAGCAACCAACAAGCATCTGATGATCACGGATCATCAGCCCTTCTAGGGCATGCAAGTGCCGTAGAGACAAGCCTAGCAACAATACATGGGTCATTAATAAGATAGCCATAAAGCCTGATCAATTGCATCACAGATAATTAAATAGAAGCTTTACAATTGTATCCAGAAGCACACCATCAAGGGATGGTGTTGTCTAGCCAACAAGCATGCTCAATGGAGCATTTCCATGAATTATGGCACAAGGGATAGCACACTAGGAGCACTGGTTCTTGCAAATTGCAAGGATTACACACATTAGTCAAGCCAGGGCAAGTAATTGGATACACATGATGATCTAGCAAGAGTAGTATCAAGCACAGAGGCACAGGGATAGTTCAAGCAAGAAATGCAAGCATAAGCAAGCACATAGCTTAGGAAAAATTGCACAGTAACCATAGCTGTAGCAAGGCAGAGCTATGCACAGCAGAGCAGCACAAGCATGGCCTCGAAGCAATGGCCATGCGTGAACAAGACACAATAACGGCATAGGCACGGCGAAGCATACGCATAATAGATCAGGCTAGAAGAAGAAGAAGGAGCGAGTTGAGAGAGATAGGAGGAGGCGTGGAGCACTCACAGGTAAAGCGGGCCGGCGAACACGGCCGTGGCGGCCACAGCGGCACACACCGGGCGAACGGTGGCGCCAGCCAAGCCAAGCCAGGTCACGGCAGAGCCGCAGCTCCAGCACCACCACGGCGAAGCTCACGGTGGCGCCATAGCGCCAGAAACACCAGGAGGAGGTCCACAGCATCTCCCATGCGCGGCGGCGGCGAAAGCCGAACGAGGCGCACGGAGGGGTCGGTGGCGTGCAAACGAGGGCGAGGGAGTCAGATCGACGCGGACCTCCATGTCCGCCGTCGAGAGGCGGTCCAGATCCGCATCATCTTGACGCCGGCGATGGCCGGAGGCGGCCGGAGTTAATCGGCGACGGCGGAGGCGATTCGGTGTCGCGGGAGCTCGAAAGGGGATTAGGGTTAGGAGGCAACGAGGAGACGACGCGACTGGGTCGGTTGGACCGAGCCCAGTGGGCTGGTCCAACCTAACCAGCTTGGCGGCATGACAAGTGGGCCCGAGGGGTATTTTGGACATTTCCAAAATACCCATTTAAGTGAAATTTTCTCTGAATTTTATAAAATAAATATAGCTCTAAAAAATAATTAAAAATATGCACACCACTTAGCATAAAATTCTCTATCATAATAAAATATGAAATAGAATATTTAAGATAAATATTATTAAGCCCAAATTTAATGATTAAAATAATCATTTAAATCACACCTTATATTTTCATAAAGGTAAATAAGTCCATAAAATTCTTTTGGACTTTAAAAACACCTTGACAACATTTCAAGGTTGTATTTTACCCTAAACAGAGTACCCCTAAATTGTTCTTAGTATTAACCTCTCCACATAAAATAATAAAACATCGGAAGGGGGGAACAAACCCTAAAATTGGAATGCATGCATAATTGCTTCTTTAACCATTGCCCTTATCGGACAATGATGCTATTTTTCAGCAACAGAGGACAAGGGTCAGTCCACACCATCCAACTGCAACACTTTGCAGTGTTCAGGCAAGTTCATCACTTGCTCATGTCATTTGAGTATTTTTACCAAATTACTTGCAAAGTACTATGTTTATCACTATTGCATGAAAAGCAAAAATACTATTTTCATAACTATGAATATGACTATGTGGTGGGCAATGGAACCATGGTATGTGTTGATATGGTGGAGGTTCCATTGCAAGGGTTTATATCCATCTAGGATTAAACAACAAATGTCGTCCAGTGATTCTTGTGCCGTAAAACTCGTGTTCACCATAAGATCTGGAGTGGGACGGAGTAGCCAATTGTATTTCCACCTCTCGTACATCAACGGATGCGCTTACCGTAGCAGTTGTGTCTTGCGGAGCAACTTGAGGGTGGGGAGCCCCTTCTAATTCCCCACGGTATAGCAGTGCTTACCGTAGCGGTTGCGGCTTGCGGAACAACTTGAGGGTGGGGATCCCCTTCTAATTCCCCACGGTAATGTGGTCTATGATGGGTTGCATCTACCGGCGAAGGAGTTTGGTTAACTAGTCCCAAACTGTTGTCGTGGTCGGGGTCCATCCTTAATTGGTATAAGAGGACCGGCGAGGACCCAGGGTCGGGGAATGCAACAAAGGGTGGGTGTGCGAGGTAGCGGAGGAATATGAACGGCTAGGACCTTATACCGGGCCTCACACCAAAGGAAGTGTGGACGGGAAAGCTGCCCGGTTGGCACCAAGGTTAAGATCTCTTATGCGTAAAGCAACACACCTCTGCAGAGTGTAACGAATCGTGACCAGTCACTCCTTGTTCCGGGATTTGGAACTGCGAACGCTGCCGGAAAGGAACTCCATGAAGTTCTAGTCAACCGGTGAAGGCTGACGGACATAGTTCTTCTGAATAAAAGCAACCTTTTGAAGAAATGGTTATTAAAACCTGCATGGTATCAGACTTTCTGGTCTGGTATCGTAGATAGTGCATTAAACACCTCTTTCCTAATATGAACTTGTTGAGTACGCTCGTACTCATACCACTCTTAAATCCCCTGCTTAGATTGTCTGAACCATCTGGAGGAGGACAACGACAACCCTGAAGGAGCCGACATCATCGGCTATGAAGAACCAGACCTCTCTGGAGGTGTCGAAGGTGTAGACTACCTTATAGTCTACGGAACCGGGGAGGGTTCCGGAGGAGATCAAGTTTAGATCTAGTAATAGTAGTAGTACCGAGCAGTACGAACTCTTAGTATTTAGCTGCTCGAGGAGAATAAATGTATAATCTTGTAAGACTTTTATATTGTAAGATAAGTTGGGTTCACCTCGAACCCAGGAGTATTCCTCTTAGGACCCAAGAGGAGCTCCGGGATGATATGTACATATGGTTTGTAATAATAAATGAATGAGTTATGGACCTGCTATGTTCTGTTGTACTACTCTGAGGGATGTAATATTTGCGGATTGGTACTTCGTGAATGTTATATCAACGACTGGCATACTACAACATGCAGTGGTATGCAGGGTCACCATGCTCCACTCCAGGGAATACTGCTTCTACCGCACTCTCCAAACCTTTGCAAGCGTCTGTGTGGATAACAAGTCCTGGTGGATGACCTATAAGGTCGCGCAAATTCTGCAGAAACCAAGTCCAACTTTCCTCTGACTCAACCTCCAAAACTCCATAAGCAACAGGGAACATCCAATTGTGTCCATCAACTGCAGTAGCAGCAACTAGCTGTCCTTTAAACCTGCCATGAAGAGTTGTTGCATCCACGGCCAAATAAGGCCTGCAACCGTCCAAAAAGCCTTTCCAGCAAGCTTTGAAACAAACAAAAGCCCTTCTAAAACATTCCTTGTGCATTACCTTCCCGCTTTTCAATTTGTAGGGAACTGTATGCTTGTCTATCGCTACAACACTGCCTGGACTAGCCATCTCCACTTCAGCTTTGAAAGTGTAAAGCAACTGAAAGCTTTCATTCCATGGACCATTGATCTTGTCAAGAGCCATTTCCTTTGCATAGAACATCCTCATGTAAGGTACTTTCATTTTATACTTCTCAACCACCTTTTTCTGGAGTGCTGTTGGACCAAGTGAAGGAGTTTCTCTCAGCCAATCTAGGATTATATCTGCCAACCACCTAGTCTTCGCTAGCTTTGTTTTCAGCTCTGGCTCTCCCCCTAGAGGTGGACACCTATGGACCTCCTCATTCTTCTTTATCTGAAACATAATGATAAGGGATGTCAGTAATAGATAACAAATTTTACACCGTGATCTAAAATACACAACTGGTTGGCGTAGTACCTGAACCAAGCTGCTTCTGCGCATTGTGGATGCATGCAGCCTCCACCTACACCTCTTGTATGGGCATTTAACTGTGAACCTACCTGGCTCACTTTTAATAACCTCATAATTATTCTTAGAGCGAAGGCAATATGTAGTAATTGCATTACGGCAGTCCATCATCGTTTGAAACACGGTGCCTTCTGCAAGCTGAGGATCCTCCCTGTTCCACTCAATTGTTGGCAAGTCATCACCTTCGTAATCGGCTAAAACGAGGCTGTCATTGTTCTCATTCTTCTCTTCATCATCAGTGTCATCAAATCTGGCACCAAAAGCAATATCTTCCATGTATTGATCCTCCATTGCCTGCTTACTGCATCGATCTACCAATTCAGGAAACATCAACTCATCCTCATCATCTTGAGGAGACTGATCCTCAATCTCTGCATCGTCCTCCACATCGACCGCAGGAACGATCTGGCTACCACTAGCACTGGGGACAGATGGTGCTGCTGTGGACCTACAAGGAGCGCCACGGCGCACACTATTAGCAGAGGCAGCAGCAGTAGAGAGACATGATGCCCGACCACCTGATGATGCCCCAACACCAGATGATGCCTGGCCCCTGTCCACATGGATACGAATTTTACCGAACCGGCAAGAAGCATTCAAAGCAAAAAGAATTCCCAGATCGTCGTCGGAAATTAGTGGAATAAATCTTTGCTCCGTGCTGTTGAAATATTCGAAATGAACTGCATCGAGAGAGCTCCAGGTGTACTTATCGTAGATGTTAGCTTTCAAATCCCTCAACAAGATGGTGGTTGCAACCACCACAGGGAAGTAAAACCCATTCTTATGGCGTTTAGAATCACGCGTAAAGCTAGAATCCAGCCTAACCACCAGCCGAAAAGCCAGCGCTGGATCAATCCTATTCAAAAAGCAACGCAGTTAGTTGAGCAACAACGATTGGCGCTCAAAAACTGCCTACTGTTAATTCACATAGGCAGACGATGCTTACCCAGATGGAATCCATGCGTTAGATCCCTCCGATTCCCAATCTTCTCCGCGGCTGACGGGAAGAGGCGGCACACCAGACGGATATACAAACTCTACCGCGACAGGGGTAGATCTAGATCTGGTGGAGGCGGAGCCCTCTCCGCCTCCCGGGGGTGGTGGTGGGGGCGGGGGCGGCTCGGCGGCGGACGACGCCATAAGGTAGGAGGGCAGGACGGCGTGGCGGCGGAGGGGCGGTGTGTGAGCTCCTCCAGTCTCGGGCGGAGGGGAAAGCTTTGGGTGAGCTCCTCCAGTCAACAGTCAACACAATTCGAAAGCAACGGTCAATTCAAAACCACCGCGGCTCCCTAGCCGTCACCGGTAACGGTTAAGGCCTCTGACCAGACGGCAACCCTCCCGTCCGAGCGTCTGCGAGGGGTTTCAAACTAGAGGGAGGAGGAAAAGTTTTAGGGAAAACTGAGTACAACTAACGAACCAGGCACGAGAACAGAAAACCCTATTTTCTATCTTATAGTTTGTACGGAGAGCCACTAGTTTTGCTTGAAAGAAGTGAAAAATATTATACTACCAAAAAGGCAAGTGTCACCCATGATCCTATTAATTGTTTACCATGCATGTAGGTTTTATTTGTAGATGTTGCATGTGTAGGTTGTCTTATTCAAAGTATATGCTATGCTAATCCTATAGTTGTAGTATTTCCCTTCTGTATCCTTTGTCTTGTCTCCTTCGTAAATTATTTTGCTTAGCCATGCTGTATCTACGAGGGTTGGGTTTTCACTTGATAAAACAAAAGGGTTTGATATTATCTTTTATTAATAAAACAACTTAATGAATGAATCACCTGGGTGGAATGGTTTTGATTGGTCATCGGAGTACAGTTTATGGTGGGGATGGCCACCCAGGATAAAAAGAGATCGGACAGGTTCTAGATGAGTAGCTTCCAAGTACAACCACGTGTCATATGGGCTCTGACTTGGCTGAGTATGTTGCGGATCCTTGGCCTGCCATGACTAGCAGATGTAGACGTGTAGGTGGAACGAGTTCGGATCCAGGATCAAGGTTTTGCTTCTCAAAGGCCTCGTCTCGTCTTCTCCCACCATTCGAGCAAAATGAGCATCATGGTACAAAAGGGCTGACTGAGTCATATGGGGAAAGTGTACAAAACTCTGCAGAGTGTTAAAAACTAAGTACTTAGCCGTGTCCTCGGTGATGGACAACTACGACGGACTCTACCTGGATCTGTCTGGAAGATCTCTCTCCTCCCAATTTTTCTAAGTAAGACT
The DNA here is from genome assembly GCA_030979885.1 of Lolium multiflorum. Taxonomy (NCBI): domain Eukaryota; kingdom Viridiplantae; phylum Streptophyta; class Magnoliopsida; order Poales; family Poaceae; genus Lolium; species Lolium multiflorum. The sequence goes on from CM061748.1 coordinate 340,146,079, forward strand.
TGATGGGATCAACAATGGTTAGTGGACTCTTGGGTGATCCAATGAGTCCTTAGAATTATTTAGGAGCACCTGGGTGATCCAGTGTGTCCTTAATTAGTGTTATATGAAAAGCTTTTGGAAAACTTAGGATAAAACTTGCTTTGCAAAATGAGCCTAACCTCCACCAAGCCATATATACATGTAATGTTAGGCGCCATTTGTGTCCACAAAAGTGACATCTTGCCAATACAATTCAAATGTATTGACCCTTTGGGATGTAACATTTTATGTTGTAGGTTCTGACGATGAGTAAGGTTCGAAGATTAGGGTTACGAGTCTACCCTCAACATGCTTGCCTGTGGCACATGAAGATGAAGGACTCCATGCTATTATGTTGTTCATTGTGAACTCTCAAAATGAGCTAGTCATGTGCTACGCAACTTGTAAAGTTTTTAATATGTAATTTTCTGGATCATGTGATGTAATAGAATGACCTTTGTTTCTTGATATTACATCTTAAACTGTGTGTGATAGCGATTGATCCAGGGACTAGCATAAATAAACACAAGGATCGGCACCCTACCGGGTGAGGTCACTACAAGTAAAATGACAGGAAATATAACTAGGGATAACTAGGTTGTAAAGCAGACAGCCCCACAGCTGAGATGCATGATGGCCCCACATCTAGCCACTTTTGGCAAGTAATATCTCCTCAGACACCTCACTAGGAGGATCTGGCACTTTTCAATTGCAATTGACTGAATTTTTTTGACAGGTAGCTCTGGTGTTTGTGGTGCAGACTTGTCAATGACATCCACTTCAAATTCATTGGTGAGATTCTTCTTGGTCACCCTTGTTGTTGTCTTCTTCTTTTCCTTCTCCTTTTCTTTCTTTTTATTCTTCTGTAAATCCTTCTCAGCTTCTCTGGCAAGTGCAGCATCAGCAGCCTCTTTATCCTTATATCCTGCATTAATGACTGCAATTCGTCGGTTGCGTCTGACCTCCTTGACATCAACTGGTACCTCTTCATTCTTCCTCTTGCAAGCAGGTGTAACATGTGACGCCCGGAACCGGTACCATAAGGATCCCAGAACCCACCGAAATCCGCACGATAGCAATTCGAGCAGCCCTTGACACGATGTGCACAATGAATCACACACGTGATGCCAGAGGAATTAACACGAGCGGTAACATTACAACAGGATTACAATAGAGCCCACAAGAAACATATATTACAACAACGACTCCAATGAGTCAAGATACAAATATACAATACAAAGATCCGAATCATACAGAAGATCAAATACGCCCGAGTACGGACAAGATACAAATTGGACTAGAGTCCTGAAGATAACCAGTGACTTCCATAACTGTCAACACCCGGATTTTTAAGTCCAGATGCCTATTATGCCATACATCGCAATCCCAGGAAGATTGTTTTTGCGAGACATAACAGTTGTTATCATAGAGTCATCATTCATTACAAACCATAATCGTCTTACAACAATAGATCACATGATCCACACTTACAATAATAGTTGATCTAATGATCAACAAACACAACATATAACGGAAGCAAAGTAGTAGTGGACTAGCTATTCAACAGGCAACGCTTGACGTTAGAAGATGCTCCTAGTTATTGTAGACGTCCTGCTATCCGTCGTCTTGATACTGTTGCTCCTCTTCATAGTCTGGCCATTTGAATAGCCAGGGACACACCATGAGTACTTTAAAGTACTCGCAAACTAATACTAGTGTAAGCACTATCAATTTTAGTAAGGGGATGCTAAGCTCTAAGTTTATTTGCATAAAGCCAATTTTAGTTCATAAGCATTTAGTAAAGACTCTTCATTGTCAAACTAACTCAAGTGGGAGCATTAGTGTCATTCCCACAACTCTTTTGTGATCAAGTCAAGTCACCTTTCAATTCATCATTCCTTTTTAGAAAACATCTGACAACGGAACAGTATGGCATTTCCAATCATCCGTAACCGTGGACACGGCTATTCGAATAGGTTTACACTCTGCAGAGGTTGTACTCTTGTGCCACAACTTTTGATTACATCCGTCAGGGATAGGCCTGAATAATCATACTCAATATGCGGATCATCAACCATAACCTTTTACTTACATATCCTAGTATAGGCACCTGATACGTCCAAAACGTATCTACTTTCCCGAACACTTTTGCTATTGTTTTGCCTCTAATTTGTGTATTTTGGATACAACTAACACGGACTAACGCTGTTTTCAGCAGAACTGCTCTGGTGTCTCGTTTTTGTGCAGAAATCCAACTTTCGGGAAAATCCTCGGAATTCTTGCAGAAGGCCCTATTTTACCAAAATATTGACGGAGCCAGAAGGGCAAAGGAGGTGGAGGCCCGAGGGCCCCACACCACATGGCGGCGCGGCCCAGGGGGGGCCCGCGCGGCCATGTGGTGTGGCCCCCTCGGCCGGCCTCCGACGCCCCCCTTCGGACTACTTATTGGTTTCGACCTGAAAACGCACGGGGAGAAGTCGAAGTCGCCAGAAACCCTCCAGAGAGCCGCCACATCGCGAAACTCCGTCGCGGGAGCCAGAAGTCTCCGTTCTGGCACTCCGCCGGGACGGGGAATTGGAGGAGATCTTCACCGCCATCACCGCCAACGCCTCTCCATCAACCAGCAATGTTTCCCCCATCCATGTGTGAGTAATTCCCCCGCTGTAGGCTGAAGGGGATGGTAGGGATTGGATGAGATTGGTCATGTAATAGTCATAAGATTGTTAGGGCATAGTGCCTAGTATCCGTAGATGTCACTTTTATGATATTGTTGCAACTTGTTATGCTTAATGCTTGTCACTAGGGCCCGAGTGCCATGATCTCAGATCTGAACATGTTATTGATTCATGAAGATATTCGTTGTTTATGATCTTACCTGCAAGTTGTATACACATGTCGCTGTCCGGAACCAATGGCCCCGAAGTGACAAGAATCGGGACAACCGGAGGGGATGGTAGTGATGTGAGGATCACATGTGTTCACGGAGTGTTAATGCTTTGCTCCGGTACTCTATTAAAAGGAGTACCTTAATATACAGTAGTTTCCCTAGAGGCCCGGCTGCCACCGGCTGGTAGGACAGAAGATGTTGTGCAAGTTTCTCATTGCGAGCACGTACGACTAAATTGGAACACATGCCTATTGATTGATTAGTACTTGGATACCGTTTTATTATTATCTGCAAATGCCCATGCTTTGATTGTTACATGAGTTTCTCTCATCCATGCAACGCCCGTTAAATCCGTCCCTGTGCCTACAGTATTTTAATCCTGCTGTTTACTATAATCACTACTGCTGTCTTTATTTCACTGCTGTTGTTATTTCGCTATTTCCACTGCCATAGAACTGTTACTCGATAAACTCTTGCGAGCAAGTCTGTTTCCAGGTGCAGCTGACTTGACAACTCCGCTGTTAAGGCTTACAAGTATTCTTTGTCTCCCCTTGTGTCGAATCAATAAATTGGGTAATACTTCCCTCGAAGACTGTTGCGATCCCCTATACTTGTGGGTTATCAAGACTATTTTCTGGCGCCGTTGCCGGGGAGCATAGCTTTATTTGGAAGTTCACTTGGATTGATATTGTTCGCTGCAAATTCTCCATTATGGGTAAACCTCGCGATACTAAGATCGCCATATTACCATCCACTACAAGAAAAGGTACAACTCTGAGTACCTCTGCTGCTCTTGATTCACCATCTGTGATTGATAAACTTGTTTCACCGCCACATGCTTCACGTGCTGGTACTTCTGCTGAATCTGAAAATTCTCATAATATTGATAATGTTTCTGCTGTGCTTGATGATAGTGGTTCATTGGGATCTTTTCTAGATGCTACAATTGCTAAGTCTAGACAAATTGAAAATACTGAAACTCCTAATGAAAATGTTGCTACACCTGTTAATTCACCTGAGTCTGTTGAATATTCTAGTGATGATCTTGATGAAGATTATGTAGAGCTTAATGATGATTTTATTGAAAAATGCAATGCTACTACTGATGCAAGAAAAATTAAAAAGTTGCTTGCAGAACATGCTGTTAGATATAAACTATCTCCTGATCCTAAATTTGCCACATCTCCTATAAACATTAGGGATAAAGATTATGATTTTTCTCTTGATCTATCTCATATAGCTATTGTTGAGAAAACACCCTTTTGTGGTACTGAAAAAGAAAGTGCTGTTGAACACATGACTGAGTTATCTACTCTTAGTGGCGTGTTTTCTGATGATGTCAAGATGCGTACTTATTTTGTCGCTAAAATTTTTCCGTTCTCATTAAAGGATGATGCTAAAACTTGGTATAATAATTTGCCTCCTGGTTCTATTAAAAGTCCAACTGACTTGCGTGATGTTTTCTTTCGAAAATACTTTCCTGCTAGTGCTCAACATGCTGCTTTGCAGAGAATTTATAATTTTGACCAGGAAGATGGAGAGAAATTGCCTGAGGCTTGGGCTAGATTTTGTTCTCTTATTAGAGCTCAGCCTGACCATGATTTGGAAAAGCATGATTTACTTGATATATTTTATAGTGGACTAACTATTGAGTCTAGGGCATACCTGGATAGTTGTGCTGGTTGTGTTTTCAGGAAAAGAACTCCAGACGACGCTGAAGAATTATTGGCAAAGGTGGGCCGCGATCAAGACGGATTTGAAGATATACATTGAAGAAATATGTGAATCGGCCTTGTTTACCAAGTTTGGGCTAGTTAGCCCATGTATCTTTATAGTAGGTTACGTAGAAGTTAGACTTTATCTCGTGCACGGTTTGGTGCACGCCCACATTAGAAAGTCCCCTGGACTATAAATATGTATCTAGGGTTTATGGAATAAACAACAACCAACGTTCACCACAAACCAATCTCGGCGCATCGCCAACCCCTTCGACTCAAGGGTTTCTCCGGTAAGCACCATGCTGCCTAGATCGCATCTCGCGATCTAGGCAGCACGAGCCTGCCCACGTTGTTCATGCGTTGCTCGTACTGAAGCCTTTTTGATGGCGAGCAACGTAGTTATCATAGATGTGTTAGGGTTAGCATTGTTCTTAGTATCATATGCTGTCGTAGTGCAACCCTTGCGCATCTAGCCGTCCTTGTACCTCATCATGGGTGCAGGGGCGGCACCCCGCTTGATCATTATTCAGTAGATCTGATCCGTTACGATTGCTCCTTGATTCATCAAGGATTAGTTTAATATCTGCAATAGTTAGGCCTTACAAAGGGTTGGAGGATCCAGCGGCATGTAGGGTGTAGTTTGCTGCCCCTAGACAGGATGTTCCGAGGATCAACCTCGTGTTGGTTTTTAGGCCTTGTCTAGGGCTGGCTTACGATCACCGTGCGTGAGCGCGAGGCCCAATCGTGAGTAGGATGATCCGATTATGCGGTGAAAACCCCAAATCGTCGTGGATCTCATATGCTTTATCTTGATCAAGCAGGACCACCATATATTCGGCCACCTTGGACGAATCATGGGTGGATCGGCTCCATGAGCCGATTCACAGGATAACCTGAGAGCCGATCGAGGCTCGTATTTAACGTGTACGTGTGTGCCCTGCAGGAAACTAAGCGAGGCATCATCCACACCTTCCTGACCAGGTATAGGTCAGGTGGCACGCCCTTGCAATTTGCATCGGCGCGCGACCAGGAGGCTTTGCGGGCCGTCGCTCTGAGGGACTGGGGCCAGCCGCAGCCCTAGTTGTTCCCGGCTCTACGGTGTTGACCAGTCACTGCCCGCCGGTGGGTTTCTGACGTCAACACATTCTGGCACGCCCGGTGGGACCATCCTCAACATCAACCACATCGCCGTCTACATCGGAGATGGCGGAAGCACTCCGGTCAAGTACGAGGACCTGGCTGACAAGCTCCAGAAGAAGCATAACAAGGTCAAGGCGGTCCTCGGAACCGAACCCGTCGGCTCCTCCCACGACACCCGCTCCCATGGCATCGCACCGTGGTGGAGCGGGGTACCGCCCTGGTGAGGGTAGTGATGAGGGCGGCTGCTCTCATAGCAAGGATGAAGAAGGAGACGGTCCACGCGATCGGCCCCGACACTGCCGCAAGATCCTAGCGATGATCAAGGTAGAAGCCGATCCCAGCGATCGGACCGTATTACACGCACCACCAGCTCTCCCAGTATTCGGCGTCGACCTCACAGGTGACGGAAAGCTAGGGTACGGGTTCACCTCGGCTGACGAGCTAGAAGAAGTCGACATCGGCCCCGGGGATAAGCCGCGGCCAACTTTTATCAGCAGGAAGTTAGACCCACAGCTCAGGGGTCAGATGATTGCTCTATTGAAAGAATACCCAGATTGCTTTGCATGGGACTACACGGAGATGCCTGGGCTAGACAGGAGCATCATCGAACATCGGCTCCCCCTGAAGAAAGGATTTCGGCCCTTCCAGCAGAGCACGACAGATGAAGGCCGAAATCCTAGAGGAGGTCAAGAAAGAGATCGAGAAGATGTTGGCTGCCGGATTCATCAGACCATGCAGGTATGCGGAATGGATATCCAGTATCGTTCCGGTAGAAAAGAAGGACGGCCGGTGGCGTGTGGCTATCGATTTCCGAGATCTTAACAGAGCCACTCCAAAAGATGAATATCCGATGCCTGTGGCAGAAACTTTGATCAATGCAGCTGCTGGCCACAAGGTTTTAAGCTTCATGGATGGCAACGCCGGCTATAACCAGATCTTCATGGCCCCAGAAGATATACACAAGACCGCATTCAGAGTACCAGGGGCAGTAGGTTTGTTTGAATATGTGGTCATGACCTTTGGGTTGAAGAATGCCGGCGCGACGTATCAAAGAGCCATGAATTATATATTCCACGATCTGATCGGCAAGTTGGTGGAAATCTACATCGACGATGTGGTAGTCAAGTCTGTCTCCATGGAGGGACACTTGGAAGATTTGCGACACGTACTAGACCGAACTCGAAAGTTCGGGCTGAGAATGAACCCAAAGAAGTGTGCCTTTGGTGTGACGGCCGGTCAGTTCCTAGGATTTTTGGTCCATGAGCGAGGAATTGAGATCGGCCTGAAGAGTCAGGAGGCAGTGCGTACCATGCAGCCACCCACCACGAAGAAGGAATTACAGCGTCTTATCGGCAAGATCAACTTCGTTCGCCGATTCATCTCTAACCTGTCAGGACGGATCGAGCCGTTCATGGGTTTGGTGAAGACTAAATCCGATGACGAATTTCACTGGGGGGCAGAACAGCAGCAGGCGTTCGATGACATTAAGCGGTATCTGACGACACCACCCGTGCTAGTACCGCCCCAACAAGACAGGCCGTTCTACATTTACTTGTCAGTAGCTGACACATCCATCGCCTCGGTGGTGGTGCAACTCTACGAGGGCGTTGAAAGGGTCGTTTTCTACCTCAGCAGAAGGATGTTGGACGCGGAGACAAGGTACCCTGAGGTCGAGAAACTGTGCCTCTGTCTGGTCTTTACCTGCACCAAGCTACACCACATCCTTTTGACGGCAGAAATCTTCGTCATATGCAAGTCCGACGTTGTCAAGCACATGTTGTCGGCCCCCGTGTTGAAAGGCCGATTGGGTAAATGGATGCTTGCGTTGTCAGAGTTCGACCTTCGGTATCAGCCTGCGAAAGCAGTCAAAGGACAAGCATTGGCCGATCTCATAGCTGAGCGAATCAGTACCAATATAGCAGCACTATCCATACGTGCATGGGCTATGTTCTTCGATGGATCGGCTTGCGACGATGGTTGTGGCATCGGCATTCTGCTCGTATCGCCTAGGGGGACGGAATACTCCTTCTCCATCAGGTTGTCGACCCCTTGCACCAACAACGTGGCGGAGTATGAGGCGGTACGTAAGGGGATGGAGTTGCTACTAGAAGCTGGAGCAGAAGCAGTAGAACTTTTTGGAGACTCCAAGTTGGTGATCAACCAGCTCACGGATGAATATAAGTGCGAGAGTGAATCGCTTTTCCCATATTGGATGGAATGCCGTGAGCTAATGACACAGTTTCGATACATCAACTTTAATTGGGTTCCAAGATCCCAGAATACCGAGGCCAACAATCTCGCGCAAATGGCGTCAGGCTACATAGATACACCTGAAGGGTCAGAAGTTCAGGTCCAATTCCTGGAACAAGATGATTGGAGAGCCGAAATCTTCAAATACTTAAAAGATTCGGCTCGGGGGGCACCTAAGCGGATAAGATACAAAGCCATGAAGTATGTCCTCATAGGAGACGACATGTTCTACAGGACGTTGGAAGGGTTACTACTCAAGTGCCTGGGACCAACTGAGTCTAATCGGCTCTTACATGAGGTGCATGAAGGCGCCTGTGGAACTCATCAGTCGGCTCACAAGATGAAGTGGCTAATTAGGCGCTCAGGGTTCTATTGGCCCACCATGCTTGAAGATTGCTTCAATTACTACAAGGGGTGCCAGGCATGCCAGATGTTTGGGAAGATTCAGATGGTACCAGCATCAGCGATGAACCCGATCATCAAACCTTGGCCATTCCGAGGATGGGGCATGGACATGATCGGAAAAATCCATCCGGCTTCGAGTAAGAAACACGAATGGATTTTGGCCATCACAGATTACTTCACCAAGTGGGTGGAGGCCGTCCCTATGAAGAAGGTAAAATCAGAAGATGTGATTAAGTTCGTGAAAGAACACGTGATTCATAGGTTCGGGATTCCCCAAACCATCACGACCGATGGAGGTTCGGTCTTTGTGTCTAAAGAGTTCAGGGGATTCTGCGATGACATGGGGATTAAGCTGATCCGATCATCTCCGTACTATGCTCAGGCTAACGGGCAAGCTGAGGCGTCCAATCAGAGTTTAATCAAGCTGATCAAGAGAAAGATTGAAGAAAACCCAAGGGATTGGCATGAGAAGTTATCAGAGGCATTATGGGCCTACCGCATGTCATGCCATGGAGCTATAAAAACTTCGCCGTACCAGCTTGTTTATGGGCAAGAAGCCGTATTACCTTGGGAGATTACGGCTGGATCAAGGCGTGTCACGTTTCAGGACGACCTGACGGCAGACGAATATGCAGCTTTGATGAGTGACACCATTGAGGACGCAACAGAGCTTAGGCTTTGGTCGTTGGAAAAGATTAAGGAAAACAAAGCCCGGGTAGCTCGGGCCTACAATAAGAAGGTTAGACCAAAGGAGTTTCAGGTTGGTGACCTGGTATGGGAAGCTGTGTTGCCGTTAGGAACCAGGGACAAGGCATATGGCAAGTGGTCTCCTAATTGGCACGGTCCGTACAAAGTCGTCCAGGCCTTGAAAGGTAATGCATACATGTTGGAAGAGTTGGACGGACAGAAGTTCCCAGTGGCCGTAAATGGTCAACACCTCAAGAAGTATTTCCCAAGCATGTGGGATGATGGGCACTAAGGTAGGGAAGCCGATTAGAATCGGCTAGCAAAAGGAGATGATTCGATGATGGGTGCCAAAGTTGGGGCCGATGCAATCGGTAAAAAAAAAAAAAAACCTATGTCGCCACCATCGACTCTAGAAAAATTGTACGAGACCCACGAAGCTCAGATTTTCGCCAAGATGGTGTTCAGTTTAGCTTCACAGATTCCTTGGAGCACGTCCTTGCTGATGTCCTCGCCTTGACTAAGGCTCGGGGGGCAGCTAATCTAGTTTGGGGGCCGATTGGGGTTGCTGCAAGAAAGGGAAAGAGACTGGTTGCTCAAATTAGCCGATGAACAATCATCGGCTGTGGGATTGCAAAATACCACGGTCTAGAAAAAATGACAAACCGATTCGTTGCTATCGGTCTTGGTGCGACAAACGGGAGGATGATGGTTGGACTAATGAAAAGATCCTCGTTAATTCAAAGAAGCGGCTTTACAAGAGGAGCCGATGGCTCCCAAAAGAAGGATCTGGTGCCTAGTGCACTGCTACTACTAGTCCTACCCCACTAGTCGTCGCCGTCTTCATCATCGCCGTCATCGAGGTCGTCGGCGCTGCTCCCAGGAAGCTCCTCGCCGTCGCTGTCCCAGCCGTCGGCTGGAGCTTCCTCCTCCTCCTCGTCATCATCATCGTCCTCGCTATCCGCCCAGCTGCGGAGGCGCTTCGTTGGAGGATATCCCGCGGAGGAGGAGGAATCATCTTCCTCCTCCTTATCCTCCTCTTCCTCGTCGTCATCGTCGTCCTCGCTGTCCGCCCACATGCGGGAGCGCTTCTTCGGCGGGAGCTTGGTGGAGGGGGAGGCCTCAGTCCTTGCCGCTCCTTTTTCTTTCTTCTCCTTGTCGGAGGAGATGGGATTCGCCCCGGAGCGGGAATCGTCTTCTTCCTTGTTCTTCGGCGACGATTGGAGGGAGAAGCCTGAAACGGAGGAGGAAGAGGAAGACATTGCTACAGAAGGAGAGGGTTTTTTGGTGTCGGCCGCTAGAACAGAGGAAGGGGATGAAGAGGACCGGTCAATTGGCATGGTTAAATAATGGGGAGCCTAGTGGGAATTCAATGCCATTGCAGTTTCCGAGGAAGTGATGCTCAAGCTGTCAAATTTCACAGAGAAGTGGGGAAGACAAAGTGTCATGATGACGGATGCTGCGACCGTTCTGCTCTGCCACGACATGACCCGACGAGAGAAAAGCATAATGATTTTGGAAATGTTATTTCCAAAACCAGGGGGGCATGTGTTATCACCAGAATTTGACCAAGCCAGAGGTGGGCCGCGATCAAGACGGATTTGAAGATATACATTAGAAGAAATATGTGAATCGGCCTTGTTTACCAAGTTTGGGCTAGTTAGCCCATGTATCTTTATAGTAGGTTACGTAGAAGTTAGAATTTATCTCGTGCACGGTTTGGTGCACGCCCACATTAGAAAGTCCGCTGGACTATAAATATGTATCTAGGGTTTATGGAATAAACAACAACCAACGTTCACCACAAACCAATCTCGGCGCATCGCCAACCCCTTCGTCTCAAGGGTTTCTCCGGTAAGCACCATGCTGCCTAGATCGCATCTCGCGATCTAGGCAGCACGAGCCTGCCCACGTTGTTCATGCGTTGCTCGTACTGAAGCCTTTTTGATGGCGAGCAACGTAGTTATCATAGATGTGTTAGGGTTAGCATTGTTCTTAGTATCATATGCTGTCGTAGTGCAACCCTTGCGCATCTAGCCGTCCTTGTACCTCATCATGGGTGCAGGGGCGGCACCCCGCTTGATCATTATTTAGTAGATCTGATCCGTTACGATTGCTCCTTGATTCATCAAGGATTAGTTTAATATCTGCAATAGTTAGGCCTTACAAAGGGTTGGAGGATCCAGCGGCATGTAGGGTGTAGTTTGCTGCCCCTAGACAGGATGTTCCGAGGATCAACCTCGTGTTGGTTTTTAGGCCTTGTCTAGGGCTGGCTTACGATCACCGTGCGTGAGCGCGAGGCCCAATCGTGAGTAGGATGATCCGATTATGCGGTGAAAACCCCAAATCGTCGTGGATCTCATATGCTTTATCTTGATCAAGCAGGACCACCATATATTCGGCCACCTTGGACGAATCATGGGTGGATCGGCTCCATGAGCCGATTCACAGGATAACCTGAGAGCCGATCGAGGCTCGTATTTAACGTGTACGTGTGTGCCCTGCAGGAAACTAAGCGAGGCATCATCCACACCTTCCTGACCAGGTATAGGTCAGGTGGCACGCCCTTGCAATTTGCATCGGCGCGCGACCAGGAGGCTTTGCGGGCCGTCGCTCGAGGGACTGGGGCCAGCCGCAGCCCTAGTTGTTCCCGGCTCTACGGTGTTGACCAGTCACTGCCCGCCGGTGGGTTTTGACGTCAAGAACTCAGAAGACGCTGAAGAATTATTGGCTAAAATAGGCCGGAATCATGATGATTGGTCTACACCTGAACCAACCCCGACACCGATAGTGAAGAAGAGGGGTATGATTAAATTAAATGATGAAGATATGAGGGAAGCCAAGAAGTCTCTTAAAGAGAAGGGTATTAAACCTGAAGATGTGAAGAATTTACCTCCTATAGAAGATATATGTGAGACAATTCCCCCTTCATCCATGATTGAGGTACACTCGCTTCAACACTTTACTAGGGAAGATATTCCGTATTCAAAATCTCCTGCTCAATGCTTAGATGAATTTGATAATTATATTGTTAAGCAAGAAAACTTTAATATGAGAGTAGAGAATCATTTAATGGAAAATTCCCGAGCTATTAGTGAATTGCATGGTATTGTGGAGAGAACCTCCAATGATGTTAAGATACTTGTCAAACATTTTCAAATGGTTCAAACTCAAATTGATCAACTTACTAAAGTGCAAAATGACTTGTTGGGAAATAATTCTAAAGAAAAACATGCTTGTGAAGTAACAACTAGAGGTGGTGCTTCTACCCAGGATCCTCTATATCCTGAAGGGCATCCCAAAAGAGTTGAACAAGATTCTCAACTAATTAAAACTAGTGCTCCATCTAAGAAAAAGAAAAAGAAACATAAGAATGTTGTAGAATCCTCTGAACCTGTTAATGATCCTAATAGTATTTCTATTTCTGATGCTGAAACTGAAAGTGGTAATGAACATGAGGAAGATAATGATAAGAATGATACTCCTGATAAAGAAGAAATTGAAAAAGAACCTGAAAAGCCTGCTAAAAATAAAAAGTACACTAAAGAAGACTTTATTACTGAGAAGCATGGTAATGAAAGAGAACCTTGGGTTCAAAAGCAAATGCCTTTTCCTGCTAAGAAACTAAAATCAAAGGAGGAGGAACATTATAATAAATTTTGTGATTGGATGAAACCTTTATTTCTGCAAATCCCTTTGACTGATGCTATTAAATTGCCTCCTTATTCAAAGTATATGAAAGATATTGTTACTAACAAAAGGAAAGTCCCCAATGAGGAGATTTCCACTATGCTCGCTAATTACTCCTTCAATGGTAAGATTCCAAAGAAGCTTGGAGACCCAGGTATACCGACTATTCCTTGTTCCATCAAGAATAATTATGTTAGAACTGCTCTATGTGATTTGGGAGCAGGTGTTAGTGTGATGCCTTTTTCTCTTTATAAGAGACTTGATTTAGATAAATTGATACCAACTGATATATCTTTGCAAATGGCTGATAAATCTACTGCTATTCCTGTTGGTTTATGTGAAAATGTTCCTGTTCAAGTTACTCAGCATTGCTTGATATTAACTGATTTCGTTGTGTTGGAAATGCCTGAAGATGATAATATGTCCATTATTCTTGGAAGACCCTTTCTTAATACTGCAGGGGCTGTTATTGATTGCAATAAAGGCATGGTTACTTTCAATGTTGATGATAAGGAACACACTGTTTATTTTCCCAAGAGGATTGATAAAGTATGTGGAGTCAATACAATTTTTAATGTGAAAACTATCAAAGTGGGATCCATTGATTGTCCTATATATGAGCCTAAAGAAGAATATCAAACTCTTGTGATTGGATCCATATCAATTCAATATAAGGTAACATGATTGATTTGAGGTTTATTTCTTCTTATGTCATATAAAATTTATTTGATAGCAAGACTTGATCAACCTTGTTAACAAGTATATTTTATTGCATAAAAGAGCTAAACAACACTTCTTTCTTTCTTTCTCCCTTCACCTATTTTACTTGCTGTAGCACTTTTGTTTTGCAATATGCTTTAGTCATTTAAGATTTTAGAAATCATTTTCCTGCGCAGTAATCATTAATTTAATACCCAGAAATGTGCATTTTTCGAAGTTCTCTAAAAATTACAAAAATTACACCGTTGGTCCTATTTTTCGACGAGGCACCTGGGAGCACCAGAGGATGACCTGTGGGGCACCAGGGGGTGCCACACCATAGGCCGGCGCGGCCAGCAAGGGGGCCGCGCCACCATGTGGTGTGGGCCACCCCTTGCCCCACTTCACCATCTCTTCCTCCCAGCATCTTCTCTCTCCCGAAAAAGCTCGTACCAAGTTTCTCTCACTCGTGTTTCTGCTCAAGAACTCGCGATTTTTCGATCTCCTTGCTCAGCCCAGATTTCTGTCTGAAATTTGGCACATTTACTCCTTGGTATGTGACTCCTTTGATTGTCCAATTAGAATTTCATTTGGTTGAGTATATCTTGAATATTTTGCTGCTGTAGATAACATGTTTAGTGAGCTTGCATGCTTGTTCTAAGTGGTAGAAACTAGTTTTGATGCATGTTTAGTACTCTAGCAAGTTCCTATAGTAGTTCCCTTCAATTACACACCTTGAAATCAAATTTTATAATGATTGTTGAAAATTTCAGAAGGGGAAGATGAAGAAATTCAAGTTTGGAGAGTTGTTCAAGAAAGCAACAACCAGCACCGGTAGGCCCTCAAGGGCGTCTACTCAAATTAGGCGATCCTACAATGAGGATGTCATCGCGCCTAGCTTCGCGCCCGAGGAGGACCATGGGGCTCCTAATGCTTCATCCTTCCCCTGTTATGAGTTTCTGACCAATGCAGGGATATTGGATGACTTCTTCACCCTTGTCAACAGGGCAGGCCTAGCCACCTACGTGGGAGACGAGAGGGGACAATATTACAGGCTCACCAAAGTTTTCGTTGAGAGCTTCAAGTTCCACAACACGGAATATGAGCCGACAGTCGCATTCAAGATTTATGATATTCCTGTTACCATGAAATTGGAAGAATTTTGTTGTGCATTGGGTATTGCCCCTGTAGGTACAACAAGGAGGATTGATGACAACCCCCGGGACTTGTTGGAGCTCTACCGAGGGATCACCGGGGATGATTGCCGCACCATCCAGCGAGGGAAGATAAGAAACATTCAACTCCCCGCTATTAAGTATTTCGCATATTACATTGGTACTAGCATTTTGGGTAGAGAAAATACTAGTAACATCTCTAGCTACCATCTTGCTTTCTTGAATGTTGCACTTACTGGAGAGACACCTTATCATCTTGGTTCTCTTATTGCTCGCCGCCTGTCTAGCAGGGGGCCTATTTTTGGAGGAACTATTGCACTACGCATTTTAACACATCTAGATATTCCTCTTGATTCTAATGATGTACCATTAACCCCTAGGAAGCTAGATATTGCTGCTATGAAGAGCCATCGTTTTGTTACTACTGACTCCACTATAGATAATATGGTCTATAGAATGTTGTTTGCTGATGGGAATGAGAAAGAAATCCCTCTTCCCCAGCAGGGTTTGTTTAATATTGACAGGCAATCATGGTCGCTAACAAAGGAGGTGGTGGAGGAACATATGAAGATACAAGAATTCCACCAGCAACATGACTCCGAGAATGCCGAGCCCTCCTACGACTACACCGTCACGTACCCCGACGTTTCCTCCAGCACATACATGGAACCGGGTCGTTCTTCGTCATATTACGAAGACACCACTTCATGGGGACCGTGGGAATGAACTCCACTTAGGCCAAAAGCCTAAGCTTGGGGGGAGGTATACCGGCATCACTCATTCTTTGCATATTATGGTTGCTGGATACTTGTACATACTTGTTTAGTCTCTAGAGTGGTTTTCTAATGAGAGGGAGATGATATTTGGGGAAGTGCTGTCCAAAAACAGATTCTGTGCTGTTACCAAAAAAATTCGTACGCACAGCCAGAACGTTATTTTGAGTTGCCAATTTTTGAGCATGTTTCCCAGGTTGTTATCTAACTTTCATTAGTTGAACACTTTTTGGTCTGAGCAATGGAAGATTTTTGTTAAATTCGATTTCTGTACTGCTGTCAGGATTTGGCAGATTTCTGTCATCCTGCTTTTCTGTGTTTCTGTTAGTTTGCATTCTTTTGTTTTCGCTTTGTTTCTTTCCTAAAACACAAAAATACCAAAAATATTTCTGTTGTTTCTCTTCACCATTTGTTTATTTGGTACCTTGCTCTTAGTTTGCTTTATTTGCTATCGTTAGTTTGCTATAAGAAAACCCAAAAAGATTTTGCTTTGTTTGCTTGTTTTCTTTCGTGCTTGTTTCTAATTCGAAAACACCAAAAATATTTTCTGTTCTTCTTTGGTTTGTAAAGTTCATCATGAGTTCAATGGTCTTCGGTGGCTGGAGCGTGGTTTTCATTTCATATTATCCAAGCTACACAAGTGAAAAGGCAATAATGACGATCTACGACAATCTGATTGTGGTGAGAGGCTGGTATGAACTCTATTTGCTTTCATTTTTGTACATATACTCATCCATATGAGCATGCTTAGTTGGTTCATGTGAGGTATATGTTATTTGAGAAAGTCTAGTAGCTCATGATCTCTCATGTTTAGTTCCAATTTATTAATATGAGTAGCATGTCATGGATGTTTGCTTGCATTGTTTTATTCATAAGTAAGTATGGCATTGTGGTATCCTCCTCTGAATAATTCATTTATATCGACTTGGCACATGCTCACGCATGCATATGACTGAACAAAAAGTCAATTAAGCCTCGATGATTTATATTGCTTCAGAGTTCTTGTATCACTTTTATGCCTCCGTTAATTTATTTTGCCGCAAGCATAATTATGACAGTTACTGCTCTCTTGATTTGTTGCTCCCTAGTCTTTTGCTAGCCTTCACTTGTACTGAGCGGTGACGCCGCTCGTGCTTCCAAACACCTGAAAACCAAGTTGTTCCATAAGTGTCCACCATAAATACCTATGCATGGCATTTCAAACCATTCCAAGTAAATTCTCATGCGCTACCTTTAAAACCTTCAAAATGCTTCTCAATTTGTGTTAATGTTTCATAGCTCATGAGGAAGTATGTGGTGTTTAGCTTTCAACCTTGTCATTTACTTTTGACGGACTCTCATATGGACTAGTGGCATATCCGCTTATCCAATAATTTTGCAAAAAGAGCTGGCAATGGGATTCCCAGTCCCGAATTAATTAACTTAAATAGACACTCCTCCATGATTTGTGATTGTTGGACGGCACCCGAAGGATTCGGTTAGCCATGGCTTGTGTGAGCAAAGGTTGGGGGAGTGTCATCATCATAATAAAACTTAAATAAAAAGGCACTCCTTCATGGTATGTGATTGATGGCAGGCACCCGAGGATTCGGTTAGCCATGGTTTGTGAAAGAAAGGTTGGAAGGAGTGCCAACCAAAAATAAATAAAATGGGAGCCGCTCTTGTGAGTCCGGTTGATGAGGTAGTTAGTGTACCCATTACCATTCATTGACAACAACAAACACCTCTCAAAATAATTTTACTCCTGCTTTACAAATGAAAAGCTCTAGCGCATGTTAATCCCTGCTTCCCTCTGCGAAGGGTCAATCTTTTACTTTTATGTTGTGTCTCCATTCTTTCTTTGAGCACTATCTTGAGAGCACAACTGTCATTCTTAGTATAATATGCTTGTCTCAAAATATGATTGATTGTGGTATAACTTTGATACTTTTATCTTTGACAATCACTACTTCTAGTCTTTCTATGAACTCAAGAGGTGCCTCGGCATTTATGTTTTGCCGATCAAATACAGGCAAGCGAGATACCACTTTATCATATTCTCTTATGAACATTGCAATCCTGCTTATATACATGATTCATGGTGCTTATTATTAATTGTTGGTACCTCTCCATGATTGACATAGCTGTTGGATGATCTTATTTGCATGTATCTCATTATGAACTGCTTAAGTATTAGCCATAGCATGAGAATATATACATCATATGAGCAAATGTGTTCGTGAAAGTTCTTTTATCGCTCTTCCCTCTGCGAAGGGTCAATCTTTTACTTTTATGTTGTGTCTCCATTCTTTCTTTGAGCACTATCTTGAGAGCACAACTGTCATTCTTAGTATAATATGCTTGTCTCAAAATATGATTGATTGTGGTATAACTTTGATACTTTTATCTTTGACAATCACTACTTCTAGTCTTTCTATGAACTCAAGAGGTGCCTCGGCATTTATGTTTTGCCGATCAAATACAGGCAAGCGAGATACCACTTTATCATATTCTCTTATGAACATTGCAATCCTGCTTATATACATGATTCATGGTGCTTATTATTAATTGTTGGTACCTCTCCATGATTGACATAGCTGTTGGATGATCTTATTTGCATGTATCTCATTATGAACTGCTTAAGTATTAGCCATAGCATGAGAATATATACATCATATGAGCAAATGTGTTCGTGAAAGTTCTTTTATCGCTCAGTTGTTAACTGAATTGCTTGAGGACAAGCAATAAGCTAAGCTTGGGGGGAGTTGATACATCCAAAACGTATCTACTTTCCCGAACACTTTTGCTATTGTTTTGCCTCTAATTTGTGTATTTTGGATACAACTAACACGGACTAACGCTGTTTTCAGCAGAACTGCTCTGGTGTCTCATTTTTGTGCAGAAATCCAACTTTCGGGAAAATCCTCGGAATTCTTGCAGAAGGCCCTATTTTACCAAAATATTGACGGAGCCAGAAGGGCAAAGGAGGTGGAGGCCCGAGGGCCCCACACCACATGGCGGCGCGGCCCAGGGGGGCCCGCGCGGCCATGTGGTCTGGCCCCCTCGGCCGGCCTCCGACGCCCCCCTTCGGACTACTTATTGGTTTCGACCTGAAAACGCACGGGGAGAAGTCGAAGTCGCCAGAAACCCTCCAGAGAGCCGCCACATCACGAAACTCCGTCGCGGGAGCCAGAAGTCTCCGTTCTGGCACTCCGCCGGGACGGGGAATTGGAGGAGATCTTCACCGCCATCACCGCCAACGCCTCTCCATCAACCAGCAATGTTTCCCCCATCCATGTGTGAGTAATTCCCCCGCTGTAGGCTGAAGGGGATGGTAGGGATTGGATGAGATTGGTCATGTAATAGTCATAAGATTGTTAGGGCATAGTGCCTAGTATCCGTAGATGTCACTTTTATGATATTGTTGCAACTTGTTATGCTTAATGCTTGTCACTAGGGCCCGAGTGCCATGATCTCAGATCTGAACATGTTATTGATTCATGAAGATATTCGTTGTTTATGATCTTACCTGCAAGTTGTATACACATGTCGCTGTCCGGAACCAATGGCCCCGAAGTGACAAGAATCGGGACAACCGGAGGGGATGGTAGTGATGTGAGGATCACATGTGTTCACGGAGTGTTAATGCTTTGCTCCGGTACTCTATTAAAAGGAGTACCTTAATATCCAGTAGTTTCCCTAGAGGCCCGGCTGCCACCGGCTGGTAGGACAAAAGATGTTGTGCAAGTTTCTCATTGCGAGCACGTACGACTAAATATGGAACACATGCCTATTGATTGATTAGTACTTGGATACCGTTTTATTATTATCTACAAATGCCCATGCTTTGATTGTTACATGAGTTTCTCTCATCCATGCAACGCCCGTTAAATCCGTCCCTGTGCCTACAGTATTTTAATCCTGCTGTTTACTATAATCACTACTGCTGTCTTTATTTCGCTGCTGCTGTTATTTCGCTATTTCCACTGCCATAGAACTGTTACTGATAAACTCTTGCGAGCAAGTCTGTTTCCAGTGCAGCTGAATTGACAACTCCGTTAAGGCTTACAAGTATTCTCCTGTGTCGAATCAATAAATTGGGTAATCCCCAAACCTTTCGATCCCATACCCTATATAGGCACCTCCCCCATGAGCTTGGCCTCCCAGTGAAGACAAACCGTCAACCTGGGAACTGCACAGGGCTTGGGCCGGACATTCACCTCATTTCACGTCATTTCACTTTCAACGGAGGCAGCCTCGGCATAACCCCTATGACGCTTGTTTAGAGGGAACCCATACTAAAATACATAAACTTCCAGTTAAGCCCTACCCATAATCAGGTATTGTGGGGGTACTTGTATAATTGGAATGGTATCGCATCCGAACCCAATCATCAGTTTTTATCAAATTCATCATGTCATTCAAGTCACATTCACCTTCAAAATCTTTCAATAGAATGACTCATCATTCCAAGGTTTTCAAAGTCATTTGATTCACATGTTCCCATCTAGAGTAGTCAATTTTAGTTTTAGCACTAGCAACTAGTCGTGAGGGGTGCTAACTAGCTTGTATTGCTCTAGGCTAAATTTGATGCTCTTGTACTACTCCATATCTAGACCAAGTGAATCATAAATCAAAAATAAACTTTGATAAACCAAAGTCAAAACTTGTAAGGTAAAAACTTGGGTTGGGATCATTAAACACAAAGTAAAATGTAATGGTGCCTTGCTCTAGTAGAGCTTTGCATTAGGGTAGCTTGCAAGAGTATAGCTTGCCTTGAGTGGTATAGTGATCAAAGCTTTCTCTTCTTCTTCAAAGTAGACCTCCTCCTCCTGGTATTCCTCGGTACTAGCGTATATAAACGGATACGAGGTATACAATCACCAAACAAATCTTAAGGGCTAGACTAAACACACAAATGGTTCACACAAGCTATTCTAGCATCACATCCTTATTAACATGGTGGTTGACTTTGTTTTCTTTTTAAGAAAAATAATTTCCTCTCATTGAAATATTTATTAGGGTTTCTATTTATTATCTTTGAGAAATAATTTCCTCTCATTGAATCTTATTAAGATTTAATCTCCTCAAATAATAAGATATGAACACATGTTGACTAAGGTCAACACTTCATATTTATCATTTGGGGAAAATGATTTAAATGAGGTATTATACCTCATGCAATTTAACACTACTATAACAACAATTTAATATCACTAAGTAATAACGTATGAGGTTCAATAGACTAAGGTCATTACCTCATGTTGAATTACTTGAGACAAAGATTAAAATGATAGAATACCTCTCATACTATTTAATTAATTAATTGGGTTAATTTAAATGGACTAGAAATAGGCACATAGCCATTATTTATTCTAGCCCATGATCATAGTAAACACTAATGCTATATTTTTACATAAGCATGTAGAGTATTTGAAATGTGATTTATGAGAGGTTGAATCAGCTCAAAATCATTTATGGTTGATTTTCAATAATTCTTTGAAGTTTGAAAAGGCCATGCCTTGTTATTTTTACTACATGAGTTCTACAATGAATCCCGGGTTGAGACCAGTGTAGTTGTTTAGAGAATTTCCTAAGATTTCCATCTTCATAAAATTCATGGCATTTGGCTCAGTAGATTTGATTCTATTGAATTTTGAATATGGCATCTGCAAAGAATTTGTTAAATCAAATATTCCGAATTTGAAATGGTGGGCTTAGGCGGGAAAGCAAAACAGGCCAGAGAAAGAAGTTGGGCCGGCCCAGCTGCGTGTCTCATACGAGCGGGCCGTCTGACAACGGGACCAGCCTGTCAGTGACGTTTAAACGTCGAAGCGGTATGGATCAAAGAGGGACGCATGATTAGAATCAGATCGGACGGCGCTCAGGCATCGTCGTCTCCGGCGAGAGGGGGTACCGGCCGCGGCGAGGGTAGGGGGTCGGAGGGCTAACCAGGCTCCAGCGATCGTCGGTGTTGATGCAGGACGGTGTTGTCGAGGGTGGCGGAGCTCCGGGTACCGGTGGCGTCGCCTGAGGTGGCTCCTAGCTCCGGCTCCTTCTACGGCGGCACCGCGGTACTCCGGCGAACAATTGGAGCTCTGTGGATCAAATTGGTGCGTGGCTGTGCTCGAGGAGAATCGGAGATGGCAGGAGAAGCGGATGGTGTGAAGAAATGGAGAGGGGAAGGCCCCTACTTATAGCGGGCGAGGGTGTTGCGGGTGTCCGGGGAGGTCGTCCATGGTGATGCCTCTCCCGCGAAAGGGGCAAGGCGATGACGGCGTGGCTGGCTAGCATCATGGCGATGCTCGGGAGCGTGCTGGCGCAGAGAAAGGGAGATGGGACGGCTCGGGATGATGCGGCGTCTGTCACAGGTCTGGCAGCGACTTTCGACGCGGGCGGTGGCGACAGGGCACGCGCGAGCATTTGAGCACGTCTAGGGGCTAGCCGGTGGTGTGGTGATGAGTTGTGCAGAGGCGGAGAGGTAGGGGAGTACTGAGGCGACGGGGCTTGCCCGTGCTCTGGCGCGTCCAGGGCGTGGTGAGCACGCACGGCTGATACGCGCGAAGCACACGTCCGTTGGGAACCCCAAGTGGAAGGTATGATGCGTATAGAAGCAAGTTTCCCTCAGTATGAAACCAAGGTTATCGAACCAGTAGGAGCCAAGAAGCACGTGAAGGTTGTTGGTGGAGGAATGTAGTGCGGCGCAACACCAGTGAAACCGGCGCCAACGTGGAACCTGCACAACACAATCAAAGTACTTTGCCCCAACGTAACAGTGAGGTTGTCAATCTCACCGGCTTGCTGAAAACAAAGAATTAAGCGTATCGAGTGGAAGATGGTGGTTGTTTGCAAAGAACAGTAAAAACAGTAGAATGTATTCAGATGTAAAAGAATGGACCGGGGTCCACAGTTCACTAGTGGTGTCTCTCCAATAAGATAACTAGCATGTTGGGTGAACAAATTACAGGCGAGCAATTGACAAATAAAGATTCAATACATATCAACGATGATTACTATGTGATTTAATCAGGGCATTACGACAAAGTACATAGACCGCTATCCAGCATGCATCTATGCCTAAATAATCCACCTTCAGGTTATCATCCGAACCCCTTCCAGTATTAAGTTGCGAACAACAGATAATTGCATTAAGTATGGTGCGTAATGTAATCAACACAAATATCCTTAGACAAAGCATCAATGTTTTATCCCTAGTAGCAACAGCACATCCACAACCTTAGAACCTACTGTCACGATCCCAGATTTAATGGAGGCATGAACCCACTATCGAGCATAATTACTCCCTCTTGGAGTTACAAGTATCAACTTGGCCAGAGCCTCTACTAGCAACGGAGAGCATGCAAGAACATAAACAACACATATATGATAGATTGATAATCAACTTAACATAGTATTCTCTATTCATCGGATCTCACCAAACACAACATGTAGCATTACAAATAGATGATCTTGATCATGTTAGGCAGCTCACAAGATCTATAACAATGAAAGCACAAGCGGAGAAGACAACCATCTAGCTACTGCTATGGACCCATAGTCCAAGGATGAACTACTCACGCATCAATCCGGAGGCGGGCATGATGATGTAGAGCCCCTCCGGTGATGATTCCCCTCTCCGGCAGGGTGCCGGAGGCGATCTCCTGAATCCCCCGAGATGGGATTGGCGGCGGCGGCCTCTCGTAATTTTTCGTATCGTGGCTCTCGGTACGGGGGTTTCGCGACGGAGGCTTTAAGTAGGCGGAAGGGTAGGTCGAGACGAGGGGGCCACACACCAGGCCGGCGCGGCCAGGGCTTGGGCCGCGCCGCCTTGGTGTGTCCCCACCTCGTGGCCCCACTTCGTCTCTTCTTCGGACTTCTGGAAGCTTCGTGCAAAAATAGGACCCTGGGCGTTGATTTCGTCCAAATCCGAGAATATTTCCTTACTGGGATTTCTGAAACCAAAAACAACAGAAAACAAGACCGGCACTTCGGCATCTTGTTAATAGGTTAGTGCCGGAAAATGTAAAATAACGCTGTAAAGTATGTATAAAACATTCAAGTATTGTAATAAAAGTAGCATGGAACATAAGAATTATAGATACGTTTGCGACGTATCAAGCATCCCCAAGCTTAGTTCCTACTCGTCCTCGAGTAGGTAAACGATAACACAAATAATTTCTGAAGTGACATGCTACCAACATAATCTTGATCAACATTATTGTAAAGCATATGAGATGAATGGAGTGATCTGAACAAAAGATTGCTAACAAAGATAATGACTAAGCAAATGAATCATATAGCAAAACTTTTCATGAATAATACTTTCAAACAAGTATCAATAAGACTTGCATAAGAGATAACTCATAAGCAATAAATTCATAGTAGAATGCATTGAAGCAACACAAAGGATGATTAAGTTTCAGCAATTGCTTTCAACTTGTAACATGTATATCTCATGGATATTTGTCAACATAGAGTAATATAACAAGTGCAATAAGTAAACATGTAAGAATCAATGCACACAGTTAACACAAGTGTTTGCTTCTAAGATAGAAAGAAGTGGGTAAACTGACTCAACAATAAAGTAAAAGAATGGCCCTTCGCAGAGGGAAGCATTGATTACTATTTTTGTGCTAGAGCTTTTTGTTTTGAAAACATAGAAACAATTTTGTCAACGGTAGTAATAATTCATATGTGCTATGCATAATACTTCCTACAAGTTGCATGTCTCATGCATAGAGTACTAATAGTGCTCGCACCTTGTCCTACTATCTCGGAAAACACGGATTCTCATCGCATAACATATGCTTCAACCAAGTGTCACAAAGGGGTACCTCTATGCCGCCTGTACAAGTGTCTAAGGAGAAAGCACGCATTGGATTTCTCGCTTTTGATTATTCTCAACTTAGACATCCATACCGGGACAACATAGACAACAGATAATGGACTCCTCTTTTAATGCTTAAGCATTCAACAATAGTTAATATTCTCATAAGAGATTGAGGTTGTATGTCCAAACTGAAACTTCCACCATGATACATGGCTTTAGTTAGCGGCCCAATGTTCTTCTCTAACATATGCATACTCAAACCATTTGATCATGAAATCCACTACTTCAGACAAGACGAACATGCATAGCATCTCACATGATATCCAACAAAGGTAAAGTTGATGGCGTCCCCAGAAAACATGGTTACCGCTCAACAAGCAACTTATAAAAATTAAGACACATAACTACATATTCATCACCACAATAGTTTTTAAGCTATTTGTCCCATGAGCTATATATTGTAAAGGTAGAGGAATGAAATTTAAAGGTAGCACTCAAGTAATTTACTTTGGAATGGCAGAAAAATACCACATAATAGGTAGATATGGTGGACACAAATGGCATGGAGTTTGGCTCAAGGTGTTTGGATGCACGAGAAGCATTTCCTCTCAGTACAAGGTTTGGGCTAGCAAGGTTGTTTGAAGCAAACACAAGTATGAACAGGTACAGCAAAACTCACACAAGAACATATTGCAAGCATTATAAGGCTCTACACTGTCTTCCTTGTTGTTCAAACACTTTACCCGAAAATATCTAGACTTAGAGAGATCAATCATGCAAACCAAATTAAACAAGCTCTACAGTAGTTCTTCATTAATGGATTAAACTACATGATGCAAGAGCTTAAACATGATCTAAGAGAGCTCAAACAATTGCCAAATTGTCAAACCATATGCATCATTTTCCAATTCCAACCAAATAGCAATTTAACGAAGCAATAAGCTTTCGCCATGAACATTAAAGCACAATTAAGAACACAAGTGTTCCATAAGAAAAAGCGGAGCGTAATATCTCCAATATAAGGATGGCGAGATCCAACTTTATTCAAAACAAAACAAAAATAAAAACAAACCGACGCTCCAAGTAAAGAACATAAGAATGTGACGGAATAAAAATATAGTTTCACTAGAAGTGACCTGATAATGTTGTCGATGAAGAAGGGGATGCCTTGGGCATCCCCAAGCTTAGATGCTTGAGTCTTCTTAAAATATGCAGGGATGAACCACCGGGGCATCCCCAAGCTTAGACCTTTCACTCTTCTTGATCATAGTATATCATCCTCTTCTCTTGACCCTTGAAAACTTCCTTCACACAAACTTCAAGCAAACTCATGAGAGGGTTAGTGCATAACCACAAATTCATACATTCAGAGGTGACACAATCATTCTTAACACTTCTGGACATTGCACAAAGCTTCTGAAAGTTAATGGAACAAAGAAACTCATTCAACATAGCAAAAGCGGCAATGCGAAATAAAAGACAGAATCTGTCAAAAACAGAACAGTCCGTAAAGATGCTTCTGGACTGGGCACTTAACTTGCTCAAATGGAAAAACTCAAAACTAATGAAAGTTGCGTACATATCTGAGGATCATGCTCGTAATTTTGCAGATTTTTTCGAATTTTTTACAGAGACTTATGCCAGAATTCGTGACAGACAGCAATGCTGTTTCTGCGCAGCGATCCCAAATATAACATCAACTTTAGCATAGAAACTTTACTTGGCACAAAAACATGATAAGGAGAGGTTGCTACAGTAGTAAACAACTTCCAAGACTCAACAAAACAAAAATTGCTGTAGTAAAATAAACACATGGGTTATCTCCCAAGAAGTGCTTTTCTTTAACGCCTTTCAGCTAGGCGCAGAAAGTGCAAATCAAGTAACATCAAGAGATGAAGCATCAACATCATAGCTTGTTCTAATAATAGAATCAAAAGGCAACTTCATTCTCTTTCTAGGGAAGTGTTCCATACCTTTCTTGAGAGGAAATTGATATTTAATATTACCTTCTCTCATATCAATAACAGCACCAACGGTTCGAAGAAAAGGTCTTCCCAACACAATAGGACAAGATGCATTGCATTCGATATCCAAGACAACAAAATCAACGGGGACAAGGTTATTGTTAACCGTAATGCGCACATTATCAATCCTCCCCAAAGGTTTCTTTTTAACATTATCAGCAAGATTAACATCCAAATAACAATTCTTCAATGGTGGCAAGTCAAGCATATCATAAATCTTTTTAGGCATAACAGAAATACTTGCACCAAGATCACATAAAGCATTACACTCAAAATCATTGAATTTCATTTTAATGATGGGCTCCCAACCATCTTCTAACTTCCTAGGAATAGAAGCTTCAAGTTTCAATTTCTCTTCCCGAGCTTTAATGAGAGCATTTGTAATGTGTTTTGTAAAGGCTAAATTTATAGCACTAGCATTGGGACTTCTAGCAAGTTTTTGTAAGAACTTTATAACTTCAGTAATATGACAATCATCAAAGTCTAAACCATTATGTTCTACAGCAATGGAATCATTGTCACCAATATTTTGAAAAATTTCAGCAGTTTTATCACAAACAGCAGTTTCAGGCAATTTTGTACGCTTTGCACTAGGAGTAGAAACATTGCCAACACCAATTATTTTACCATTAATAGTAGGAGGTGCAGAAACATGTGAAGAATCAACATTACTAGTGGTGGTAATAGTCCATACTTTAGCTACATTATTCTCTTTAGCAAGTTTTTCTTTTTCTTCTCTATCCCACCTAGCATGCAATTCAGCCAACAATCTAATATTATCATTAATTCTAACTTGGATGGAATTTGTTTTAGCAAACCTAGCATCTTCAACTTTCTCAGGCATGACTTTCAATTTTAAAAGATCAACATCAAGAGCAAGACTATCAACCTTAGAAGCAAGAATATCAATTTTACCAAGCTTTTCTTCAACAGTTTTATTGAAAGCAGTTTGTGTATTAATAAATTCTTTAAGCATCACTTCAAGACCAGAGGGTACACTCTTATTATTGTTGTAAGAATTACCATAAGAATTACCATAACCATTACCATTATTAGAAGGATATGGCCTAAAGTTGTTACCATAATTATTCCTATAAGCATTGTTGTTGAAATTATTGCTCTTAATGAAATTCACATCAACATTTTCTTCTTGAGCAACCAATGAAGCTAAAGGAACATTATTAGGATCAATATGAGATCTACCATTTGCAAGCATAGACATAATAGCATCAATCTTATCACCCAAAGAAGAGGTTTCTTCAACAGAATTTACCTTCTTACCTTGAGGAGTTCTTTCAGTGTGCCATTCAGAGTAATTGATCATCATATCATCAAGTAATTTAGTTGCGGCGCCCAGAGTGATGGACATAAAAGTACCTCCAGCAGCTGAATCCAATAGGTTCCTTGAGGAAAAATTCAATCCTGCATAAAAGGTTTGGATGATCATCCAAGTAGTCAGTCCATGGGTTGGGCAATTCTTTACCAAAGATTTCATTCTCTCCCATGCTTGAGCAACATGTTCATTATCAAATTGTTTAAAATTCATTATGCTACTTCTCAAAGATATAATCTTAGCAGGAGGATAATATTTACTAATAAAAGCATCTTTGCATTTAGTCCATGAATCAATACTATTTTTAGGCAAAGAAAGCAACCAATCTTTAGCTCTTCCTCTTAATGAGAAAGGAAACAATTTCAGTTTTATAATATCACCATGTATATCCTTATACTTTTGCATTTCACAAAGTTCAAAAAAATTATTAAGATGGGCAGCAGCATCATCAGTACTAACACCAGAAAATTGCTCTCTCATAACAAGATTCAGTAAAGCAGGTTTAATTTCATAGAATTCTGCTGTAGTAGCAGGTGGAGCAATAGGAGTACATATAAAATCATTATTATTTGTGCTAGTGAAATCACACAACTTAGTATTTTCAGGAGTAAAAGTAAACTAAGCAAATAAAGTAAAGACAAGTAACTAATTTTTTTGTGTTTTTGATATAGAGAACAAGACAGTAAATAAAGTAAAGCTAGCAACTAATTTTTTTGTGTTTTGTTTAAGTGCAGCAAACAAAGTAGTAAATAAAATAAAGCAAGACAAAAACAAAGTAAAGAGATTGGAAGTGGAGACTCCCCTTGCAGCGTGTCTTGATCTCCCCGGCAACGGCGCCAGAAATTTAGCTTGATACGCGCGAAGCACACGTCCGTTGGGAACCCCAAGTGGAAGGTATGATGCGTATAGAAGCAAGTTTCCCTCAGTATGAAACCAAGGTTATCGAACCAGTAGGAGCCAAGAAGCACATGAAGGTTGTTGGTGGAGGAATGTAGTGCGGCGCAACACCAGTGAAACCGGCGCCAACGTGGAACCTGCACAACACAATCAAAGTACTTTGCCCCAACGTAACAGTGAGGTTGTCAACCTCACCGGCTTGCTGAAACAAAGGATTAAGCGTATCGAGTGGAAGATGGTGGTTGTTTGCAAAGAATGTATTCAGATGTAAAAGAATGGACCGGGGTCCACAGTTCACTAGTGGTGTCTCTCCAATAAGATAACTAGCATGCTGGGTGAACAAATTACAGTAGCAATTGACAAATAAAGATTCAATACATATCAACGATGATTACTATGTGATTTAATCATGGCATTACGACAAAGTACATAGACCGCTATCCAGCATGCATCTATGCCTAAATAATCCACCTTCAGGTTATCATCCGAACCCCTTCCAGTATTAAGTTGTAAACAACAGATAATTGCATTAAGTATGGTGCGTAATGTAATCAACACAAATATCCTTAGACAAAGCATCAATGTTTTATCCCTAGTAGCAACAACACATCCACAACCTTAGAACCTACTGTCACGATCCCAGATTTAATGGAGGCATGAACCCACTATCGAGCATAATTACTCCCTCTTGGAGTTACAAGTATCAACTTGGCCAGAGCCTCTACTAGCAACGGAGAGCATGCAAGAACATAAACAACACATATATGATAGATTGATAATCAACTTAACATAGTATTCTCTATTCATCGGATCTCACCAAACACAACATGTAGCATTACAAATAGATGATCTTGATCATGTTAGGCAACTCACAAGATCTATAACAATGAAAGCACAAGCGGAGAAGACAACCATCTAGCTACTGCTATGGACCCATAGTCCAAGGATGAACTACTCACGCATCAATCCGGAGGCGGGCATGATGATGTAGAGCCCCTCCGGTGATGATTCCCCTCTCCGGCAGGGTGCCGGAGGCGATCTCCTGAATCCCGAGATGGGATTGGGCGGCGGCCTCTCGTAATGTTTTCCGTATCGTGGCTCTCGGTATAGGGGGTTTCGCGACGGAGGCTTTAAGTAGGCGGAAGGGTAGGTCAGAGGGCGACGCGAGGGGGCCACACACCAGGCCGGCGCGGCTAGGGCTTGGGCCGCGCCGCCTTGGTGTGTCCCCACCTCGTGGCCCCACTTCTCTCTTTCGGACTTCTGGAAGCTTCGTGCAAAAATAGGACCCGGGCGTTGATTTCGTCCAATTCCGAATATTTCCTTACTAGGATTTCAAACCAAAAACAGCAGAAAAACTGGCACTTCGGCATCTTGTTAATAGGTTAGTGCCGGAAAATGTAAAAACGCTGTAAAGTATGTATAAAACATTCAAGTATTGTAATAAAAGTAGCATGGAACATAAGAAATTATAGATACGTTTGCGACGTATCAACGGCTGGCATGCCTGGGCGCTCTGGGCGCGTACGGGGCTGGCCAATGCTGGCCTCTCCCGTGCCAAGGGTTGGCATGGTCTGCTCGAGTGACAAGGGATGCTGCTAGACATGGTTAAAGTGAAAGGAGGGGGCAGAGAAGAGAGAGGGCATGGAGGGTGGCATGGTACATGGCATGGGCATGGTCTGGTCCTCTCCTCACTTTAATCATCAAAGACATGGCTGGTCCGGGAGGCATAGAAGTACATTAACCATCACAAATTCCCCCGGTTTAGTCAAGAAACCACTGGATAATAGAGTGTGTGATCAAAGTTGATTCCTGCCTGCCAGGTGTTCGACACAATGGCCGC
The DNA here is from genome assembly GCA_030979885.1 of Lolium multiflorum. NCBI lineage: Eukaryota > Viridiplantae > Streptophyta > Magnoliopsida > Poales > Poaceae > Lolium > Lolium multiflorum. The sequence goes on from CM061748.1 coordinate 340,176,421, forward strand.
AAGAAGTTAATTTTTTAATTTTGCAAAAATATTTATGGAGATGATTTAAATAATGTTTGAAGAATAATGGTGGTGTTGGTTTGCAAAATGAGCAAAGTTTGGAAAATTTCAAATATGACATGATCTTAATTCTAATTTGGGGTTGCAACTTTGATTGATCATATTGAGCAATTGAAAAGAATTTGGTGGTGGTCCTTACCAAAGTTGTTCATCTTGATGAGTTCTTGGATGAGGTGCAAAGAGTTGGGAGGGTTTGGTTTAGAGATTTCTTAATATAGAGGCTCAAAGTAGGTATCATGATATAAATGGCAGATTTGACCATTATCATATGTAACTTGTTTTTGATTTTTCCTTTGATTTGATTTGTGTTTCTTTGATTCAAAAGTGTTGTTATTGGTTTATTGATGGTTCCCAATCATTGGCACAAGTCAATATGGCCTTGGTTAAGGATTTGCAAAATGGTTATTTGCTCTCATATGTCTTTTCTTGTATTTTCCTTTTCTCTGATTTTATTTCTTTTTGACCTCAAATAGCAAGGGTTAGGATTTTAGAGGTATTAGTAACACTCAAGCAAACAATCATGGCAAACATCAAACCAAACATGCATGATCACTATGCATACACATTGATTTTATAAAAGTTTTTATTGGTTCTAAAATTTGAACAATTGAATTTGTCTCTTTATTGATTTGAAATATTTGGGATGTTACAAACCCTTCCCCTTACAAAAGATCTCGTCCCGAGATCTTAAAGAAAAACTAGGTACTAAAGAGATCTGGGAATTCAGTCCTCATGTAATCTTCTCGCTCCCAAGTGGCTTCTTCTTCGGTTTTGTTACTCCATTGGATCTTCAGATACTTGATACTCCTGGTGCGGGTGGTTCGGAAGGCTTCTTCCAGCGTGCGAATAGGTACTTCGCGATAGGTCAAGTTCTTGTTGATATCCATAGCTCGGATGATGTTTTTTCGGTCTTCTCAGGAACTTCCAAACATTTCCGAAGTAACGAGATGTGAAACACATCATGCACCGTTGACATTTCCTCCGGTAGTTCCAGTTGATATGACACTTCTCCTCGGCGACTCAGAACTTTGAAGGGTCCAACATATCTAGGTGCAAGCTTTCCTCTAAGTTGGAATCTCTGCATTCCTTTGAGGGGTGATACTTTGAGATACACAAAATCTCCGATCTCGAAAGTCATCTCTCGGCGTCTCTTGTCAGCATAACTCTTCTGTCTCGATTGGGCCGTCTTGAGGTATTCACGGATCTTGTGAACCTTGTCTTCAGCTTCTCGGAGAACATCTGGTCCAAAGATTTGGCTATCTCCGACTTTTGACTAGTTCAGAGGGGTACGACACTTCCTTCCGTACAATGCTTCAAAGGGGGCCATTTGCAAACTGGCTTGGTAACTGTTGTTGTACGAGAATTCTACGTAGGGCAAGCAGTCTTCCCACTTAGATCCATATGCAAGTACACAGTCTCTCAACATATCTTCCAGTATCTGGTTGACCCTTTCAGTCTGCGGGTGATACGCTGTGCTGAAATTCAGTCGGGTTCCTAGTCCTTTATGTACTTTCTCGTAATCTTGAGGTGAATTGGGATCCTCTATCTGACACAATTGACTTTGGGGTTCCGTGCAGGGACTATTCTTGAGATATACAACTCGCTAGCTTGGGGCCTTGGTAGGTGGTCTTGACGGGGATGAAATGGGCTACGACCTTGGTTAATCTATCGACCACTACCCAGATATAATCATTTCCTTTACTTGATTTGGGCAATCCAGTTATGAAATCCATTCCTACAGAATCCCACTTCCATTCGGGAATCTGTAATGGCTGCAGTAATCCTGCGGGGCGCTATGCTTTGACTCTCTGACAGGTATCACATTTGGCTATGTAGCTTCCAATCTCTCTCTTCATTCCATGCCACCAAAATTGTTCCTTCAAATCTTGGTACATCTTGGTTCCACCGGGGTGAATGGAGTATAGGGTGTCATGAGCTTCCTTCAGAATAACTTGCTTCAACTCTGAATCTGCCGGCACACATAGGCGTCCGTTGTACCAAAGAACTCCTTCTTCATCTTCAGTGAATCCCGGTGCCTTTCCTGCAGCTATTTGGCTCTTGATTCCATCAATACTAGCATTTCCTTTCTGTGCTTCTTTGATCTGACTAATCAAAGTAGGTTGAAGCTCTATGCTTGCTAGGAATCCTTCACTAACTAGCTCCAGTCTAAACTGCTCAAATTCTTGATACAAGCTAGGCTGCTCTTCTGCGATCATGGAGTTCAACTGACACGGCAGTCTACTCAAAGCATCCGCTGCCACATTGGCCTTGCCGGGGTGATAGTGAATTTCTAGGTCATAATCCTTGATTAACTCTATCCATCTTCTTTGCATCATATTCAGCTCTTTCTGGGTGAAGATGTACTTCAGGCTTTTGTGATCCGAATAGATCTCGCATCGATTACCCATGAGCTAATGACGCCAAACTTTCAAGGCTAAAACCACGGCTGCAAGCTCGAGGTCATGGGTTGGGTAGTTCTGCTCATGCTGCTTCAGTTGCCGGGACAGGTATGATATCACTTTGCCTTCTTGCATCAACACACATCCAAGACCAATCTTGGATGCGTCACAATAGACGTCAAAGGGCTTGGTGATGTCCGGCATGATCAGGATTGGGGCTGTGGTCTGCTCTTGAGCTGTTGAAAGCTCTCTTCACATTTGTCCGTCCATTCAAACTTCTTGTCCTTCTTCAATAGTTGAGTCATTGGTCTTGCTATGCTTGAAAATCCTTCAACAAATCTGCGGTAATATCCCGCTAATCCAAGAAATGCACGGACCTCGGTCTGAGTGGTTGGGGCTTTCCATTCTTCAACGGTCTTGATCTTTGCGGGATCAACGACAATTCCTCTTGCAGACAAGATATGTCCCAGGAATCCTACTTCCTTCAACCAAAACTCACTTTGCTGAACTTGGCATATAACTGATGCTCCCTTAGGGTTTCCAGGATAATCTCCAAGTGTTGCTCATGTTCCTCTTATGATTTGGAGTAGATTAGAATGTCGTCGATGAAGACAACAACAAACTTATCCAAAAAGTTCATAAAGATTTTATTCATGAGGTTCATGAAATAAGCAGGGGCATTGGTTAATCCAAATGACATGACATTGTATTCATACAACCCATATCTGATGGTAAAGGCAGTCTTTGGGATATCCGATGCACGGATCTTCAGCTGATGATAACCAGTCCTAAGATCAATCTTAGAGAACACGGTGGCACCGGTCAACTGGTCAAACAGGTCTTCTATCTTTGGCAAGGGATACTTGTTCTTGATGGTGACATCGTTAAGCTTACGGTAATCCGTACATAAACGAGTGGCACCATCCTTCTTATCCACAAACAAAACTGGTGATCTCCAGGGTGATGCACTTGGTTGTATTAAACCTTTGGCTAGCATATCATCCAGTTGCTTCTTCAGTTCCACTAGCTCTGGGGTTCATACTATAGGCTCTCTGGGCTATGGGTCCTGTTCCAGGGATTAACTCAATGATAAACTCGATATCCCGATCTGGGGGCATACCGGGTAGATCATCCACATCAGGGTATCTACAGACGACCCTGATTTGATCCAAGGTTGGCTTGGCTAAACTCTGGTTGCAGGTAAACTTTCTGGGCAGCCTTTCAGATACGTGTTCTCACTACAAGAAAAGTTCTGATAGACAACGTCCCAAAATCGTCAACTAAGGGGCATTTTTCGTCGCCTATGGGCCTAACCCGACGATATGGGTTCCGTTGTCGAAACTGCGTCAGGCAAAGTCCAACGACGATTTTTTCGGTCCGTCGCGCTTGGGCGCCCTTCCGCCACGGAAAATCGGACCGTTGCGGAAGTGTTTTCGGGAGCCCGTTGACTGCTGACGTCATGCAAACTGACACGTGGCGACGGTCTGCGTTAACGGCGAAACCCCGTGGTAGATGGTAGGCCCACACGAGGCCTGCCACGTCTTAAGCGGGCCGGGCCAGATGACATAGTTTGACCGGTCAACTATATAGCTGGGCTGGTCCATTAGTTACGTGGGCCGGGCCTAACCTCTAATGTTGTCTGGTCAAAACTTAAATGGGCCGGCCCATTTAACATGTGGGGTCCACCTTACAGCAAGGCCGAAGAAGCAAGTGGGCCGGGCCAAAAACACGGGTGGGTCCCACTTTCCTGTTAAAGGCCGGCCCATTTAGTGTGTAGGGTCCACCGTATAGCAAGTGGGCCGGCCCAACAAGCTAGTGGGCCGGCCAAAAACACAGTGGGTCCCACTTTCCGTTAAGGGTCGGCCCATTTAGTATGTGGGGTCCACCATATAGCAAGTGGGCGGCCCAACAAGATAGTGGGCCGGGCCAAAAACACAGGTGGGTCCCACCTTCCTGTTAAAGGGCCGGCCCATTTAGTATGTGGGGTCCACCATATAGCAAGTGGGGGCCCACCAAGCTAGTGGGCGGCCAAACACAGTGGGTCCCGCATTTCTAATGGCCCATTTGGTATGTGGGGTCCACCATATAGAAGTGGGCCCAACCCAAGATAGTGGGCGGGCCAAAAACACAGTGGGTCCCACCTTCCTATTAAAGGGCCGGCCCGTTTACCATGTGGGACCACCATATAGCAAATGGGCTGCCCCAACAACATAGTGGGCCGGCCCAAAAACACAGGTGGGCCCCACTTTGTTGAAGGGCCGGCCCAATTAGTATGTGGGGTCCACCATGTAGCAGGGCCGGCCCAACAAGATAGTGGGCCGGGCCAAAATACAGGTGGGTCCCACTTTCCTCTTAAAGGGCCGGCCCATTTAGTATGTGGGGTCCACCACAAAAGCAAATGGGCTGGCCCAACTATTTAGTGGGCCGGCCCAGTAGTATGTGGGGTCCACCTTAATGCAAGTGGGCCAGCCCAATTAGAGTGTGGGGTCCACGGTAAATCAAATGGGCTGGCCCAAGAAGTAAGTGGGCCAGCCCGTTTAGTTGCTGTTTATATGCCGGCATAATATGCGCTTTAGGATTTTGCGGGCAGGCACATATGTGATTTTGCTTAATTGGGCCGTTTAAGGGATGGGAATTCGTGATTTAGATACTGAGAATATTTACGCAGCATTGATTTCTGTCGAATAGCCTCACTTACCACAAGCACCAAAGAAAAAATGCGCGAAAGAACTATAAAAACTAACTAAATATTACATCAGCTGCAAGGCATTGAAAAAAATATTACAGAACCCAGAGAAATTGAATGGTAATTAAACCTAGCAATACAATGAAGCGATCCGGCAATCTTTTAAGTTGTCCATGCAGCACCTATATCTGAAACAAAGACATTACAAGTTAAGACAGCAACAATGGAAAGGCAAAGACACTACAATATTGTTTGCCAAAGAATTTGGAACTCATCATTTCATCGTTATAACAAGATCATTGTAATGCGCACAATAAGCAAACAAAGAGTGCATGCCGCATACCAACAGCCAATATAACAGAGCATGTTAGAATGAAACAGCAGACTTACTACTGTCGAGTCCCATGCAAACCAACATGTTCAGGGAGTACAAAATTGGCATGAACAACATAGTAGCAGGCTATAAATTTTGTAACGACGACTGAGCAAGATACAGAATATAGTGGGATCACCTGTGAACTTGTATAAGAGGGAATGCAAACCAATATGTTCAGCATTCCATATGTGAGCGTCATGCCAAGTCAGAGAAACAAGTCGATAATGCAGCTTTTGAAGAACAAGATGGCACACAAAATTATTATCTAGTAATATGACAAGTTTATTTGTACTACAGGCTTAGATAGCAGAGTGATAGCATGCCAAACTAAGTCCTTACTTTGTTAGCTTACAATGAACTAGATACAAAACAATGGCATCACCTGTAGTACAGGGAATGCAAGCCAACATGTTCATGGAGTAAAAAATTGGCACAAACAACATAGTAGCAGGCCATAATTTTTGAAACAACATCTGAGCAAGATAAAGTTATGATGGCTAGATCTACAGAGCAGGGAATGTAAACCAAATATAGAAGTTACGATGCCAAAAGCTATAGAGCAGGGAATGCGAACCAACATGTGCAATTACTTAAAATTGGCCATGAACTAAATAATAGCAGGATGTTACTATAATAGCTAGGAATAAAACAGATAGGAGTTATAATGGCATCACTGATAAACTTGTAGATAAGGGAAAAAAATCAATTTGTTTCGGGATATAAAGTTGTAATGAGCAACACATAGAGGATAGTTAATGCTACGGCTTAGGATGGACCAGAAACGGAATATAGTGGGATCTGAACTTGTAGAAAAGGGAATGCACACCAATATGTTCACAATTCTATATGTGAGCGCCATGCCAATTAAGAGAAACAAGTTAATATTGCAGCTTTTGAAGAATCAGATGGCAGACAAAATTATGATGGAAGTTGCTGCTGTGACGAGTTCAAATAAATTTGTACTGCAGGATGGCAGAGCGATAGCATGCAGGAACTAATAGCAGGCAGTTAATTTGTACTGCAGGATGGCAGAGCGATAGCATGCAGGAACTAATAGCAGGCAGTTAGCTTACGACGAAGTAGATAGAAATAACAATGGCATCACCGTAGTACAGGGAATGCAAACCAACATGTTCAGGGAGAACAAGATTGGCATGAACAACGAATGAGCAAGATAGAAGTTATGATGGCTACATCTACAGAGCAGGGAATGCAAACCAAAATGTTCAATCGCTTGAAGTTAGCAATGAACTAGAAAATGGCAAGGTGTTACGGTCATAACTAGGAATGAACTAAAAGAGCTTCAGACAAACAAGCATCTGAACCCAGAACATGGCGCTAAAACAAGGGACTTACATTAGGAGAAGCACTCTGTGGGAATCACAGCAGATCTTCCTGGGGTTGATAGATCCGGTGATGAAGTACACTACATGTGCTCCTTGGGGTTGGAGAGACGGCCATTAAACTTCATGGTTACTCATCTAATCTGCAAAGACGTAACGGCGCGTCGTTAGCACAAACAGGTTCCCCCAAGATTAAACAAGAACTTGCAGGCAAGCAATAGAAAAGCGACAGTAGAAGAGTTTAGATCATGGACGGCGCCGGTGAAGCAGATTCGGTTCATGCACATCGGTGTCGGTGAGCAAGATCCGATGCGGTGGACGATGCCGCAGCTGAAGCGACTGCGGTAGGCTGCTGGATGAGCATATGGTTTCGAGGTTCGGCGGGGATGATCCGGTCCGGTTGATGACGGCGTCGATGAAGCGGCTCCGGCAGGCAGCCGGATGACGAGGATCGCGAGGGCTCGGGTAGGCCAGGGAAGTCCGGCGGGGATGTTCCGGTGCGGTGGTCGTGGAGGTGGTAGAGAGAGGGACTTGGGAAGTTCCGGTGGGTGGTCTGAGGGAAATGAATTTTTTTGGGAGGGTTTCCGGGCTAGGGAGGTGGTGATCCAAAAAATGACGGGCAGACCCCCCCACCAACCGACTTTCTGTCATCTCCACAAGGGTAGAATGGGAATTTGAAAGCGTGTGAATTTTTTGTATTTTGTGGGCGGGAAGTTTTGCCGCTATGAGATTTTGAATTTGGCTAAGGTCCAAGTATAATGATAAAAAATTGTGAGACCGTACTAGTACCTCTGTTCAAGGCCGAGTGCAAAATCAAATCATCATCACCTTGAATATCGGTTACTATCATCGTGTTCTATCTTCTTATCCCATTCAAAAACACGCCTGAAATATTTCTAGATTGGCGGGAGATTTTGCCGCCCGACTGAGATTTGATTTTGAATATGGCTATGGTCAAGTAATATAATATAATACTAATATAAAGACGGTACACCTGGTTAAGTACTAATTGCTCTGCTTCGGCAGTTAAGGCCAGCAGCCACATCAAGCCATCATCATTACAAACAAAATCAGTCAAATCTAGAAGCTAGTATAGGATAAATTCACAGCAGCATAATAAATCCAGAAAACTAAGTATAATACTACATAAACTGCATACAAGAGCCAAAAGCAGCCAATAACAATGTTAATGTTCACGACAAACTAATCTGAAAATAATACAAGACACAATGTATGGCCAACATGAAGATTAGGATACCCCAGGATGAACGAATATGTTCTTCATTCAGCATATATTTCTTCGTCACTCCATTGAAGGAAATTTTCATTGAACTCCTTCCGTCTGCAGTGTGCAGCCAATACATCCTCCAAACGGTATGGCCTTTGTTCATTTCTCATACCGTAGTTTCCTAATCTATTCACATGTATTGGCCACTCATCCCAGGCCTTTATATCATCAAAGTACTCTCTGATATAACCAAAATCTGTGTAGTAGATGCAGCCAGGTCGAAGTGTCGGGTGCACTCTGGTGTCGACGGAGATACACCGGATATAATGGACGAAGAAGGCACGACTGCCAATGTTATTGACGGCATGGAGAGAGCGGCTCTCAGTGTCCACACGGTACACCAATGGTTGACCTTCCTCCAAATGCTTGTTGTCCAACAACACAAGCAGCAGAGCACCATCCGACTCCACAAGGTAGAACTTGTTATTTCCAAGTTCTGGAAATGAAAATAGTGTATCCATTTTGACAGTGCTCGCACGCTGCTCCAACTGGACATTGTTGGTGCACACTAATTTTCCGAACTCAAAATTGTTCACAGCTATTGCATACAATTCACCATTGAACGGGGTAATGCAACGCAGACAATGGTGCTCGATCGAAAATCTTCCTTCTCCCCAATCTTCATCTATACCCTTAGTTGGAGTGCTCTCATCGACCCAAGCAATTTCCGCCGGGTAATCTTTGGAAACGAAGACCATAGTCGGGGACTTCATCACAGCGACTGACTTCAGAATAACGTTTGGCATATGCGCCTCAAACATAGTATTCAATGTCTTTGTGAGTGGGTTCAGAAGCCGTATCTTGTGCGGCTGGTTCTTCTGGGCAAGCACGATGACGCCACGGCAAAAGCCGACAAAGTAGTATCTAAAATATATTGATGAAGATAACATTCAGCACTAAGATGTTTACGATTGAAAATAAAAATAGATTAACTCTATAGATATGGAGGAATTTGAACCTTGCATGAACTTCCGTTAGATCGATGGTGACGTAGCGGGATGTGCGGAGGTGGAGGAAGGTGAAATCAGCAGCGCGTGGAAGGCCGTGGTCTAGCATGATCCATTCGTGCAGGTGCACGTCGGGCTCAGGTAAACCTGAGCGCCAATTTCTACAGACTTGCCTCATAGCAGAGTAGGTGTCAGCGTACTGCTCGTTCGCCAGTAAGCATTCGCCGATCTTGTGAAGTGGTCCATCAGCCGAGAGAGAGGCCCAGTTCACGGAGGCGACGGCCGCCGGCGCATTCTTCTTGTCCATCGCCGGCAGGGAGCGCGCGTGGGCGGTTGGTGTTTTTTCCTTCGATTTGGAGAAGTTGATGGGACGTGAGAGGCGTGGTTGCGTGCGTGAGTGAGAATGAGACTGTGTGCAGAGGGAGGGAGAGAGGGGGCTCTGGCAACGTGACGGTTGGTCTCGGCAGTTTCTCAAAAAAGCTAGACGTTTGGTCTCAACACGCGCACCGCCTAACCGCTGTGCACCGCGACACGCGTCCGTGGTACTGCACGTCTGCACCGTTACGTGTACTCAGTTAGCCTTACACTGGAAAAATATCTGCACTCAGTTTTCCCCTCGAGTACTAATACTGGCTAGTGCATTACCTCATAAAAAAAATACTGGCTAGTGCAATATACTCAGTTTTACCCTCAAGTGGCTGATCAACAGAGAGTCAACAAATGGGATTAAGCTATCTAATTGAGTAATTTCATGCGCAAAAAAAATCATAGTGCCTCCTACTCATGGAGTCTTGTTAAGAAGAGGAGGTCTAATACGTGGAAAACAGAATAGCACACCACAGGTCCGAAATGATGGAAAGGGCTAGGCAATCCACTTATTATAGAACTCAACAAAAACCACATGGAACTATATTAAACTTATGCAGTAGCCAACGCAACCAAAAGTCAGAAGTGCAGGCTGAATCCCAAAGGCACAACACAAAAAGGAAACTTGCAACCTTATATAAAAGGGGCTATGCAACCCACTTATATACACATTAACAGCCATCCTCGTGTGTGACAAGAGAAATTCAACACTGGATTCGGAGGTAGGCACATGAAGCTTTACAAGGGCCAATGGGGCACCAACAATTTAAGGATGAATTGAACCACACCGTCAACAATTCAAACTCGAGACCTTGGCTCTAATACCATTTAAGTTCGAACGGATTGAAAAGGCTAGGCAACCAATTTCTAAAACATCCACAGGAACAACTACCAAGTTGATCCCAGCCGTAGATAAATGCATCCACCAACAAAATAGGAACAGTGCCTCAGTCTCAGTAAACATTTCACAATACCAAGGTACTCACATGTCAATGTCAGTGTTTTCATCTCCAATTATCTATGGCATTTTATTAGTCTTTTGAGAGATTATAACAAACTTGATTGGCCTCCTGCAGTAGGGCATCACATGCTTCTGATCTCGATCTCAACATGTCAACTTGGTTTCTTAACACATCTGCTGCAGCTCGTTCTATTTGGATTTGTTCCTCCAGAACTTGTGCAGAGAAAGACTTGGACTTGGACTTGGACTTGGACTGCAAAAACCCAGCATTTCGCAGGAAAGTGTTTTTGGTGATATCTTTATTTTTAAGTACCATGGTAAATGTCTCCATACATTCTTCTAGAGTTTTTTCCATACCATCTTTCCCGGGTTTTGCCATCTCCAATTTCATATTTGCCTGAAAAGTTTTGAGTCGTGTAAAAATAAAAGTTATTACAGAGAAACATGCAGACGGTAGATTTAATGTGTATGAACTACTTCTAATCCTACAAGTTGGTATGCCTGATTACACATCAAATGCATTTTCACAAAAACGCCTACAAGATCATATTGACATATTGCTCCTACAAATTGGCAAGTGTGTAGTTAAAAAATTTAAATCATAAAGAAGACTTACAATAACACTTTCTGCAAGTTCTCCTATCACATTATGTTTGTTCTTCTGGCATGCCTCGAACTGCTCTGCCAGAGTCATCTCTTTGTCTGGTTGCATGTTGTTTGCATGATCTACTTTCTGCATTTTTGTACAATCATATGGAGATCAAATAACGTGGTTGAAATGGAGGATGGAAATATAACATGCACACGGAGTTCTACACAATTTACGAGTAACATATGTAGCAGTACAGACCAGCGGGGCATTACTTTTTGCCAGAGATGCCCAACCAAGTGACGAGATCCTGTACGGCTTGGTAAACGTTGTTTCAAGCGGTTAGCCTGGTTCCTTTTAGACAACGTCTGCAAAAGGAGACTAGTGAGACACTGGCGCAAAATAAGTATTCGGAATTTAATCTGGTTTCACGGTCCTCATAAGCCATACCACATTCTTTGGATCAGACCAATGCTTGACAAGATCTCCCCACTGCTCGTCAGTCATACAGGGTGCAGGAGACTTTGTTCGAACATTGGCAGTAATCTGGCCAGTGAAGTATGTCGCCTTAAGCTTATAGCGGTGCTGGCGCAACAATTCTTTGAATATGGAAGCGATGACAAACTTTACATCCTCATTATCCTCATCGAATTCAAACCTTAACTGCTCACAACGGTGGAATGATTGGTGAGTTATATAGCATAGAAACAACAGTAAGCTACAAGAAATGGGACAGATCAATGTGGAATAATTTATCATTACCAGGAGAAGCATGACTTACGTGTAAATTATGCACTAAACTCTCGAACTGTGAAGGGGTGTCAACGTGCTGCTTCCACAATGGGAAGGTAGGAAGTTCATTCCTGATAAAATGGCCAACCTGTGATACAAGATATGAAGATTCATGCGGATGAAGTGGCCTTCTGCCACCTACAATAGATGTGATGCGAAATCTTGAACCCATTCCGGAAATCTTAGCTGCAAGTTTTTTTCCTACCGTTGGCCCCCTCGTTTTTATTGATCGTGGCGAACCTACCAAGTTAAGCATTACATCAAGCTATCATGGTATATAGATACATAAGGGAGCATTAAACTACAAGTCTTGAAAAAAGTATTACCTTTTTTGGCGTGGGTCTCATCATCGGGAGAGGAGTTGTCTTTCGCAGGACTAAGGGTCGGAGGGAGATCATCACCAGTTTGCTGGTGTTGTGGCAGCACTGTTTGGACATTTGAGGCTGTATCATCTGGGACTAGCATCATGTGTCCTTGGCCATTATTACCTACCACCACTCCTGATGGTGCCAATTCTTGGCTAGAATTTGCTGTGGAAACTGGTTCTGTTGGCAATTGTTGCTGAGAAACAGTATTGGCAACTGGTGGTTGTGGAATGTGTGGGCTGGTACATGCTGGGGCTACTTCTGTCTGATTCGATGGTTTGTGGTTTTTACGAGACCTTTTACTGTTATCATTCTTGGCCTGTTCGCCACCTCGTGTCAGTCTCTTGTTAGACCTTGTAATAGGAGGAGCAGCACGAGCATCAGGCTTAACTCTTTTTTTATTACGCACTGTCACCCATCCTCCGGTATCAGCCTGAGGTTCCTGTTGAGTGTTCTTCCTCCTATTCGTTCTTGAAAAGTTCTTTCCCGAATCTGCAGATGCCTGTCACACATAAATGATATTTCAATGTACAATATTATATGATGATGATATGCAGATGGAATGGAAAAACAGTCAGGCAACATATGCCAAAACATATATGAGGCGTTAACTAAGCAGGAAAAATTGTAGTAATGAGATTGAACATGGCATGGGTAACATATTTGGTAGGACTGGGATACAACAAATGGAAGTTGGGACAAATAATTCGATGACAGGACAGAGAAAACTCACCTTGTTGTGTTGCAGACGATAGTCGACCAGGGCATCTTCCTGAGTCAGCTCGCCATCACAATCAGCAGGATCAAATTCTGAATCAGAGGAATGTTCCGTATCCTTTGTGAGGGAGGTGGGTGGCGTTTTTGCACTAGACCTTGTAGAAGGATGTAGTGTTAGGCCCAACGAGGCTGCAACTCGGCTATTATGCAGAATAGTTTGCCTCCGTTGCTCTTCGTACTCATTCTCGAGTGGAAGACCTAACATGCATTGGCGAGAAATGCAGATGAGATTTATCATGGAACTGTGCATATAAGAACAAATTAATAGTAGCAGTGAGACTGCTCAAAAGGTGTAATGACAAACAAACTATGGCTCAAAAATAATTGATGTTCATATTGTCAAGCTTCATGCACTAGCCAACGCAACCGGAAGTCCGGACTGATGGAAAGGGCAAACAAATTATGGCTCAAAAATAATTTATGTTGGGCAACAAAGGGCAGCAGCAACAATTTTTAGGATAAGTATGATGTCAAGCTTCATGCAGTAGCCAACGCAACCAAAAGTCCGAACTGATGGAAAGGGCTAAGCAATCCACATATAGACTCAAACACATATAAGTGTCATTTTCATGCCAATGGTTAACCATATGGAATGGCGTGTGCTTAATATAATTGCCTAGGGTCTTCCAAATTCCAACAGATCGATCTATTGGATGAACTTGCTAGAGCATGCAATTCGAAATGGTATCAGACCTACAAGGTCCTGAGTTCAAATCCTAGCAAGTAGCAACGCAGTATTCAAAATAAATATTTGCAGCCTTCCTAAAAAAATATCTAATGATACATGCCTAAGGCTCGGTCTATTGAATGAGTGGTTTTATCACTTAGCACCACAAGTTGGGGATTTTTAATCACAAAACACCAACATTTGGGGAAATTATTTCACATAACACATTATTTGTCATTAGTCGGCTTGACAAGAGCATGACCCTACAGCGTGACACCAATTTACAGTACGTGAGCATGTTTGCTACAAACAAATGAATTTTGGTGTGAAATTTTGTAGACACTCTGTGGAAATGAGAATATGAGTCACACTTGTTACATATGCTACACACAAATGAATTACCATATGACAAATATCCACAAGAAATTATAACCACACAAGAACATGAGATTTGGGTAATATATTCTGTACCAGCATAAGGTTTTGATAATGTTTACCAATACAACTACCCTGGACATAAGATTTTATTTTGAACTGTCTGGACTTAAGATTTAACAACTAGTGTTGACAAACAGCTTTGTATTTGCGTTTAACAGCAAATACCACAAAATAAAGTCTAATTGTCTTTCTCCTGCGGTCACTCTTAAACTGACGGTGGCCGGAGGTCACTAATGGGCTATCAAACAGAGATCATGTATTCTGCGAAACAATTACCCCAAATGTTAGTGTTTTGTGATACAAATTTCTAGGGTTGTGGTTCTGTGATAAAAAAAATCCTGAACTTCTGGTGTTAAGTGATAAAACCTCATTGGATGAACTGGCTAGAGCATGCAATTCCACATGGCGCACACAGAGTTGCAAATAGAAAAAAATACAGGCAGTTTAATACTATCAATAAATTGCTCTCCTAGCTTGACTGCTATCATAACCTTTGTAATACGTACTACCACCATCCCGAAGTTTTTATCAAAAATCATTAACATGCAAAATACAAATTTAATATCATTAAATAGATAACGAATATATTTTCGTACGGTATCTACAAAATATTATATTTCTTGATAGATTGTTCTGAAAGTTTGGTCAAACTTTACTTGGTTTGACTTTTATAAATAAGCCTTCAGGTTTGGGGTGGAGGTAGTAATGTAGTATACTTCAAACCCCAAAAAAGTACCGCACAGAAGTGATATTTGGAAAAGAAATGCGTAACGAAAGCGGACATAAGCTCTGCCTCTCCATCAGCAGATGTAAGGTTACGATCAGCAGAGTTCCGAGATAAAAAAAATACAGGCAGTTTAATACTATCAACAAATTGCTCTGCTAGCTTGACTGCTATCATAACCTTTGTAAAATGCATACTTCAAACCCCCAAAACATATCACACAGAAGTGATTCTCGGAAAAGAAATGCATAACGAAAGCGGACATAACCTCGATCTTCCTCTCGATCAGCAGATGTAAGGTTAAGATCTCATATAGCTACGCGGCAAACAACTATCTACACTGATCTAATATCAGCAAGAATGCATTGCAAGAAAGCAACGAAAACTAGTGTAAGAAATCAAATGCATATAACAAAAGCGGACATGTAAAGTATTCATCAACCTTCGTCTGAGGCCCGGGCGGATTTACTCTTTGGTTGGGGGTGGTCGACTTTGGGGCCGCGTTTTTTGCCCATCTCGATCTCCGGTGAGGTGGACTACAGAGTCGGGGAAGCAGATCCGGAGGAGATATGGCGCGGTGAACGTCGGCGTCGAGGAAGCTAATCCGGCTTGCTAGGCAGCAAGGGAGCCGGTAAAACGTGGTCGGTCACTACGGTGGCCGGTGAGAAGGCAGTGATGGTGAGGAGGGGCGGTGGGGCACGGCCGTCGTCGTGGGAGTGTGCCTGGTAGAAGCATGAGAAAGATGTGGTGTTCGAATTGTGCTCTACAGGGAAATATCCTCTGTGGACCGATGTTTATAGGCCGACGGGCAAACCGCAGGTTTTGGGGTAGCTTGAAAATGGGACGCGCCAACAATTTCGGCGCGTGTTTTGCGGCAGAGATGAAAGTCACCCATAAGAAACTTTCCTCATGGATGCTTGTTGCTTGGTCGTGTGGACAACATATATAGTGGGAGATGCCCATAGCTAGCTAGGCCATTCATATCAAACTCGAGTGATTATCACTAAGTTTACAATGAATATATTTCATGACACTTGATATTGGCCGGATAGTAGAAAATATATTTCATGACTATCGATCCCATATTAGTTAATTTATATTATTTCAATTGCTAAAATATTTTCATATTCTTTTAGAGTTCTAAAAAACACACTACACAATGACAATGGATATCACTACCTTCTAGGTCCCGGTCATCAGATTTAGAGTAAAGTAGCTTAGCGACAGATTTAGACCTTTGTGCAACAAATACATGAGTTGGTGATATGTGCAAAAGAACAGGTTAAGTGAGTGTTTTGTGCAACAATGACAACAATAAGTGGAGTTTCGATCGTGCAAAGGATAAAAGGTGGAAGAGGGATCACACGGAAGGAGAAAGAGAAAGGGAGAGCAGTGCCTCACGGGGCCGCTGTTATTTATGGTGAAAAGAAATGCTTCACTTTTTTCGGTGAGTGATGTTGACTGGCACACAGGGTTTCAGTTATGTAGACCTGCAGTGCAGGCTACGCGCCCGTCTAATATTCATTTTTTTCAGCGACAAAAGGAGAGAGAGAGAGAGAGAGAGAGTCTTGACGACGCGTCTTTACTTAACAAAGAAGATTGCTGGGAGTTTGCCTACCTACCGCACGTGACTTGTGCTCACTGATGTGTGGGACCTACACGCATGGGACCACACGTAAGTGACCGACCTACTTTATTCTAGGGGTGCCCCTCAAGCTAATACATAGTCTGCAACATGAAACTATATTCGCTTATAAAATCTGAACTTTGAAATCCAATTTAATTTAAGTCTATTATTGGTCATATCAACTATCAAGTCTAAAATTACATTCTGAAACTTGTTCAACGCTTTCTCATGAATTATTATGGTAGTTTTTTAAAATCAAATGCTAATTGATTTGAGATAATAAAAAACATATATTATTGCACAACAATGGGATATTAAAATATCTATTTGTAAATAAAAATAAGAAGTCAATGTTGTGGTAAGTTAGGAGGTTCAAAGGGTAAACCAAATATAACGTTTTGTTCAATCTCATAGTTCATATTACCAAGTTTGATTATCCCTGGACAACATTGTTTGTTATAGTGTTCCCTAATTGGGCATGGTGGTGCATCTTGCCATTTCTAACAATGTTGATGACTAGACTTTTCAAGTTTTCGGTATAAAAAATCGTTTTTCATTTTCTAGATGATAAAATATGTTTTTTTGTGCATGGGGTAGAAAAGATATGGGTCAAAATGGCGCATCTACATTTTTTAAATAAATTACGCCATATTTTAATGACAAATCCCAAATTTACGGTTTTTAGTGCTTTCTAGCTAGTTTCGCACATTTAAATGACTTTATGCTGATTTATTGAAAGTAATTCAAATTTGAATTGTAGATATGTTATAACTTGGTCCTACAAGTCCCCATAAATAATTTTTATATACATATTACTTACTATATATAGAAACCAGCGATAGTACTGAAATATTCAACCCCTTTGCAGGATAATCATGTAAAA
This sequence comes from Lolium multiflorum, assembly GCA_030979885.1. Lineage (NCBI taxonomy): Eukaryota > Viridiplantae > Streptophyta > Magnoliopsida > Poales > Poaceae > Lolium > Lolium multiflorum. Next base: position 340,193,709 of record CM061748.1, read on the forward strand.
CATTTTGACCTGGTTTTGAAATAAATAAATGAAACTGAAGAAAACCTGAAAAATGAAACCCTTCTACATGGAGTGTGCTTGTATGTGTTAGTTGACAGGGAAAATAAGAAACATGTGATAGGGTAGTGAAAAACAAAATGTCTTCACAAAGCGGACTATCGTGTATGAAGATTCATGGTTTGCAAGCCAAATGATATAGTTATGGCCATATTTGTGGCACAGTTTGTTACAATGTGCCCAAATTGGGCATGGTGGTGCATCTTGCCATTCCCAACAATGTTAATGACTAGACTTTTCAACTTTTCGGTATAAAAAATATTTTTTTCATTTTCTAGATGACAAAATATGTTTATTTTGTGAATGGTGTACATATAAGATACGGGTCAAACTGGCAACTCTACATTTTTTAGATAAATTACGCCATATTTTAGTGCCAATTCCCAACTTTTACGGTTTTAGTACTTTCAAGATAGTTTCGCACATTTAAACGACTTTATGCTGATTTACTGAAAGTAATTCCAATGTGAAATGTGGGGGTGTTATAACTTCGTCAAAGAAATCCCCCAAAAACATAGTTTAGGGTTGGGGGTAGATACGGAGTACATGATTTGTATGTTTTGAATATGTCTAGACCTTGTTTATCAACCTGAATGCTTAATTACTATATATATGACGTAAGAAGGCTATGTGCTTTGGGTTTTCATTTTTTTTGATTTTTTCTGAATTTTTATGCTCATTTGAATCTTGGTCAAATCCTAGGTTTGACTAGGATTTAAACAAACTTAAAACATGAAAATGAAAAGGTAAGCCTGGATCCTTCCTAGTCACTCTAAAATTAAGCTTTTGGGAAGTTTTAGAAATTTCCATGTTTGAAACCCGAAACCACTTCTCTTCATGCTTGACTTCATAAGACAAAGTTAAGGGTTAGGGGTAGATACATGCCTTTTCTGTTTTGAATATGTCTAGACCTTGTTCATCAACTTGAATGCTTACTATATATATATATGACATAAGAAGGCTATATATATATGTGCTTTGGTTTTTGGTTTTTGTTTTTTCTGAATGTTTATATATGCCCATTTGAATCTTGGTCAAATCCTAGGTTTGACCAAGATTTAAACAAGTTTAAAACATGAAAGTGAAAAGGTAAGCATGGATCCTTCTTAGTCATTCTAAAATGAAGCTTTTGGGGGGTTCTTGAAATCTCAATGTTTGAAACCCAAAACCACTTCTCTTCATGGTTGACTTCATAAGACAGATGAGTTTAGGGTTATGGGGTAGATACATGATTTGTCGGGTTTGAATATGTCTAGACATGCTTGTTTATCAACTTGAATGCTTACTATATGACCTAAGAAGACTATGCATGTGCATTGGTTTTTCATTTTTTGTTCTTTCTGAATGTTTATGCCCATTTGAATCTTGGCCAAATCCTAGGGTTTGACCAAGATTTAAACAAGTTTAAAACATTAAAATGAAAAGGTAATCATGGATCCTTCTTAGTCACTCTAAGATGAAGTTTTTGGGAGGTTTTCGAAATTTCCATGCATGTTTGAAACCCAAAACCACTTCTCTTCATGTTTGACTTCATAAGACAGAGTTTAGGGTTAGGGCTAGGGGTAGATACATGATTTTCTAGTTTGAATATGTCTAGACCATGTTTATCAACTTGAATCTTGGCCAAATCCTAGGTTTGACCAAGATTTAAACAAGTTTAAAACATGAAAATGAAAAGGTAAGCCTGGATCCTTCTTAGTCACTCTAAAATGAAGCTTTTGGGAGGTTTTTGAAATCTCAATGTTTGAAACCCAAAACCATTTCTCATCATGCTTGACTTCATTAGATATAGTTTAGGGTTAGGTGTAGATACACGATTTGTCTGGTTTGAATATGTCTAGACCTTGTTTATCAACTTCAATTCTTACTATATGACATAAGAAGACTATATGTGCTTTGGTTTTTGATTTTTTAATTTTTTCTGAATGTTTATGCCCATTTGAATCTTGGTCAAATCCTAGGTTTGACCAAGATTTAAACAAGTCTATAACATGAAAATGAAAAGGTAAGCCTGGATCCTTCTTAGTCATTCTAAAATGAAGCTTTTGGGGGGTTCTTGAAATCTCAATGTTTGAAACCCAAAACCATTTCTCATCATGCTTGACTTCATTAGATATAGTTTAGGGTTAGGTGTAGATACACGATTTGTCTGGTTTGAATATGTCTAGACCTTGTTTATCAACTTCAATTCTTACTATATGACATAAGAAGACTATATGTGCTTTGGTTTTTGATTTTTTGTTTTTTTCTGAATGTTTATGCCCATTTGAATCAAGATCAAATCCTAGTTTTGACCAGGATTTAAATAATTTTAAAACATGAAAATGAAAAGGTAAGCCTGGATCCTTCTTAGTCACTCTAAAATGAAGCTTTTGGGAGGTTTTTGAAATTTCCATGTTTGAAACCCAAAACCATTTCTCATCATGCTTGACTTCATTAGATATAGTTTAGGGTTAGGTGTAGATACACGATTTGTCTGGTTTGAATATGTCTAGACCTTGTTTATCAGCTTCAATTCTTACTATATGACATAAGAAGACTATATGTGCTTTGGTTTTTGATTTTTTGATTTTTTCTGAATGTTTATGCCCATTTGAATCTTGGTCAAATCCTAGGTTTGACCAATATTTAAACAAGCTTAAAACATGAAAATGAAAAGGTAAGTTTGGATCCTACCTTCAATCCATAGGAAACTTTGTTCTAATGCACTATAACTAGCTTGCTGGCCCGCGCATTTGCGCGGCTAGCTTTGTTATATATTGCTAATTTATAATCTTTACATGTTTATATATGCTAATTTTAATTTGTTTGGGTTTCATTAGGATGGCATTTAAAATTATAAAATTGTCAAACTGCACCGTGCAATTCTTTGTCCATACAACTTCTATAACAGATACACGTCTTATATTACAGCCTTATATTACAGTAAAGAATAATGATCTTTCTATTTTACAATAGAAATATGTAGTGTTTCGTGATTGTTGCCTGCCATAAAAAAACAATAAGTTTCATATTCATAAATTATTCTCTCTTCCGCTAACGTTCATTCCTAGGTGTAAATATTTTCATCAATTATTTTAAAAGATCATTTCTCCACGGATGATTTAATATGAGACGCATGTAGTGATCCTGTACTTGTTCTCTATTGTAACCAACATTAAACTATATTTAACCGCATTTTTCTTATCAGTGCAAGGCGATGCTTCTAGATGCTCTTAAACATGCTGATATCACACTAATTGATGTTCCATTGGTGTTCGACAATGTAAATTATCCATGTGCATAGAGTAGGTAACTTATACTAAGAATGATGTTTCATCACTCTTGTTAGACCTCCCATCTGGAGGTAATTCCATCGACTCTAGTTCTCATATCTGCTCTATGAACAAAAGCAAAGGATTTTCTCCTAATTCTTAGTAGTAAAATAGTAAGTAAATAGATAAATTCAGATTATATGGTTGACTACTGTGCAAGAATCAGCTTAGATATGTGCAGCGGAATTATTATTAGGGGTTATGTCATAGATTGTTGAATTGTTCTTTTTGTAATATCCACCTCGTAATAATGTGTGAATACTTAGTTTTGCTTTACATTATTATCTTTGTGAAGCTAGTATTATTTGCATTCCATCCTTATGCATTACAAAACTATATATGTATTTACCAACATAGGTAAACCTAAAATAAATGTATATCTTGGAAATATTTTTCTAGAAAAATTCAAAAGTATGAATTTCAGTTATCCAATGCATACATTTGTAGCCTATTAGTTGTAAAAATTGGACTCTGCCTTTTCCTCTTTTCCTAGCTTTTACAATGATCGAGTGTTTACCTTTGTCCATCGATCTAGCATATTCACTTTGATTCCGTTCATGGCGTAGTCCATAACTTTCTCGTAATTAGTCATCAGACATCATGTATGCCATCAGATGTGCTCGGGCCTCGGGGCCTAGCCAGTAGGCGAGTATGCACATCCTCCATAAAATAGATCAAACTAATATGTGATACCCGCCATTCATACTCTCAGAAAACTCGTACTCCATGCTTAGTAACCTGACTGGCCGCTGGCCTTCTCGTCTTGTGCAGTTGTAGTAATCTGCTTCATGCAATGTTGTTTCTATCAAATCAATCGTGGATGGGGACGTGTACAAAATCTGTCTTGGATGAAATACATCCGGTAGCTTAGCCGGCTGGCCGAAAATTTGACACACCATCTCGTGGAACATGCATGTAGGTTAGCTCTCCCTGGCCACCGTATAATCAAGCTTGTCTTCTCGGATTGGCTGCAGCACGTCGGCGATCACCATCTCGAGGAACATGCATGTAGGGTAGCTCTCCTGGTCACCGTACAATCAAGCTTGTCTTCTCGGATTGGCTGCAGGCTGCAGCACGTCAGCGATTGACATGCAGGCTCCATGGCGCGTGTGTAGCATCGATCGACGACTGCCCCTCATCATGACTGGCGACGCCGTGCCATCTTTTTGAGCTGAACTACGCTATTCCCCGTCTCGGATCTTGCTGGATGCCGCCGCCATCCCGGCGCTCCTCGACTGCCGCTTCGATGCCCACTTCTTCCGGCAAGGTTCGGTTCAATTCGAACGATGCATCCTGCCCAACTCAATGCACCGGCAGGCTGACTGAGCGCGCCGCCGAACTGATCTGGTGGAGGTCGCCAGACAGGAATCGAGCCAGGCCTGGGGTGTGCGCCCGCAAGTTCGTGAAGATGCGGCGTAGAGCAGGCCGTCGGCGTCGGGTCCGTGTTCTCTATGCGCGCCGGCCGATGGAATCTCGAGGCTAGGGTAGCAGGTCCAGCCGTCGCGGGCTCCTGATTCTCCTCAAGTTGGCCACGTGATTGCCGCTGGAAGCCCGGGTGTCAATCCAGGATAAGCAACGTGGAGAAACATTTTTTGCCTTTCTAGGCTAACCGGTTTTATCCCATCGTTATTCCTTAATTAACGTGAGACGCTTTTTTTTAATCTGAGGCGTTCGTTTTCGTTACCTAATCTTTGGTTAATCTAGGCCCCTGATTGTTTGTTGTTTTAATTATATAATAGATAATCAACCGAGTTTTTACACCAACAGGTCTGTCACTTACGTGTGGTGCCCATGCGTGAGGTCCCACACTTCAGTGAGCACAAGTCAAGTGCAGTAGGTACGCAAACTCCAAGCCATCTTCTTTGTCAAGAGAAGCATCAGGATGTGTTGGCGTCGAAACCCACCGGGGCAGCGACGGCCAACACGGTAGAGCCGGGAATGACTAGGGCTGCGGCTGGCCCTCCCTCGGAGCGGCCCGCAAAGCCTCCTGTCGCGCGCCGCTCGCAAGGCGTGCCACCTGACCTATACCTGGTCAGGAAGGTGTGGATGATGCCTCGCTTAGTTTCCTGCAGGGCACACACGTACACGTTAAATACGAGCCTCGATCGGCTCTCAGGTTGTCCTGTGAATCGGCTCAGGGAGCCGATTCACCCATGATTCGTCCAAGGTGGCCGAATATATGGTGGTCCTGCTTGATCAATATAAAGCGTATGAGATCCACGACGATCTAGGGTTTTCACCGCATAATCGGATCATCCTACTCACGATTGGGCCTCGCGCTCACGCACGGTAAACGTAAGCCAGCCCTAGACAAGGCCTAAAAACCAACACTAGGTTGATCCTCGGAACGTCCTGTCTAGGGGCAGCAAACTACACCCTGCATGCCGCTGGATCCTCCAACCCTTTGTAAGGCCTAACTATTGCAGATATTAAACTAATCCTTGATGAATCAAGGATCGACCATAACGGATCAGATCTACTAAATAAAGATCAAGCGGGGTGCCGCCCCTGCACCCATGATGAGGCACAAGGACGGCTAGACGCGCTAGGATTGCACTACGCAAGCATATGATGCTAAGAACGATGCTAACCCTAACGCGTCTACGATAACTACGTCGCTCGCCATCAAAAAGGCTTCAGTACGAGCAACGCATGAACAACTAGGCAGGCTCGTGCTGCCTAGATCGCGAGATGCGATCTAGGCAGCATGGTGCTTACCGGAGGAACCCTCGAGACGAAGGAGTTGGCGATGCGCCGAGATTGGTTTGTGTTGAACGTTGGTTGTTGTTTATTCCATAAACCCTAGGTACATATTTATAGTCCAGGGGACTTTCTAATGTGGACGTGCACCAAACCGTGCACGGGTAAAACTCTAACTTCTAAACTAAGATGCGATCTAATATGTTACAGATACATGGGCAGTTTAGCCCAACTTGGTATAAAAGGCCGATTCACGTATCTCTTCTATATGTATATCTTCAAGACCATCCTGATCGCGGCCCACCTCTGACTTGTCCAAATTCTGGTGATAACACATGCCCCCTGGTTTTGGAAACACATTTCCAAAATCATTATGCTCTTCTCTCGTAGGGTCATGTCGTGGCAGAGCAGAACCGTCGCAGAGTCCTTCATCATGATAGCTTGCCTTCTCAACTTCTCCGCATGATTTGACAGTTTTGGTACCACCTCCTCGGAAACTGCTGTGGCATTGAATTTCTACTATATCCCCTTTTATTTAACTGCCACGAACAGTTCTTCTCTGCATCTCCTTCGCATTAGCACTCCAAAAACCCTCTTGTGCCACCATGTCTTCTTCCTCCTCTGCCTCATCGGATCTTTCCACCCAGTCCTCTTCGTCCCGCGAGCCGACGCCGGAGCACAACCCGGCGGAGGTCCACGGCCAACATCCGCCGCGCCATTGAGGCCGGGGAGGAGTCAGACCATGACTTCTCCATCTGGTCCGAGGACGACCAGTCCTCGACGGACGGGGAGAGCGACCTCCGCTTCCTAGCCAACGGGGAATCGGAGGAGGAGAGCGATGACGATCGCTTCTCCTGGGATGACTTCACCTCCTCCGAGGGGGTGAAGGAGGAGGAAGTGGAGGAGGAGGATGACGACAGCTCCTCCGACGAGCCGCCGGCCAAGCGGTTCTGCCCTTGGCCGGGCAACCTTAGCGACTTCGATAGCGACGAGGATGATGCTGACGAAGAGGACGAAGACAACGAGGGCCCGGTTGGCGGCCATTGGAGCGACGACGAGCCCGCCGGGAGCAGCGCCGACGGCAGCGACGACGGCGACGACGAGGGCAGTGATGGCCCGTAGTTAGGACCTCTAGAATAGGGCCAGCAGCAGTAGATGGGGCAATGTATCCCCTAGCGTCTCTTTTGAGAGCAATTAGCTCTTTATGTAAGAAATCTCGCCTCTTAATGAAGAATTTTTCCCCAATTTAATTTGCCGATTTCTTCTGAGTTCAATTGAGCCGATTCCCTGTTCTACTGACCTTGCCGATTCGTTCCCTTTGCCAATACGTGATGAGCCGATAGCACCGCATCGGTCCTTCAAAATTCGCCCTTCCCTTCTTCAACTGATGATTTTCTAAATTTGGCAGAAAATGCAGGATCTTCAGGAAAACCTTCGAACTTTCCCAACCAAACCCAATAATGCTCTTCAATACTCATCATTTGTGAAGAAGGTTTGAAACGAAGGAACAGCCGATCATATCCACCAAGCCTGCTGCCCCCCGAGTCTTGGCCAAGGCAAAATCTTAGCCGAATTAGCCTGGGCTTGATCATGCAGAGCCAGCCGATTTACACATAAATCGGCTTCCCAAAGCCCTTCTGGCAAGCGAGCTCCTTTCCTTTCGGCTTGCGTCCTCCTCCCCTTTCTGCACGTCCAGGCTGCTCTTGAAGAGAGGAATTACTCCATTGAGGGACCCCTCGTGCTTCATTGGTCCTCTGATCGTAACATTGATCTTCTTGAGTCGATGGCCGTGCATCGGCTGCTTCTCAATTCTGAAGTCGATGCCTTTGCATCGGCTGTAAAAATGTTTAAAAATTTTAGGCCGATTTGCGTATCGGCCCCCATACTCAATATTATTTCATATCCTCATGTTTTATCCATCTAGGTGCCCCCCGAGCCGATTCTGTCAAGAGAATTGATGGTATCGGCTCTTCAGGTAGTCCCTGTTGGGTCAAACGTTGATCCCAGGCAGAATGGATGGTGAGGATAATTTGGGCCGATTGCCGGAATCGGCCTCCATGTTGCTTGTTCGGTGAAGGTTTTGTAATATCCCTTCATCAGTTTCGGAGGGCCGATCGCAAGGATCGGCCTCGCCATGTTGCTTATTGACGTAGTCTTGCTACTCGTCCATGTCGGCGGATAAAACCAGCCCAATCTCTGACTTTAGCACGTTGGTGTGCTTGCTGTTATCCATGTCGGGTGCACTGTGTAATCGTGGAGCACTACACCCCGCCGGACGAATGAACACCATGTTTGTGCCAGCCGATGTGTCATCATCGGCTCTCTTTTGCTTGGGGCGCCACTCTTTTCTTTGCGGTAGCCCCTCCTCATCCAGGGTCCTCTGGACTTTCGCAGCCAGATCAGGCCGCGCCTTCCTCAGCGTATGCAAGTACATCCTTTCAGCTTCCTCCAGACCGCGCAATCGCTGAACCCTGCGTTTTTGTGTATGGCTGAGACCGTCAGGGCACCACCTTGGACGGTGGCACCTGTCTTCTTCGTATTCCCCTTCGTCTTCTGAATCATCGAGATCTTCCAACGGAGGGGTCTCAGCCCGTCTGTTTTGCGGTGGGAGAGGCCCTAAGCGCTCGAACACAGATACGTTGGCTGTCTCCTTCTTCTTCCGGTTGCATTCTGGGCAGTTGCCGATTGTTGGTAATCGGCTCATTCCTGAATCCCAGCAGTGTCTGAAGAAGGGGCAGTGCCAATGCCTGTCCGTATCGTCCTGCTCCCTGCCATGGCGCTCCTGTCGCTCCTCATCATGATTATGCCGGCGATGCCTTTCGTCGTTTCTGGTCAGACGACCTCTTTCATCATTGTTGTTGTATCGCCGGCGTTGGTCATATCGACTAACATACTTGTTGAGGAGGTGATCAGAGAGGGGTCGTTGGTATCTTATGTTCTTCACTTCCCCCTCTGTGACGTAGCGCTTGCCATCTTGACGGAGCCGATCGCATGGAGCGGCCCCCTCAGTGTCCTTGCTCTGAGAGCAGCTGTCCTCATCCCCGTCCTTCTCAGAGCGGTGTCCAAGCTCTACCATACTGATGTTGGCTGAGAAATCAGGCTGGCACCCTCCAAGGTGGGTAAACTCCACCATGTTGACGGCGGGGAAGGGGTGTGTGTCGACCTTCATGGCGTACTGGTTAAAAATTAATCGCCCATTTTCTATCGCCACTTGGATCTGCTGACGCCACACCCTGCAGTCGTTGGTGGTGTGGGTGAACGTGTTATGCCACTTGCAGTATGGCTTTCCGTTCAGCTCTTGCACCGTAGGAAACTTGTGGCCTTCGGGTACCTTTATGTGCTTCTCCGCGAGTAAGAGGTCGAAAATCTGCTCGGTTTTCGTCACGTCGAAGTCGAACCCTCTTGGAGGCCCTGGTGGCTTTACCCATTTGCAGGTTACTGGGCCTGCAGCTCGAGTCCACTCAGCTACTGCGACCTCTCGCTCTCCCGTAGGACCTTCATCTTCGCCTGCGTCAACCATGGTAACCACGCGCTTGAATTTATCTTGGTAGATATCCGGGTGGCGTTGCTCATATGCTGACAACTTCTGCACCATGTGTGCTAATGAAGGATAGTCCGCCTGGGAGGCCACTTCCTTGATCGATGATGATAGACCCACCACCGCCAATTCGACTGCTTCCTTTTCGCTTACATGAACCGAATAGCATCGGTTCCTAACGGTCCTGAAGCGCTGAATGTATTCGGACACCGTTTCTCCGCGCTTCTGTCGTACTTGGGCTAGATCGGCAATGCCAGCCTCGGAAGCCTCTGAGTGATATTGCTCGTGGAACCGTTCTTCCAGCTGCTTCCAGGTCTGGATTGAGTTCGGTGGCAGCGACGTGTACCATCCGAAAGCCGATCCTGTGAGGGACTGCGAGAAGTACCTCACGCGCAGCTCGTCTGACGCTGAGATCATGCCCAGCTGTGCCAAATATCGGCTCACATGCTCGATGGAGCTGGAGCCATCTGATCCGCTGAACTTTGTGAAGTCCGGGAGCCGATATTTGGGTGGTAGCGGGATCAATTCGTACTCATTGGGGTACGGCTTGGTATAGCCGATCGCCTTTCTCTTCGGCATCATGCCGAACTGATCTTTCAGGATCGTACAAATTTGATCCGCGGTGATGGCTGCAGGTGCCGAACCCTGAAGATTCGTCGGAGTGGCGTACTTAACCAGCCATGCCTGTTTCTCTGGTTCTGAGCCAACTGCAGGAGCTGGGCTCGGGAGTTTCGTCGGGGTGGCGTATTTAGCTAGCCACGTTTGCTTCTCAGGGTCTGCCTCCGACGTTCCTCCTGTTGCCCCAGAAGTCCCTGCTATAGCAACCTGGTTCGAGGGTGCCCAGGTGCTGCAGTCTGGCACGTATGCACATGCGTATCCGTGCGGGATCTCCTTGGGCGCGTCCTGTAGGAACTGGTAGTCACTGGGGTCACCACCAATCTTGTAGACGACAAAAGCCGATGAGTTCGGCGCTTCGGGCGCTGCCAACGCGAATGGCAGCGGGGGACGGGAATGGAGCAGCGCTTCCCCTTGGTGAGTCCCTAGGGCTGGTCCTGACGGAGAGTACTGATGGCTCATGATCTCCTGGATCACGCGCAGCGCGACGCGCTCCAACGTATTCACCAGGCTCTCAGAATGGCGGTGCAGCGAATGAGCCACCATGAAGTTGATCTCCTGACGCAGCGACCTGGTGCGTTCTTCGGACGGGGTGGACAGGTCCACTCCATCAAGCGCGCCTTCAGGTGTGAACCCCTTCCATCTGATGCCATGGGAGCGGGTCCTGTGGAAAGAGCCGATTAGGTCGGCTTCGAGGGCAGACTTGATCTCGTCGTACTTCTTCTTGAGCTCGCCAGTGAGATCCCCGTACGTGACCGGAGTTTCTTCTGCCACTTCTGATGAAGACGGTATGGTGTCTTTCGCCATCTCTGATGTGGATAGCGAGATGGTTGTCGTTGAAGATTTGTCCCACCGGGCGTGCCAGAATGTGTTGGCGTCAGAAACCCACCGGCGGGCAGCGACTGGCCAACACGGTAGAGCCGGGAATGACTAGGGCTGCGGCTGGCCCCAGTCCCTCAGAGCGACGGCCCGCAAAGCCTCCTGGTCGCGCGCCGATGCTGGGTCGCAAGGGCGTGCCACCTGACCTATACCTGGTCAGGAAGGTGTGGATGATGCCTCGCTTAGTTTCCTGCAGGGCACACACGTACACGTTAAATACGAGCCTCGATCGGCTCTCAGGTTGTCCTGTGAATCGGCTCAGGGAGCCGATTCACCCATGATTCGTCCAAGGTGGCCGAATATATGGTGGTCCTGCTTGATCAATATAAAGCGTATGAGATCCACGACGATCTAGGGTTTTCACCGCATAATCGGATCATCCTACTCACGATTGGGCCTCGCGCTCACGCACGGTAAACGTAAGCCAGCCCTAGACAAGGCCTAAAAACCAACACTAGGTTGATCCTCGGAACGTCCTGTCTAGGGGCAGCAAACTACACCCTGCATGCCGCTGGATCCTCCAACCCTTTGTAAGGCCTAACTATTGCAGATATTAAACTAATCCTTGATGAATCAAGGATCGACCATAACGGATCAGATCTACTAAATAAAGATCAAGCGGGGTGCCGCCCCTGCACCCATGATGAGGCACAAGGACGGCTAGACGCGCTAGGATTGCACTACGCAAGCATATGATGCTAAGAACGATGCTAACCCTAACGCGTCTACGATAACTACGTCGCTCGCCATCAAAAAGGCTTCAGTACGAGCAACGCATGAACAACTAGGCAGGCTCGTGCTGCCTAGATCGCGAGATGCGATCTAGGCAGCATGGTGCTTACCGGAGGAACCCTCGAGACGAAGGAGTTGGCGATGCGCCGAGATTGGTTTGTGTTGAACGTTGGTTGTTGTTTATTCCATAAACCCTAGGTACATATTTATAGTCCAGGGGACTTTCTAATGTGGACGTGCACCAAACCGTGCACGGGTAAAACTCTAACTTCTAAACTAAGATGCGATCTAATATGTTACAGATACATGGGCAGTTTAGCCCAACTTGGTATAAAAGGCCGATTCACGTATCTCTTCTATATGTATATCTTCAAGACCATCCTGATCGCGGCCCACCTCTGACTTGTCCCAATTCTGGTGATAACAGATGCGTTTTGGAAGTTTGTGGGTCCTTCTGGATCCTTCGGTTGTCCCTCTCACAAAAAAAAAATCTCTCTCATTCTCGGCCTCGCTCGACTCGCTCGCTCGCTCGCACCTCCTGCTCACTGACAAACCCTGCACAAAAGTCAACATCATCACCCGAAAAAGGGGAGACACCATAATGCTCTCCCTTCTTCTCTCCTTCCGAGTGATCCCTCTTCCTCCGAGTTTCACTCGACGGGCAAACACACATGTGCTGCATAGTAATAATAATAAAAAGGTAGAAAAATCAACCTACGAATCTATAATTAAATACGTTAAACTAGGGTTTTGCCCAGTACTACAGATCAAGTTCATAAAAAATCCAACTACGGGGTTCGAACAACCCCATTTCTAATCCAAGATTTTTTTCGACCTCATCCAAATGGCCTCAAACTATAGGGTTAATTAGCATCTAGTGCAGTATGTGTGAACATGTATGCACTATGTGTGCTATAACTTGTATGTCTTTCAAATTTGAACCAAATTTGAAATATATGAAATGGGGCTTTTGGCTTAAACGTTTGAAACCCAAAACGACTTCTCTTCATGCTAGGCATCATAAGACCGAGTTTAGGGTTAGGGGGTAGATACAGGATTTGTCTGTTTTGAATATGTCTATACCTTGTTTATCTACTTGAATATGCTTACTATAGATATATATGACGTAAGAAGACTATGTGCTTTGGTTTTTATTTTTTTTATTTTTCCAGAATTTTTATGCCCATTTGAATCTTGGTCAAATCCTAGGCTTGACCAATATTTAAACAAGCTTAAAACATGAAAATGAAAAGGTAAGCTTGGATCCTTCTTTGTCACTCTAAGATGAAGTTTTTGGGAGGTTTTCAAAATTTCCATGTCTGAAACCCAAAAACACTTCTCTTCATGCTTGACTTCATAAGACAGAGTTTAGGGTTAGCCAGGGACAGGGTAGATACACGATTTTCTAGTTTGAATATGTCTAGACCATGTTTATCAACTTGAATGATCATTATATGACAGAAAAAGGCTAGGTGCGTTTTTTATTTTATTTTATACCCATTTGAATCTTGATCAAATCCTAGTTTTGACCAGGATTTAAATAATTTTAAAACATGAAAATGAAAAGGTAAGCCTGGATCCTTCTTAGTCACTCTAAAATGAAGCTTTTGGGAGGTTTTTGAAATTTCCATGTTTGAAACCCAAAACCATTTCTCATCATGCTTGACTTCATTAGATATAGTTTAGGGTTAGGTGTAGATACACGATTTGTCTGGTTTGAATATGTCTAGACCTTGTTTATCAGCTTCAATTCTTACTATATGACATAAGAAGACTACATGTGCTTTGGTTTTTGATTTTTTTGATTTTTCTGAATGTTTATGCCCATTTGAATCTTGGTCAAATCCTAGGTTTGACCAAGATTTAAACAAGTCTATAACATGAAAATGAAAAGGTAAGCTTGGATCCTTCTTAGTCATTCTAAAATGAAGCTTTTGGGGGTTCTTGAAATCTCAATGTTTGAAACCCAAAACCATTTCTCATCATGCTTGACTTCATTAGATATAGTTTAGGGTTAGGTGTAGATACACGATTTGTCTGGTTTGAATATGTCTAGACCTTGTTTATCAACTTCAATTCTTACTATGTGACATAAGAAGACTATATGTGCTTTGGTTTTTGATTTTTTGATTTTTTCTGAATGTTTATGCCCATTTGAATCTTGGTCAAATCCTAGGTTTGACCAAGATTTAAACAAGTCTATAACATGAAAATGAAAAGGTAAGCCTGGATCCTTCTTAGTCATTCTAAAATGAAGCTTTTGGGGGGTTCTTGAAATCTCAATGTTTGAAACCCAAAACCACTTCTCTTCATGGTTGACTTCATAAGACATGCAGAGTTTAGGGTTAGGGGTAGATACATGATTTGTCGGGTTTGAATATGTCTAGACATGCTTGTTTATCAACTTGAATGCTTACTATATGACATAAGAAGGCTATGTGCTTTGGTTTTTCATTTTTCCGGTTTTTTGAATTTTATGCCCATTTGAAGATTTTGGGAGGTTCTTGAAATTTTCATGTTTGAAACCAATACGACTTCTCTTCATGCTAGACTTCATAAGATCGACCGAGTTTATGGTTAGGGGGTAGATACATGATTTGTCTGGTTTGAACATGTCTAAACCTTGTTTATCAACTTGAAAGCTTACTATATGACATATATAAGAAGACTATGTGCTTTTGTTTTTCATTCTTCTATTTTTTTTATTTTATGCCCATTTGAATCTTGGTCAAATCCTATGTTTGACCTGGATTTAAACAAGTATAAAATATGAAAACGAAAAGGTAAGCCTGGATCCTTCTTAGTCACTCTAAAATGAAGCGGCTTTTGGGATGTTCTTGAAATTTTCATGTTTGAAACCCAAAACCACTTCTCTTCATGATTGACTTCATAAGACAGAGTTTAAGGTTAGGGGCAGATATATACATGATTTTCTAGTTTGAATATGTCTAGACCTTATTTATCAACTTGAATGCTTACTATATGACATAAGAATGCTATGTGCTTTGGTTTATCAATCTTTTGGTTTTTTCCTGAATTTTTATGCCCATTTGAATCTTGGTCAAATCCTAGGTTTCACAAAGATTTAAACAAGTTTAAAATCTGAAAATTAAAAGGTAAGCATGGATCCTTCTTAGTCACTCTAAAATGAAGCTTTTGGGAGGTTTTTGACATTTCCATGTTTGAAACCCAAAACCACTTCTCTTCATGCCTTACTTCATAAGACGGAGTTTAGGGTCGTTAGGGAGTAGATACATGATTTGCCTGGTTTGAATATGTCTAGACCTTGTTTATCATCTTGAATGCTTACTATATATGACAGAAGAAGACTATGTGCATTGGTATTTCATTTTTTTTTGAATTTTCATGCCCATTTCAATCTTGGTGAAATCCTAGGTTTGAGCAAGATTTAAACAAATTTAACACGTGAAAACGAATAAGCATGGATCCTTCTTAGTCACTCCAAAATGTACCAATTGATAGATGTGTTAACTTTGCTTCATGGAAAAATTAATGTCATGTAAATGAGTTAACTTGGATTTCCTACCGTTGAATCCATAGGAAACTTTGTTCTAATGCACTATAATAATCAACCGAGTTTTTACACCAACAGGTCTGTCACTTACGTGTGGTGCCCATGCGTGAGGTCCCACACTTCAGTGAGCACAAGTCAAGTGCAGTAGGTACGCAAACTCCAAGCCATCTTCTTTGTCAAGAGAAGACGCAAACTCCAAGCCATCTTCTTTGTCAAGATTTAAACAAATTTAACACGTGAAAACGAATAAGCATGGATCCTTCTTAGTCACTCCAAAATGTACCAATTGATAGATGTGTTAACTTTGCTTCATGGAAAAATTAATGTCATGTAAATGAGTTAACTTGGATTTCCTGCCGTTGAATCCATAGGAAACTTTGTTCTAATGCACTATAATAATCAACCGAGTTTTTACACCAACATTGCCAACAGGTCTGTCACTTACGTGTGGTGCCCATGCGTGAGGTCCCACACTTCAGTGAGCACAAGTCAAGTGCAGTAGGTACGCAAACTCCAAGCCATCTTCTTTGTCAAGAGAAGACGCATCAGGATGCGTTTTGGAAGTCTGTGGGTCCTTCTGGATCCTTCGGTTGTCCCTCTCACAAAAAAAAACAAATCTCTCTCATTCTCGGCCTCGCTCGACTCGCTCGCTCGCACCTCCTGCTCACTGACAAACCCTGCACAAAAGTCAACATCATCACCCGAAAAAGGGGAGACACCATAATGCTCTCCCTTCTTCTCTCCTTCCGAGTGATCCCTCTTCCTCCGAGTTTCACTCGACGGGCAAACACACATGTGCTGCATAGTAATAATAATAAAAAGGTAGAAAAATCAACCTACGAATCTATAATTAAATACGTTAAACTAGGGTTTTGCCCAGTACTACAGATCAAGTTCATAAAAAATCCAACTACGGGGTTCGAACAACCCCATTTCTAATCCAAGATTTTTTTCGACCTCATCCAAATGGCCTCAAACTATAGGGTTAATTAGCATCTAGTGCAGTATGTGTGAACATGTATGCACTATGTGTGCTATAACTTGTATGTCTTTCAAATTTGAACCAAATTTGAAATATATGAAATGGGGCTTTTGGCTTAAACGTTTGAAACCCAAAACGACTTCTCTTCATGCTAGGCATCATAAGACCGAGTTTAGGGTTAGGGGGTAGATACAGGATTTGTCTGTTTTGAATATGTCTATACCTTGTTTATCTACTTGAATATGCTTACTATAGATATATATGACGTAAGAAGACTATGTGCTTTGGTTTTTATTTTTTTATTTTTCCAGAATTTTTATGCCCATTTGAATCTTGGTCAAATCCTAGGCTTGACCAATATTTAAACAAGCTTAAAACATGAAAATGAAAAGGTAAGCTTGGATCCTTCTTTGTCACTCTAAGATGAAGTTTTTGGGAGGTTTTCAAAATTTCCATGTCTGAAACCCAAAAACACTTCTCTTCATGCTTGACTTCATAAGACAAAGCTAGTTTAGGGCTTTAGGGGGTAGATACATGATTTGTCTAGTTTGAATATGTCTAGACCTTGTTTATCAACTTCAATTCTTACTATATGACATAAGAAGACTATATGTGCTTTGGTTTTTGATTTTTTGATTTTTTTGAATGTTTATGCCCATTTGAATCTTGGTCAAATCCTAGGTTTGACCAAGATTTAAACAAGTCTATAACATGAAAATGAAAAGGTAAGCCTGGATCCTTCCTAGCTAGTCATTCTAAAATGAAGCTTTTGGGGGGTTCTTGAAATCTCAATGTTTGAAACCCAAAACCACTTCTCTTCATGGTTGACTTCATAAGACATGCAGAGTTTAGGGTTAGGGGTAGATACATGATTTGTCGGGTTTGAATATGTCTAGACATGCTTGTTTATCAACTTGAATGCTTACTATATGACATAAGAAGGCTATATATGTGCTTTGGTTTTTCATTTTTCTAGTTTTTTGAATGTTATATGCCCATTTGAAGATTTTGGGTGGTTCTTGAAATTTTCATGTTTGAAACCAATACGACTTCTCTTCATGCTAGATCGACTTCATAAGATCGACCGAGTTTATGGTTAGGGGCTAGATACATGATTTGTCTGGTTTGAACATGTCTAAACCTTGTTTATCAACTTGCAAGGCTTACTATATGACATAAGAAGACTATGTGCTTTTGTTTTTCATTCTTCTATTTTTTTTTATTTTATGCCCATTTGAATCTTGGTCAAATCCTATGTTTGACCTGGATTTAAACAAGTATAAAATATGAAAACGAAAAGGTAAGCCTGGATCCTTCTTAGTCACTCTAAAATGAAGCGACTTTTGGGATGTTCTTGAAATTTTCATGTTTGAAACCCAAAACCACTTCTCTTCATGATTGCTTCATAAGACAGAGTTTAAGGTTAGGAATAGATATATACATGATTTTCTAGTTTGAATATGTCTAGACCTTGTTAATCAACTTGAATGCTTACTCTATGACATAAGAATGCTATGTGCTTTGGTTTATCATTCTTTTGGTTTTTTCCTGAATTTTTATGCCCATTTGAATCTTTGGTCAAATCCTAGGTTTCACAAAGATTTAAACAAGTTTAAAATCTGAAAATTAAAAGGTAAGCATGGATCCTTCTTAGTCACTCTAAAATGAAGCTTTTGGGAGGTTTTTGAAATTTCCATGTTTGAAACCCAAAACCACTTCTCTTCATGCTTGACTTCATAAGACAGAGTTTAGAGTGTTAGGGGTAGATACATGATTTGTCTAGTTTGAATATGTCTAGACCTTGTTTATCAACTTGAATTCTTACTATATGACATAAGAAGGCTATGTGCTTTGGTTTTCCATTTTTCTGGTTTTTTTGAATTTTATGCCCATTTGAAGATTTTGGGAGGTTCTTGAAATTTTCATGTTTGAAACCAATACGACTTCTCTTCATGCTAGACTTCATAAGATCGACCGAGTTTATGGTTAGGGGGTAGATACATGATTTGTCTGGTTTGAACATGTCTAAACCTTGTTTATCAACTTGAAAGCTTACTATATGACATACGAAGACTATGTGCTTTTGTTTTTCATTCTTCTATTTTTTTATTTTATGCCCATTTGAATCTTGGTCAAATCCTATGTTTGACCTGGATTTAAACAAGTATAAAATATGAAAACGAAAAGGTAAGCATGGATCCTTCTTAGTCACTCTAAAATGAAGCGGCTTTTGGGATGTTCTTGAAATTTTCATGTTTGAAACCCAAAACCACTTCTCTTCATGATTGACTTCATAAGACAGAGTTTAGGGTTAGGGGCAGATATATACATGATTTTCTAGTTTGAATATGTCTAGACCTTATTTATCAACTTGAATGCTTACTATATGACATAAGAATGCTATGTGCTTTGGTTTATCAATCTTTTGGTTTTTTCCTGAATTTTTATGCCCATTTGAATCTTGGTCAAATCCTAGGTTTCACAAAGATTTAAACAAGTTTAAAATCTGAAAATTAAAAGGTAAGCATGGATCCTTCTTAGTCACTCTAAAATGAAGCTTTTGGGAGGTTTTTGAAATTTCCATGTTTGAAACCCAAAACCACTTCTCTTCATGCTTAATTGACTTCATAAGACAGAGTTTAGAGTGTTAGGGGTAGATACATGATTTGTCTAGTTTGAATACGTCTAGACCTTGTTTATCAACTTGAATTCTTACTATATGACATAAGAAGGCTATGTGCTTTGGTTTTTCATTTTTCTGATTTTTTTGAATTTTATGCCCATTTGAATCTTGGTCAAATACTAGCTAGGTTTGACCAAGATTTAAACAAGTTTAAAACATGAAAATGAAAAGGTAAGCCTCGATCCTTCTTAGTCACTCTAAAATGAAGCTTTTGGGAGGTTTTTGAAATTTGCATGTTTGAAACCCAAAACCACTTCTCTTCATGCCTTACTTCATAAGACGGAGTTTAGGGTCGTTAGGGAGTAGATACATGATTTGCCTGGTTTGAATATGTCTAGACCTTGTTTATCATCTTGAATGCTTACTATATGACAGAAGAAGACTATGTGCATTGGTATTTCATTTTTTTTTGAATTTTCATGCCCATTTCAATCTTGGTGAAATCCTAGGTTTGAGCAAGATTTAAACAAATTTAACACGTGAAAACGAATAAGCATGGATCCTTCTTAGTCACTCCAAAATGTACCAATTGATAGATGTGTTAACTTTGCTTCATGGAAAAATTAATGTCATGTAAATGAGTTAACTTGGATTTCCTGCCGTTGAATCCATAGGAAACTTTGTTCTAATGCACTATAATAATCAACCGAGTTTTTACACCAACATTGCCAACAGGTCTGTCACTTACGTGTGGTGCCCATGCGTGAGGTCCCACACTTCAGTGAGCACAAGTCAAGTGCAGTAGGTACGCAAACTCCAAGCCATCTTCTTTGTCAAGAGAAGACGCATCAGGATGCGTTTTGGAAATCTGTGGGTCCTTCTGGATCCTTCGGTTGTCCCTCTCACAAAAAAAACAAATCTCTCTCATTCTCGGCCTCGCTCGACTCGCTCGCTCGCTCGCTCGCACCTCCTGCTCACTGACAAACCCTGCACAAAAGTCAACATCATCACCCGAAAAAGGGGAGACACCATAATGCTCTCCCTTCTTCTCTCCTTCCGAGTGATCCCTCTTCCTCCGAGTTTCACTCGACGGGCAAACACACATGTGCTGCATAGTAATAATAATAAAAAGGTAGAAAAATCAACCTACGAATCTATAATTAAATACGTTAAACTAGGGTTTTGCCCAGTACTACAGATCAAGTTCATAAAAAATCCAACTACGGGGTTCGAACAACCCCATTTCTAATCCAAGATTTTTTTCGACCTCATCCAAATGGCCTCAAACTATAGGGTTAATTAGCATCTAGTGCAGTATGTGTGAACATGTATGCACTATGTGTGCTATAACTTGTATGTCTTTCAAATTTGAACCAAATTTGAAATATATGAAATGGGGCTTTTGGCTTAAACGTTTGAAACCCAAAACGACTTCTCTTCATGCTAGGCATCATAAGACCGAGTTTAGGGTTAGGGGGTAGATACAGGATTTGTCTGTTTTGAATATGTCTATACCTTGTTTATCTACTTGAATATGCTTACTATAGATATATATGACGTAAGAAGACTATGTGCTTTGGTTTTTATTTTTTTTTTTTCCAGAATTTTTATGCCCATTTGAATCTTGGTCAAATCCTAGGCTTGACCAATATTTAAACAAGCTTAAAACATGAAAATGAAAAGGTAAGCTTGGATCCTTCTTTGTCACTCTAAGATGAAGTTTTTGGGAGGTTTTCAAAATTTCCATGTCTGAAACCCAAAAACACTTCTCTTCATGCTTGACTTCATAAGACAAAGCTAGTTTAGGGCTTTAGGGGGTAGATACATGATTTGTCTAGTTTGAATATGTCTAGACCTTGTTTATCAACTTCAATTCTTACTATATGACATAAGAAGACTATATGTGCTTTGGTTTTTGATTTTTTGATTTTTTTGAATGTTTATGCCCATTTGAATCTTGGTCAAATCCTAGGTTTGACCAAGATTTAAACAAGTCTATAACATGAAAATGAAAAGGTAAGCCTGGATCCTTCCTAGCTAGTCATTCTAAAATGAAGCTTTTGGGGGGTTCTTGAAATCTCAATGTTTGAAACCCAAAAACCACTTCTCTTCATGGTTGACTTCATAAGACATGCAGAGTTTAGGGTTAGGGGGTAGATACATGATTTGTCGGGTTTGAATATGTCTAGACATGCTTGTTTATCAACTTGAATGCTTACTATATGACATAAGAAGGCTATATATGTGCTTTGGTTTTTCATTTTTCTAGTTTTTTGAATGTTATATGCCCATTTGAAGATTTTGGGTGGTTCTTGAAATTTTCATGTTTGAAACCAATACGACTTCTCTTCATGCTAGACTTCATAAGATCGACCGAGTTTATGGTTAGGGGCTAGATACATGATTTGTCTGGTTTGAACATGTCTAAACCTTGTTTATCAACTTGCAAGGCTTACTATATGACATAAGAAGACTATGTGCTTTTGTTTTTCATTCTTCTATTTTTTTATTTTATGCCCATTTGAATCTTGGTCAAATCCTATGTTTGACCTGGATTTAAACAAGTATAAAATATGAAAACGAAAAGGTAAGCCTGGATCCTTCTTAGTCACTCTAAAATGAAGCGACTTTTGGGATGTTCTTGAAATTTTCATGTTTGAAACCCAAAACCACTTCTCTTCATGATTGCTTCATAAGACAGAGTTTAAGGTTAGGAATAGATATATACATGATTTTCTAGTTTGAATATGTCTAGACCTTGTTAATCAACTTGAATGCTTACTCTATGACATAAGAATGCTATGTGCTTTAGTTTATCATTCTTTTGGTTTTTTCCTGAATTTTTATGCCCATTTGAATCTTGGTCAAATCCTAGGTTTCACAAAGATTTAAACAAGTTTAAAATCTGAAAATTAAAAGGTAAGCATGGATCCTTCTTAGTCACTCTAAAATGAAGCTTTTGGGAGGTTTTTGAAATTTCCATGTTTGAAACCCAAAACCACTTCTCTTCATGCTTGACTTCATAAGACAGAGTTTAGAGTGTTAGGGGTAGATACATGATTTGTCTAGTTTGAATATGTCTAGACCTTGTTTATCAACTTGAATTCTTACTATATGACATAAGAAGGCTATGTGCTTTGGTTTTCCATTTTTCTGGTTTTTTTGAATTTTATGCCCATTTGAAGATTTTGGGAGGTTCTTGAAATTTTCATGTTTGAAACCAATACGACTTCTCTTCATGCTAGACTTCATAAGATCGACCGAGTTTATGGTTAGGGGGTAGATACATGATTTGTCTGGTTTGAACATGTCTAAACCTTGTTTATCAACTTGAAAGCTTACTATATGACATACGAAGACTATGTGCTTTTATTTTTCATTCTTCTATTTTTTTATTTTATGCCCATTTGAATCTTGGTCAAATCCTATGTTTGACCTGGATTTAAACAAGTATAAAATATGAAAACGAAAAGGTAAGCATGGATCCTTCTTAGTCACTCTAAAATGAAGCGGCTTTTGGGATGTTCTTGAAATTTTCATGTTTGAAACCCAAAACCACTTCTCTTCATGATTGACTTCATAAGACAGAGTTTAGGGTTAGGGGCAGATATATACATGATTTTCTAGTTTGAATATGTCTAGACCTTATTTATCAACTTGAATGCTTACTATATGACATAAGAATGCTATGTGCTTTGGTTTATCAATCTTTTGGTTTTTTCCTGAATTTTTATGCCCATTTGAATCTTGGTCAAATCCTAGGTTTCACAAAGATTTAAACAAGTTTAAAATCTGAAAATTAAAAGGTAAGCATGGATCCTTCTTAGTCACTCTAAAATGAAGCTTTTGGGAGGTTTTTGAAATTTCCATGTTTGAAACCCAAAACCACTTCTCTTCATGCTTAATTGACTTCATAAGACAGAGTTTAGAGTGTTAGGGGTAGATACATGATTTGTCTAGTTTGAATACGTCTAGACCTTGTTTATCAACTTGAATTCTTACTATATGACATAAGAAGGCTATGTGCTTTGGTTTTTCATTTTTCTGATTTTTTTGAATTTTATGCCCATTTGAATCTTGGTCAAATACTAGCTAGGTTTGACCAAGATTTAAACAAGTTTAAAACATGAAAATGAAAAGGTAAGCCTCGATCCTTCTTAGTCACTCTAAAATGAAGCTTTTGGGAGGTTTTTGAAATTTGCATGTTTGAAACCCAAAACCACTTCTCTTCATGCCTTACTTCATAAGACGGAGTTTAGGGTCGTTAGGGAGTAGATACATGATTTGCCTGGTTTGAATATGTCTAGACCTTGTTTATCATCTTGAATGCTTACTATATGACAGAAGAAGACTATGTGCATTGGTATTTCATTTTTTTTTGAATTTTCATGCCCATTTCAATCTTGGTGAAATCCTAGGTTTGAGCAAGATTTAAACAAATTTAACACGTGAAAACGAATAAGCATGGATCCTTCTTAGTCACTCCAAAATGTACCAATTGATAGATGTGTTAACTTTGCTTCATGGAAAAATTAATGTCATGTAAATGAGTTAACTTGGATTTCCTGCCGTTGAATCCATAGGAAACTTTGTTCTAATGCACTATAATAATCAACCGAGTTTTTACACCAACATTGCCAACAGGTCTGTCACTTACGTGTGGTGCCCATGCGTGAGGTCCCACACTTCAGTGAGCACAAGTCAAGTGCAGTAGGTACGCAAACTCCAAGCCATCTTCTTTGTCAAGAGAAGACGCATCAGGATGCGTTTTGGAAATCTGTGGGTCCTTCTGGATCCTTCGGTTGTCCCTCTCACAAAAAAAACAAATCTCTCTCATTCTCGGCCTCGCTCGACTCGCTCGCTCGCTCGCTCGCACCTCCTGCTCACTGACAAACCCTGCACAAAAGTCAACATCATCACCCGAAAAAGGGGAGACACCATAATGCTCTCCCTTCTTCTCTCCTTCCGAGTGATCCCTCTTCCTCCGAGTTTCACTCGACGGGCAAACACACATGTGCTGCATAGTAATAATAATAAAAAGGTAGAAAAATCAACCTACGAATCTATAATTAAATACGTTAAACTAGGGTTTTGCCCAGTACTACAGATCAAGTTCATAAAAAATCCAACTACGGGGTTCGAACAACCCCATTTCTAATCCAAGATTTTTTTCGACCTCATCCAAATGGCCTCAAACTATAGGGTTAATTAGCATCTAGTGCAGTATGTGTGAACATGTATGCACTATGTGTGCTATAACTTGTATGTCTTTCAAATTTGAACCAAATTTGAAATATATGAAATGGGGCTTTTGGCTTAAACGTTTGAAACCCAAAACGACTTCTCTTCATGCTAGGCATCATAAGACCGAGTTTAGGGTTAGGGGGTAGATACAGGATTTGTCTGTTTTGAATATGTCTATACCTTGTTTATCTACTTGAATATGCTTACTATAGATATATATGACGTAAGAAGACTATGTGCTTTGGTTTTTATTTTTTTATTTTTCCAGAATTTTTATGCCCATTTGAATCTTGGTCAAATCCTAGGCTTGACCAATATTTAAACAAGCTTAAAACATGAAAATGAAAAGGTAAGCTTGGATCCTTCTTTGTCACTCTAAGATGAAGTTTTTGGGAGGTTTTCAAAATTTCCATGTCTGAAACCCAAAAACACTTCTCTTCATGCTTGACTTCATAAGACAAAGCTAGTTTAGGGCTTTAGGGGGTAGATACATGATTTGTCTAGTTTGAATATGTCTAGACCTTGTTTATCAACTTCAATTCTTACTATATGACATAAGAAGACTATATGTGCTTTGGTTTTTGATTTTTTGATTTTTTTGAATGTTTATGCCCATTTGAATCTTGGTCAAATCCTAGGTTTGACCAAGATTTAAACAAGTCTATAACATGAAAATGAAAAGGTAAGCCTGGATCCTTCCTAGCTAGTCATTCTAAAATGAAGCTTTTGGGGGGGTTCTTGAAATCTCAATGTTTGAAACCCAAAAACCACTTCTCTTCATGGTTGACTTCATAAGACATGCAGAGTTTAGGGTTAGGGGGTAGATACATGATTTGTCGGGTTTGAATATGTCTAGACATGCTTGTTTATCAACTTGAATGCTTACTATATGACATAAGAAGGCTATATATGTGCTTTGGTTTTTCATTTTTCTAGTTTTTTGAATGTTATATGCCCATTTGAAGATTTTGGGTGGTTCTTGAAATTTTCATGTTTGAAACCAATACGACTTCTCTTCATGCTAGACTTCATAAGATCGACCGAGTTTATGGTTAGGGGCTAGATACATGATTTGTCTGGTTTGAACATGTCTAAACCTTGTTTATCAACTTGCAAGGCTTACTATATGACATAAGAAGACTATGTGCTTTTGTTTTTCATTCTTCTATTTTTTTATTTTATGCCCATTTGAATCTTGGTCAAATCCTATGTTTGACCTGGATTTAAACAAGTATAAAATATGAAAACGAAAAGGTAAGCCTGGATCCTTCTTAGTCACTCTAAAATGAAGCGACTTTTGGGATGTTCTTGAAATTTTCATGTTTGAAACCCAAAACCACTTCTCTTCATGATTGCTTCATAAGACAGAGTTTAAGGTTAGGAATAGATATATACATGATTTTCTAGTTTGAATATGTCTAGACCTTGTTAATCAACTTGAATGCTTACTCTATGACATAAGAATGCTATGTGCTTTAGTTTATCATTCTTTTGGTTTTTTCCTGAATTTTTATGCCCATTTGAATCTTGGTCAAATCCTAGGTTTCACAAAGATTTAAACAAGTTTAAAATCTGAAAATTAAAAGGTAAGCATGGATCCTTCTTAGTCACTCTAAAATGAAGCTTTTGGGAGGTTTTTGAAATTTCCATGTTTGAAACCCAAAAACCACTTCTCTTCATGCTTGACTTCATAAGACAGAGTTTAGTGTTAGGGGTAGATACATGATTTGTCTAGTTTGAATATGTCTAGACCTTGTTTATCAACTTGAATTCTTACTATATGACATAAGAAGGCTATGTGCTTTGGTTTTCCATTTTTCTGGTTTTTTTGAATTTTATGCCCATTTGAAGATTTTGGGAGGTTCTTGAAATTTTCATGTTTGAAACCAATACGACTTCTCTTCATGCTAGACTTCATAAGATCGACCGAGTTTATGGTTAGGGGGTAGATACATGATTTGTCTGGTTTGAACATGTCTAAACCTTGTTTATCAACTTGAAAGCTTACTATATGACATACGAAGACTATGTGCTTTTATTTTTCATTCTTCTATTTTTTTATTTTATGCCCATTTGAATCTTGGTCAAATCCTATGTTTGACCTGGATTTAAACAAGTATAAAATATGAAAACGAAAAGGTAAGCATGGATCCTTCTTAGTCACTCTAAAATGAAGCGGCTTTTGGGATGTTCTTGAAATTTTCATGTTTGAAACCCAAAACCACTTCTCTTCATGATTGACTTCATAAGACAGAGTTTAGGGTTAGGGGCAGATATATACATGATTTTCTAGTTTGAATATGTCTAGACCTTATTTATCAACTTGAATGCTTACTATATGACATAAGAATGCTATGTGCTTTGGTTTATCAATCTTTTGGTTTTTTCCTGAATTTTTATGCCCATTTGAATCTTGGTCAAATCCTAGGTTTCACAAAGATTTAAACAAGTTTAAAATCTGAAAATTAAAAGGTAAGCATGGATCCTTCTTAGTCACTCTAAAATGAAGCTTTTGGGAGGTTTTTGAAATTTCCATGTTTGAAACCCAAAACCACTTCTCTTCATGCTTAATTGACTTCATAAGACAGAGTTTAGAGTGTTAGGGGTAGATACATGATTTGTCTAGTTTGAATACGTCTAGACCTTGTTTATCAACTTGAATTCTTACTATATGACATAAGAAGGCTATGTGCTTTGGTTTTTCATTTTTCTGATTTTTTTGAATTTTATGCCCATTTGAATCTTGGTCAAATACTAGCTAGGTTTGACCAAGATTTAAACAAGTTTAAAACATGAAAATGAAAAGGTAAGCCTCGATCCTTCTTAGTCACTCTAAAATGAAGCTTTTGGGAGGTTTTTGAAATTTGCATGTTTGAAACCCAAAACCACTTCTCTTCATGCCTTACTTCATAAGACGGAGTTTAGGGTCGTTAGGGAGTAGATACATGATTTGCCTGGTTTGAATATGTCTAGACCTTGTTTATCATCTTGAATGCTTACTATATGACAGAAGAAGACTATGTGCATTGGTATTTCATTTTTTTTTGAATTTTCATGCCCATTTCAATCTTGGTGAAATCCTAGGTTTGAGCAAGATTTAAACAAATTTAACACGTGAAAACGAATAAGCATGGATCCTTCTTAGTCACTCCAAAATGTACCAATTGATAGATGTGTTAACTTTGCTTCATGGAAAAATTAATGTCATGTAAATGAGTTAACTTGGATTTCCTGCCGTTGAATCCATAGGAAACTTTGTTCTAATGCACTATAATAATCAACCGAGTTTTTACACCAACATTGCCAACAGGTCTGTCACTTACGTGTGGTGCCCATGCGTGAGGTCCCACACTTCAGTGAGCACAAGTCAAGTGCAGTAGGTACGCAAACTCCAAGCCATCTTCTTTGTCAAGAGAAGACGCATCAGGATGCGTTTTGGAAATCTGTGGGTCCTTCTGGATCCTTCGGTTGTCCCTCTCACAAAAAAAAACAAATCTCTCTCATTCTCGGCCTCGCTCGACTCGCTCGCTCGCTCGCTCGCACCTCCTGCTCACTGACAAACCCTGCACAAAAGTCAACATCATCACCCGAAAAAGGGGAGACACCATAATGCTCTCCCTTCTTCTCTCCTTCCGAGTGATCCCTCTTCCTCCGAGTTTCACTCGACGGGCAAACACACATGTGCTGCATAGTAATAATAATAAAAAGGTAGAAAAATCAACCTACGAATCTATAATTAAATACGTTAAACTAGGGTTTTGCCCAGTACTACAGATCAAGTTCATAAAAAATCCAACTACGGGGTTCGAACAACCCCATTTCTAATCCAAGATTTTTTCGACCTCATCCAAATGGCCTCAAACTATAGGGTTAATTAGCATCTAGTGCAGTATGTGTGAACATGTATGCACTATGTGTGCTATAACTTGTATGTCTTTCAAATTTGAACCAAATTTGAAATATATGAAATGGGGCTTTTGGCTTAAACGTTTGAAACCCAAAACGACTTCTCTTCATGCTAGGCATCATAAGACCGAGTTTAGGGTTAGGGGGTAGATACATGATTTGTCTAGTTTGAATATGTCTAGACCTTGTTTATCAACTTCAATTCTTACTATATGACATAAGAAGACTATATGTGCTTTGGTTTTTGATTTTTTGATTTTTTTGAATGTTTATGCCCATTTGAATCTTGGTCAAATCCTAGGTTTGACCAAGATTTAAACAAGTCTATAACATGAAAATGAAAAGGTAAGCCTGGATCCTTCCTAGCTAGTCATTCTAAAATGAAGCTTTTGGGGGGTTCTTGAAATCTCAATGTTTGAAACCCAAAACCACTTCTCTTCATGGTTGACTTCATAAGACATGCAGAGTTTAGGGTTAGGGGTAGATACATGATTTGTCGGGTTTGAATATGTCTAGACATGCTTGTTTATCAACTTGAATGCTTACTATATGACATAAGAAGGCTATATATGTGCTTTGGTTTTTCATTTTTCTAGTTTTTTGAATGTTATATGCCCATTTGAAGATTTTGGGTGGTTCTTGAAATTTTCATGTTTGAAACCAATACGACTTCTCTTCATGCTAGATCGACTTCATAAGATCGACCGAGTTTATGGTTAGGGGCTAGATACATGATTTGTCTGGTTTGAACATGTCTAAACCTTGTTTATCAACTTGCAAGGCTTACTATATGACATAAGAAGACTATGTGCTTTTGTTTTTCATTCTTCTATTTTTTTATTTTATGCCCATTTGAATCTTGGTCAAATCCTATGTTTGACCTGGATTTAAACAAGTATAAAATATGAAAACGAAAAGGTAAGCCTGGATCCTTCTTAGTCACTCTAAAATGAAGCGACTTTTGGGATGTTCTTGAAATTTTCATGTTTGAAACCCAAAACCACTTCTCTTCATGATTGCTTCATAAGACAGAGTTTAAGGTTAGGAATAGATATATACATGATTTTCTAGTTTGAATATGTCTAGACCTTGTTAATCAACTTGAATGCTTACTCTATGACATAAGAATGCTATGTGCTTTGGTTTATCATTCTTTTGGTTTTTTCCTGAATTTTTATGCCCATTTGAATCTTTGGTCAAATCCTAGGTTTCACAAAGATTTAAACAAGTTTAAAATCTGAAAATTAAAAGGTAAGCATGGATCCTTCTTAGTCACTCTAAAATGAAGCTTTTGGGAGGTTTTTGAAATTTCCATGTTTGAAACCCAAAAACCACTTCTCTTCATGCTTGACTTCATAAGACAGAGTTTAGAGTGTTAGGGGTAGATACATGATTTGTCTAGTTTGAATATGTCTAGACCTTGTTTATCAACTTGAATTCTTACTATATGACATAAGAAGGCTATGTGCTTTGGTTTTTCATTTTTCTGGTTTTTTTGAATATTATGCCCATTTGAAGATTTTGGGAGGTTCTTGAAATTTTCATGTTTGAAACCAATACGACTTCTCTTCATGCTAGACTTCATAAGATCGATCGAGTTTATGGTTAGGGGGTAGATACATGATTTGTCTGGTTTGAACATGTCTAAACCTTGTTTATCAAC
Source organism: Lolium multiflorum (assembly GCA_030979885.1). NCBI lineage: Eukaryota > Viridiplantae > Streptophyta > Magnoliopsida > Poales > Poaceae > Lolium > Lolium multiflorum. Next base: position 340,223,497 of record CM061748.1, read on the forward strand.
TTGAAAGCTTACTATATGACATACGAAGACTATGTGCTTTTGTTTTTCATTCTTCTATTTTTTTATTTTATGCCCATTTGAATCTTGGTCAAATCCTATGTTTGACCTGGATTTAAACAAGTATATAATATGAAAACGAAAAGGTAAGCATGGATCCTTCTTAGTCACTCTAAAATGAAGCGGCTTTTGGGATGTTCTTGAAATTTTCATGTTTGAAACCCAAAACCACTTCTCTTCATGATTGACTTCATAAGACAGAGTTTAAGGTTAGGGGCAGATATATACATGATTTTCTAGTTTGAATATGTCTAGACCTTGTTTATCAACTTGAATGCTTACTGTATGACATAAGAATGCTATGTGCTTTGGTTTATCAATCTTTTGGTTTTTTCCTGAATTTTTATGCCCATTTGAATCTTGGTCAAATCCTAGGTTTCACAAAGATTTAAACAAGTTTAAAATCTGAAAATTAAAAGGTAAGCATGGATCCTTCTTAGTCACTCTAAAATGAAGCTTTTGGGAGGTTTTTGAAATTTCCATGTTTGAAACCCAAAACCACTTCTCTTCATGCTTAATTGACTTCATAAGACAGAGTTTAGAGTGTAAGGGGTAGATACATGATTTTTCTAGTTTGAATATGTCTAGACCTTGTTTATCAACTTGAATTCTTACTATATGACATAAGAAGGCTATGTGCTTTGGTTTTTCATTTTTCTGATTTTTTTTGAATTTTATGCCCATTTGAATATTGGTCAAATACTAGCTAGGTTTGACCAAGATTTAAACAAGTTTAAAACATGAAAATGAAAAGGTAAGCCTCGATCCTTCTTAGTCACTCTAAAATGAAGCTTTTGGGAGGTTTTTGAAATTTGCATGTTTGAAACCCAAAACCACTTCTCTTCATGCCTTACTTCATAAGACGGAGTTTAGGGTCGTTAGGGAGTAGATACATGATTTGCCTGGTTTGAATATGTCTAGACCTTGTTTATCATCTTGAATGCTTACTATATATGACAGAAGAAGACTATGTGCATTGGTATTTCATTTTTTTTTGAATTTTCATGCCCATTTCAATCTTGGTGAAATCCTAGGTTTGAGCAAGATTTAAACAAATTTAACACGTGAAAACGAATAAGCATGGATCCTTCTTAGTCACTCCAAAATGTACCAATTGATAGATGTGTTAACTTTGCTTCATGGAAAAATTAATGTCATGTAAATGAGTTAACTTTTTGATTCAAAGGATTTGCATAGGAAGTGTGAAGGATTTGGTTCCTATGGGAAAATTTCCTATACATGTTGTTTGATTCATAGGAACATATCCTATAGGAAAAATTCCTATAGGAATCTTGTAGTGTAATTCCTATAGGAAATAAGCATTAGCTCATAGCTCATGAAAAAATTCCTTTGCTACAATCAAACACACTTCATCTTCCTATAGGATTCAAGTAGACATGCCATTCCAATCCTATACATTTCCTATTCCTATGCTTTTCCTATCCTTTAAATCAAAGGAGCCCTTAATTTTCCTACCGTTGAATCCATAGGAAACTTTGTTCTAATGCACTATAATAATCAACCGAGTTTTTACACCAACAGGTCTGTCACTTACGTGTGGTGCCCATGCGTGAGGTCCCACACTTCAGTGAGCACAAGTCAAGTGCAGTAGGTACGCAAACTCCAAGCCATCTTCTTTGTCAAGAGAAGACGCATCAGGATGCGTTTTGGAAGTCTGTGGGTCCTTCTGGATCCTTCGGTTGTCCCTCTCACAAAAAACAAATCTCTCTCATTCTCGGCCTCGCTCGACTCGCTCGCTCGCTCGCTCGCTCGCACCTCCTGCTCACTGACAAACCCTGCACAAAAGTCAACATCATCACCCGAAAAAGGGGAGACACCATAATGCTCTCCCTTCTTCTCTCCTTCCGAGTGATCCCTCTTCCTCCGAGTTTCACTCGACGGGCAAACACACATGTGCTGCATAGTAATAATAATAAAAAGGTAGAAAAATCAACCTACGAATCTATAATTAAATACGTTAAACTAGGGTTTTGCCCAGTACTACAGATCAAGTTCATAAAAAATCCAACTACGGGGTTCGAACAACCCCATTTCTAATCCAAGATTTTTTTCGACCTCATCCAAATGGCCTCAAACTATAGGGTTAATTAGCATCTACTCCCTCCGTCCACAAATAAGTGTACATTTGAGTTTTTAGATAAGTCAAACTTTATTAACTTTGACTAACTTTTTAGGGAAACGTAACAACATTTATGACACTAAACTACCATCACTAGATTCATCTCAAAATACAGTCTCATAATATAGTAATTTGATGTCACACATGTTGCTACTTTTTGGTAAAAAAATGGTCAAAATTGTTAAAGTTTGACTTATCCAAAAACCCAAATGTACACTTATTTGTGGACGGAGGGAGTAGTGCAGTATGTGTGAACATGTATGCACTATGTGTGCTATAACTTGTATGTCTTTCAAATTTGAACCAAATTTGAAATATATGAAATGGGGCTTTTGGCTTAAACGTTTGAAACCCAAAACGACTTCTCTTCATGCTAGGCATCATAAGACCGAGTTTAGGGTTAGGGGGTAGATACAGGATTTGTCTGTTTTGAATATGTCTATACCTTGTTTATCTACTTGAATATGCTTACTATAGATATATATGACGTAAGAAGACTATGTGCTTTGGTTTTTATTTTTTTATTTTTCCAGAATTTTTATGCCCATTTGAATCTTGGTCAAATCCTAGGCTTGACCAATATTTAAACAAGCTTAAAACATGAAAATGAAAAGGTAAGCTTGGATCCTTCTTTGTCACTCTAAGATGAAGTTTTTGGGAGGTTTTCAAAATTTCCATGTCTGAAACCCAAAAACACTTCTCTTCATGCTTGACTTCATAATTAAGACAAAGTTAATTAATCGTTAGGGGGTAGATACACGTTTTTTCTATTATGAATATGTCTAGACCAGCCATGTTCATCAAGTTGAATGCTTACTATATATGACATAAGAATGTGCTTTGGTTTTTCATTTTTTTATTTTTTTTAATTTTTATGCCCATTTGAGTCGTGGTGAAATCATAGGTTTGACCAAGATCTAAGGCAGTTTAAAACATGAAAATGAAAAGGTAAACCTCGATCCTTCTTAGTCACTCCAAAATGAAGCTTTGGGGGGGGTTCTTGAAATTTCCATGTTTAATTTGAAACCCAAAACCATTTCTCTTCATGCTTGACTTCATAAGACAAAGCTAGTTTAGGGCTTTAGGGGGTAGATACATGATTTGTCTAGTTTGAATATGTCTATACCTTGTTTATCAACTTCAATTCTTACTATATGACATAAGAAGACTATATGTGCTTTGGTTTTTGATTTTTTGATTTTTTTGAATGTTTATGCCCATTTGAATCTTGGTCAAATCCTAGGTTTGACCAAGATTTAAACAAGTCTATAGCATGAAAATGAAAAGGTAAGCCTGGATCCTTCCTAGCTAGTCATTCTAAAATGAAGCTTTTGGGGGGTTCTTGAAATCTCAATGTTTGAAACCCAAAAACCACTTCTCTCTTCATGGTTGACTTCATAAGACATGCAGAGTTTAGGGTTAGGGGGTAGATACATGATTTGTCGGGTTTGAATATGTCTAGACATGCTTGTTTATCAACTTGAATGCTTACTATATGACATAAGAAGGCTATATATGTGCTTTGGTTTTTCATTTTTCTGGTTTTTTGAATGTTATATGCCCATTTGAAGATTTTGGGTGGTTCTTGAAATTTTCATGTTTGAAACCAATACGACTTCTCTTCATGCTAGACTTCATAAGATCGACCGAGTTTATGGTTAGGGGCTAGATACATGATTTGTCTGGTTTGAACATGTCTAAACCTTGTTTATCAACTTGCAAGGCTTACTATATGACATAAGAAGACTATGTGCTTTTGTTTTTCATTCTTCTATTTTTTTTTATTTTATGCCCATTTGAATCTTGGTTAAATCCTATGTTTGACCTGGATTTAAACAAGTATAAAATATGAAAACGAAAAGGTAAGCCTGGATCCTTCTTAGTCACTCTAAAATGAAGCGACTTTTGGGATGTTCTTGAAATTTTCATGTTTGAAACCCAAAACCACTTCTCTTCATGATTGCTTCATAAGATAGAGTTTAAGGTTAGGAATAGATATATACATGATTTTCTAGTTTGAATATGTCTAGACCTTGTTAATCAACTTGAATGCTTACTCTATGACATAAGAATGATATGTGCTTTGGTTTATCATTCTTTTGGTTTTTTCCTGAATTTTTATGCCCATTTGAATCTTGGTCAAATCCTAGGTTTCACAAAGATTTAAACAAGTTTAAAATCTGAAAATTAAAAGGTAAGCATGGATCCTTCTTAGTCACTCTAAAATGAAGCTTTTGGGAGGTTTTTGAAATTTCCATGTTTGAAACCCAAAACCACTTCTCTTCATGCTTGACTTCATAAGACAGAGTTTAGAGTGTTAGGGGTAGATACATGATTTGTCTTGTTTGAATATGTCTAGACCTTGTTTATCAACTTGAATTCTTACTATATGACATAAGAAGGCTATGTGCTTTGGTTTTTCATTTTTCTGGTTTTTTTGAATTTTATGCCCATTTGAAGATTTTGGGTGGTTCTTGAAATTTTCATGTTTTAAACCAATACGACTTCTCTTCATGCTAGACTTCATAAGATCGACCGAGTTTATGGTTAGGGGCTAGATACATGATTTGTCTGGTTTGAACATGTCTAAACCTTGTTTATCAACTTGAAAGCTTACTATATGACATACGAAGACTATGTGCTTTTGTTTTTCATTCTTCTATTTTTTTATTTTATGCCCATTTGAATCTTGGTCAAATCCTATGTTTGACCTGGATTTAAACAAGTATATAATATGAAAACGAAAAGGTAAGCCTGGATCCTTCTTAGTCACTCTAAAATGAAGCGACTTTTGGGATGTTCTTGAAATTTTCATGTTTGAAACCCAAACCACTTCTCTTCATGATTGACTTCATATATAAGACAGAGTTTAAGGTTAGGGACAGATATATACATGATTTTCTAGTTTGAATATGTCTAGACCTTGTTAATCAACTTGAATGCTTACTGTATGACATAAGAATGCTATGTGCTTTGGTTTATCATTCTTTTGGCTTTTTCCTGATTTTTTATGCCCATTTGAATCTTGGTCAAATCCTAGGTTTCACAAAGATTTAAACAAGTTTAAAATCTAAAAATTAAAAGGTAAGCATGGATCCTTCTTAGTCACTCTAAAATGAAGCTTTTGGGAGGTTTTTGAAATTTCCATGTTTGAAACCCAAAACCACTTCTCTTCATGCTTGACTTCATAAGACAGAGTTTAGAGTGTTAGGGGTAGATACATGATTTTTCTAGTTTGAATATGTCTAGACCTTGTTTATCAACTTGAATTCTTACTATATGACATAAGAAGGCTATGTGCTTTGGTTTTTCATTTTTCTGTTTTTTTTTTGAATTTTATGCCCATTTGAATCTTGGTCAAATACTAGCTAGGTTTAAAACATGAAATTTAGCCCCCAAAAATTGTACATATATGGATTCACTTTGAGATAATTCATGAAACTTTGGAAATGGCCATCTCGTGTCATGTTTCCCCACAAATGAGAATTGGATTAATTGGTGGCAGACAAGTAAACACACATTTATGTGCGACAACCCAAAATGCACATATTTTGCAAAGTTTTCATGCGTGCATGAAAAGTTGCAAATATATACATAAAATGGGCCATGATTCAAAAGTTTGACATGGTTCTTGTGTAGTAGTAGTACCAAAGCTCACACGTGGGAAGAAATTAAGATGGTCGAATTCCAACATGTTGCCACACTTTTTTGAAGGGCTCTTTTCTAAAACATTGGTATGGCATGTCTGCTATTTTCCCTAGCTATATAGAAAAATGATGAACAATCCATGATTTCCGATTGCCGTTTTTGAACCACCTTTGGCTTGATTTCAAATTTAGGTCAAAATCATGGGGGGGGTAGGGGACAAGATCGTGTTTCTTTGGCTTGATTTGCAAGTTTTTTGGGGTCCCACAAATTTAGGGTAGCATCACAAGGTTTTTTTTCTAAATTTTTCGACACTTAGAATTCAAATATTATGAAGTGGTATCATGGTATCATGTAAGGGATGGTATCACTAGATATTTTCCCCCTATCCGGGAAGTGATGTTGACTGGCACGCAAGGTTTTTCAGTGCTGCAAACCTGCAGTGCGGCGATTTTGACAGAAATAACCCTTTTGGCAAAGAAAATTACGGACTGACCCTCTGAGCAATCTATTTCACTGGACTAACCTTTTTGTGTGGCTTTCTGTGTTTTTCTTCGCCAAAAGGATTACTTTTGTCAAAATCGCCCCCCTGCAGTGCAGGCTACGCGCCCGTCTAATATTCTTTTTTTTTCAATGACAAAAGGGGGGAGAGAGAGAGAGAGTCTTGACGACGTGTCTTCACTTGACAAAGAAGATTGTTGGAAGTTTGCCTACCTACCGCATATGATTTGTGCTCACTAAAGTGTGGGACCTGCACGCATATGGGACCCTGCAGCCCTCTGAGGGCAGTCCGTGTGAGACGCAAAATAGGGTTTTTAGTTTAGTAAGGCAAAAAAATTAAGCCTTGGAGGGCCGAGGCGGGGCGGCCGTCCGCCATTTTATACCTTTTACGCCCCCCACACCTCGTTTCATTTGTCATGTCTACCAAGGAAGAGCTCGGAGGAGAAGATGCAGTCCTAGCTTCTCGACCCCCTGGCGCCCCACGCATAAATACTACTACCAGAAGTACACTGTCTCTAACAATCCTGCCTGCGAAGGGAGATCTCGGAGGAGACGATGCGGGCTCAGCGTCCCCGCCGTTGATTAGCCAGGACACAAGGGTTACTACGCCTCTTTTAATTACCTTCGTTTTGCTGGTAATACTCGGACTTATATCTGTTATCTTCCGCAGGAGAGGGTCGATATCGCCGGAGAAGATGATGTGAGGCAGATGATCAAGCTCGCAGGAGAAGATGATGTAAAGGAGATGGTCAAGCTCGGAGCAGAAGATGATGTAAAGGAGATAGTCAATGTCGGAGAAGATGATGTAAAGGAGTTAGTCAATCTCGGAGAAGATGTGGTGGCATTGGACCAACCGCGGTCGTTGGGCGAGATCCCGGAGATTCACTTACCTCGTTTGCACTGGTAATGATATGCCTGATCTGTAACATTTTGAACATTTTTCGTCGGCTTACACAGGAGCTATCTCGGCTTAGGGTCAACAAGGCCCCGGGAGCGGAACTTCCGCATCTCGGCGCGGAGAACTCCGAGTTACGCCAGAAGCGCCCTGGGGAATCGCACGCGCAGGCGCAGCACATCCGTTCGCAGGATCTCTCATCCTTCGACGTCAGGTTCCAGCGAGAGGTCGTAGAAGAAGATAAGTTGCCAGCTGATACGTCTCCAACGTATCGATAATTTCTTATGTTCCATGCCACTTTATTGATGATACCTACATGTTTTATATACATTATATGTCATATTTATGCATTTTCTGGAACTAACCTATTAACAAGATGCCGAAGTGCCAGTTCCTGTTTTCTGCTGTTTTTGGTTTCAGAAATCCTAGTAACGAAATATTCTCGGAATTGGACGAAATCAACGCCCGGTTCCTATTTTTCCACGAAGCTTCGAACACCGGGAAGGACCAGAGGGGGCCACAGGCCCACCAGGAGGGTGGCAGCGCGGCCTAGGGTTGGCCCGCGCCTTACCCCCTGGCCGCCTCTTCGACCTTCCGACGCCTCTTCGCCTATATAAAGGTCCCTGACCTAAAAACCCTTACGGAGAAAGCCACGATACGAGAAAGTTCCAGAGCCGCCGCCATCGCGAAGCCAAGATCTGGGGACAGGAGTCTCTGGGCACCCTGCCGGAGCGGGGAAGTGCCCCGGAAGGCTTCTCCATCGACACCGCTGCCATCTCCACCGCCATCTTCATCAACGCTGCTGCTCCCATGAGGAGGGAGTAGTTCTCCATCGAGGCTCGGGGCTGTACCGGTAGCTATGTGGTTAATCTCTCTCCTATGTAATTCAATACAATGATCTCATGAGCTGCTTTACATGATTGAGATTCATATGAGTTTTGTATCACAATTTATCTATGTGCTACTCTAGTGATGTGTTATTAAAGTAGTTTTATTCCTCCTGCACGTGTGTAAAGGTGACAGTGCGTGCACCGTGTTAGTACTTGGTTTATGCTATGATCATGATCTCTTGTAGATTGTGAAGTTAACTATTGCTATGATAATATTGATGTGATCTATTCCTCCTACATATGCATGAAGGTGACAGTGTGCATGCTATGCTAGTACTTGGTTTAGTCGTTTTGATCTATCTTGCACTTAAGGTTACTTAAACATGAGCATTATTGTGGAGCTTGTTAACTCCGGCATTGAGGGTTCGTGTAATCCTACGCAATGTGTTCATCATCCAACAAAAGTGTAGAGTATGCATTTATCTATTCTGTTATGTGATCAATGTTGAGAGTGTCCACTAGTGAAAGTCTAATCCCTAGGCCTTGTTCCTAAATACTGCTGAGTTACTACTGCTTGTTTACTGTTTTACTGTGTTACTACTGCTGCAATACTACCACCATCAATTACACGCCAGCAAGCTATTTTCTGGCACCGTTGCTACTGCTCATATATATTCATACCACCTGTATTTCACTATCTCTTCGCCGAACTAGTGCACCTATTTGGTGTGTTGGGGACACAAGAGACTTCTTGCTTTGTGGTTGCAGGGTTGCATGAGAGGGATATCTTTGACCTCTTCCTCCCTGAGTTCGATAAACCTTGGGTGATCCACTTAAGGGAAAACTTGCTGCTGTTCTACAAACCTCTGCACTTGGAGGCCCAACACTGTCTACAGGAAAGGAGGGGGAACGTAGACATCAAGCTAATTTTCTGGCGCCGTTGCCGGGGAGGAAAGGTAAAAGGTACTCACACTCCGGATCTCGGCTACTAAGCTATTTTCCGGCGCCATTGTAAGTACTCGAAGCTATTTCCTTTAGACTCTGCAATTGCGACATTTGGTTTCTTGTTTACACTAGTTAGGCATAATGGAAAACAACAAAAATATGAGAGATCTTTATGAACTTTATCTTGAATTAGGACATGATGTGTTTGAAGAAAGAATTAAGAAACCCATGGAACTTTATATGCATGCTAATGGGAATGTTATTACTATGAATGCTTTGAACACCATTGTTGCTAATGCTATGGAAAATTCTAAGCTTGGGGAAGCTGGCTTTGATGAGCATGATATTTTTAGTCCCCCAAGCATTGAGGAGAAAATTTACTTTGATGATACTTTGCCTCCTATTTATGATGATTATAATGATAGTAGTCTTTTGTTACCACCTGTTATGGAGGATAAATTTGATTATGATTACAATATACCTCCTATATTTGATAGCTACTTTGTTGAATTTGCTCCCACTACAATTAATAAGAATGACTATGCTTATGTTGGGAGTAGTAATTATTTTATGCATGAGACTCATGATAAGAATGCTTTATGTGATAGTTATATTGTTGAGTTTGCTCATGATGTTACTGAAAGTTATTATGAGAGAGGAAAATATGGTTGTAGAAATTTTCATGTTACTAAAACACCTCTCTATGTGCTGAAATTTTTGAAGCTACACTTGTTTTATCTTCCTATGCTTGTTACTTTTCTCTTCATGAACTTGTTTATTTACAAGATTCCTATGCATAGGAAGCATGTTAGACTTAAATGTGTTTTGAATTTGCCTCTTGATGCTCTCTTTTGCTTCAACTCTTATTTCTTGCGAGTGCATCATTAAAACTGCTGAGCCCATCTTAATGGCTATAAAGAAAAGAACTTCTTGGGAGATAACCCATGTGTTATTTTGCTACAGTACTTTGTTTTATATTTGTGTCTTGGAAGTTGTTTACTACTGTAGCAACCTCTCCTTATCTTAGTTTTGTGCTTTGTTGTGCCAAGTAAAGTTTCTATGTCAAAGTTGATGTTATATTTGGGATCGCTGCGCAGAAACAGCATTGCTGTCTGTCACGAATCTGGGCCTAATTCTCTGTAGAAAATTCGAAAAAATCTGCCAATTTACGAGCGTGATCCTCAGATATGTACGCAACTTTCATTAGTTTTGAGTTTTTCCATTTGAGCAAGTCTGGTGCCATCTTAAAATTCGTCTTTACGGACTGTTCTGTTTTTGACAGATTCTGCCTTTTATTTCGCATTGCCGCTTTTGTTAAGTTGAATGAGTTTCTTTGTTCCATTAACTTTCAGAAGTTTTGTGCAATGTCCAGAAGTGTTAAGAATGATTGTGTCACCTCTGAACATGTGAATTTTGATTATGCACTAACCCTCTAATGAGTTTGCTTGAAGTTTGGTGTGAAGGAAGTTTTCAAGGGTCAATAGAAGAGGGTGATATAATGTGATCGAGAAGAGTGAAAGGTCTAAGCTTGGGGATGCCCCGGTGGTTCATCCCTGCATATTTCAAGAAGACTCAAGCGTCTAAGCTTGGGGATGCCCAAGGCATCCCCTTCTTCATCGACAACTTATCAGGTTTCTTCTAGTGAAACTATATTTTTATTCGGTCACATCCTATGTATTTTACTTGGAGCGTCTGTGTGCTTTTATTTTTGTTTTTGTTTTGTTATCTTAGTTCTCTGAATAAGTTCATCCTTGTGTGGGAGAGAGACACGCTCCGCTGGTTCGTATGAACACATGTGTTCTTAGCTCATAATATTCATGGCGAAGTTTCCTCTTCGTTATATTGTTATATGGTTGGAATTGGAAAATGCTACATGTAGTAATTGGTAAAATGTCTTGGGTAATGTGATACTTGGCAATTGTTGTGCTCATGTTTAAGCTCTTGCATCATATACTTTGCACCTATTAGTGAAGAAATACATAGAGCATGCTAAAATTTGGTTTGCATAATTGGTCTCTCTAAGGTCTAGATAATTTCTAGTATTGAGTTTGAACAACAAGGAAGACGGTGTAGAGTCTTATAATGTTTACAATATGTCTTTTATGTGAGTTTTGCTGCACCGGTTCATCCTTGAGTTTGCTTCAAATAACCTTGCTAGCCTAAACCTTGTATCGAGAGGGAATACTTCTCATGCATCCAAAATCCTTGAGCCAACCACTATGCCATTTGTGTCCACCATACCTACCTACTACATGGTATTTCTCCGCCATTCCAAAGTAAATTGCTTGAGTGCTACCTTTAAACAATTCAAAAGTTATTACCTCTTATTTGTGTCAATGTTTTATAGCTCATGAGGAAGTATGTGGTGTTTTATCTTTCAATCTTGTCATTTACTTTTGACAGACTTTCACTAATGGACTAGTGGCTTCATCCGCTTATCCAATAATTTTGCAAAAAGAGCTGGCAATGAGGTTCCCAGCCTCAATTAATTAACTTTCATTAATAATTCTCTTCACATGTTTTGCTCTGATTCATCAGTAAGCAACTTAATTTTGCAAATAGACACTCCTCCATGGTATGTGAATGTTGGAAGGCACCCGAGGATTCGGTTAGCCATGGCTTGTGTAAGCAAAAGGTTGGGAGGAGTGTCATCCATAAATAAAGAAAAACTAAACTAAAGTACATGTGTAAACAAAAGAGAAGAGGGATGATCTACCTTGTTGGTAGAGATAACGTCCTTCATGGGAGCCGCTCTTGAAAGTCTGGTTGATGAGGTAGTTAGAGTACCCGCTACCATTCGTTGACAACAACAAACACCTCTCAAAACTTTACTTTTATGCTCTCTTTATGTTTTCAAAATAAAAGCTCTAGCACAAATATAGCAATCGATGCTTTCCTCTTTGAAGGACCTTTCTTTTACTTTTTATGTTGAGTCAGTTCACCTATTTCTCTCCATCCCAAGAAGCAAACACTTGTGTGAACTGTGCATTGATTCCTACATACTTGCATATTGCACTTGTTATATTACTTTATGTTGACAATATCCATGAGATATACATGTTACAAGTTGAAAGCAACCGCTGAAACTTAATCTTCCTTTGTGTTGCTTCAATGCCTTTACTTTGAATTATTGCTTTATGAGTTAACTCTTATGCAAGACTTATTGATGCTTGTCTTGAAGTACTATTCATGAAAAGTCTTTGCTATATGATTCACTTGTTTACTCATGTCATTACCTTTGTTTTGATCGCTGCATTCATTACATATGTTTACAAATAGTATGATCAAGTTTATGATGGCATGTCACTTAAGAAATTATCTTTGTTATCGTTTTACCTGCTCGGGACGAGCAGAACTAAGCTTGGGGATGCTGATACGTCTCCAACGTATCGATAATTTCTTATGTTCCATGCCACTTTATTGATGATACCTACATGTTTTATATACATTATATGTCATATTTATGCATTTTCTGGAACTAACCTATTAACAAGATGCCGAAGTGCCAGTTCTGTTTTGCTGTTTTTGGTTTCAGAAATCCTAGTAACGAAATATTCTCGGAATTGGACGAAATCAACGCCCAGGTTCCTATTTTTCCACGAAGCTTCCGAACACCGGGAAGGACCAGAGGGGGGCCACAGGCCCACCAGGAGGGTGGCCGGCGCGGCCTAGGGTTGGCCCGCGCCGCCTTACCCCCTCGCCGCCTCTTCGCCTATATAAAGGTCCCTGACCTAAAAACCCTTACGGAGAAAGCCACGATACGAGAAAAGTTCCGAGCCGCCGCCATCGCGAAGCCAAGATCTGGGGGACAGGAGTCTCTGTTCCGGCACCCTGCCGGAGCGGGGAAGTGCCCCCGGAAGGCTTCTCCATCGACACCGCTGCCATCTCCACCGCCATCTTCATCAACGCTGCTGCTCCCATGAGGAGGGAGTAGTTCTCCATCGAGGCTCGGGGCTGTACCGGTAGCTATGTGGTTAATCTCTCTCCTATGTAATTCAATACAATGATCTCATGAGCTGCTTTACATGATTGAGATTCATATGAGTTTTGTATCACAATTTATCTATGTGCTACTCTAGTGATGTGTTATTAAAGTAGTTTTATTCCTCCTGCACGTGTGTAAAGGTGACAGTGCGTGCACCGTGTTAGTACTTGGTTTATGCTATGATCATGATCTCTTGCAGATTGTGAAGTTAACTATTGCTATGATAATATTGATGTGATCTATTCCTCCTACATATGCATGAAGGTGACAGTGTGCATGCTATGCTAGTACTTGGTTTAGTCGTTTTGATCTATCTTGCACTTAAGGTTACTTAAACATGAGCATTATTGTGGAGCTTGTTAACTCCGGCATTGAGGGTTCGTGTAATCCTACGCAATGTGTTCATCATCCAACAAAAGTGTAGAGTATGCATTTATCTATTCTGTTATGTGATCAATGTTGAGAGTGTCCACTAGTGAAAGTCTAATCCCTAGGCCTTGTTCCTAAATACTGCTGAGTTACTACTGCTTTTTTGTTTTACTGTGTTACTACTGCTGCAATACTACCACCATCAACTACACGCCAGCAAGCTATTTTCTGGCACCGTTGCTACTGCTCATATATATTCATACCACCTGTATTTCACTATCTCTTCGCCGAACTAGTGCACCTATTTGGTGTGTTGGGGACACAAGAGACTTCTTGCTTTGTGGTTGCAGGGTTGCATGAGAGGGATATCTTTGACCTCTTCCTCCCTGAGTTCGATAAACCTTGGGTGATCCACTTAAGGGAAAACTTGCTGCTGTTCTACAAACCTCTCATCTTGGAGGCGCAAGAGGTCGTAGAAGAAGATAAGTTGCCAGCTTCCCCGCCGTTCAAGAGGATGAAGGAGCTGAAGACGGAGGTTAATATTACTAGCTGACTTTGGGTTGCTGGTTTTTGGGTACTTCGAGTCACTGACATGTAGACACCACTTAAGTCTGTCCTACATGTTAGTGACCATATTCGTTAATCAGCCAATTTGTGCCCTTCGTTTGCCGGTAACGCTCGATATGTTTGTTGTTACCTTTGGCAGGATCACTCCCCTTGCTTATCTTGTCGGAGGATGAAGTTGGATCTTGCCAGCATGCGGGAGGAGAACAGAGAGTTAGGGATCAAGATATTTCGGTACAGGCAGGCGGTGTCTTTCCTAGAAGTGGATGAGATCACGGCCTGTGCTCGTAGGAGTTGTGACGAGGCCATTCATCTGGGAGAACGGATCAAAGCTCAGCTTGTCTCTTTGATGGAAGTCGCAGAACGCGTGATTTTCAATGCTAGAGAGGCGCGGGAACGACTTCTGGTGGCTGAAGATCTCGCATAGCAGTTTAATCATGTGCGCTTATTAGCTGCCTACTACTTTTGTAATTATTCACAATTATATATGTATCAATGGCTTGCCTTTTGTGTGATGGAGGAAATTGCACATACCACCACTTCTTGGTGCAGTTTTTGCACATAACACAATTTGAGATTCTTTTTACACAAATAACCAGATTTTGACGTAAACTTTTGCACAAAAAACAACCTTACTCCATGTTTTCTTTTGTCTTCTAAAGACAAGTAGGTGCTTCGAAAAATACCTCCGTTCCAATGCTTAAAGCTTTGTATATTTTTCTTGAAAAGTCAAACCAAGTAAAGTTCGACCAAACTCTTAGAAGAATCTATCAGCACATATAATATTTTGTAGACACCATATGAAAATATAATTTATTTTCTATCTAATAATATTGATTTTGTATCTTGCATATTAATGCTTTTGGTAAAAACTTAGTCAAACTTAACATAGTTTGACTTTCTAAAAATCAATATAATCCTTAAGCTTTGGGAAGTGGTTCTAGACGTGGTCTAGACGTGTTTCTACATATTGCCTTCGCATTTGCTAAACGCATGGAGTTTCTTACGAAGTACAAAGTTTATTTTTCGAAATATTTTCGACTTTGTATTATTTTTATTCATTTTCCCCCTGGTTGTCATGTTTTCTGTCCGGCTTCCCCAGCCCATCCATCCGTAACCCACATGCGCGCGTGACACGAGTAGTGGGAGACATGGTGCCCAAAGGGATAGCTTTTATTAATGGTGGCGACGGTTCCCTAGGCCAATGCTGGCGATACGTCTCATCGTCGCTAGCTGTGCCTTCCCCATGCGGCCGTATTAATGCACACCACTGCTCCTTTGCGCCTCCGCGGCTGATCAAGTAAGTTTGATCATAAAAGATGATCACATAAGCTCGACGATTACCTATAACCTAAAAATTATCTTAATTTGTAAACGAAGACATAAAATAACTAGTTGTTTGATTAGGAAAGACAAAGGAAATTTCTATTGAGATTGAGTTCATTTCATAGTTGTTATAGACACATAGCAATATTACCGAGAGATAGGATTGTAGAGAAAGCAATCCATAGGTATTTTGGAGGGTTCTCAATCCTTTGAATCAAGCAAGCTCTATAGGAAAAATCCCTATGTGTAAAAATCCTACTCCGTACAAGATACCTTTAGAAATCCTTTGAACCAAACAAACTCGGATTCATATTAGTTGACTATAATATAGATATATCTAGACACATTTTAGTTCTAGATTCATCCATATCATTTGACAAGTAATATGAATCGGAGTGATTATATTAAATGGAGTACTAGTATATATTGTTCGAAAAAATTAAGTTATACTGTAATAAAGAAACCATTTCTGTGGTCAAACTGATTTGACGGGACAGTAACTGCACCAGGACGTAGTGGCGTGCTATCCTAGCCGAAGTTTTACTCGGCGCCTCGATGCAGCTGCTGAAGAATAAAAAAAGTCATATCCACTCCTACTCTTCATGTCCATCGTTTCCATCCTTGGCTCTCCACTTCCATCATCGTTCTCCACTCGCCAACCGCTGCTAGAAGTTTTTTCATCCTCTAGATCTCCCATTTGCATAGCTTTCTCTCCTCACCCCTCCGCAGAACCGCAGCACTCCTCCTTCCCGCTCGACTCTCCTACAAAACTCCAATCACACATACTTGCATCCGCCCTTTTAAATCCATCTCGTCTCCATGGCGGCATCGAACGACGACCAGCTGGATGGCGACTGGGGGAAGCTCCCCGCCGAGCTGTTCAATCTCATTGCCCAGAGTCTGGACGTTACAGTCGACGTCCGGCTGGCCGCATGCTCCAAAACGCTGTGCCGCCATGTCGCCGACAACATGAATCTACACCATTGGGATGGACCCTGCTTGCTGATGCCCGATTCTGCCCATTGGCACTATGATGATAGTAGTGCGCACCACACGGTGTACCACGTTGTGCCCCTCGACCATCCTCGGCGCACAGCCATCCTGCCGTTCATGGACAATAGATTCTGGGTTGGCATGAATGGCGACTGGATCGCCGGCGTGGACAGTGGTGGGAACTGGTTCCTCGCGAACATCTACACGCACCAAGAAATCTCCCTACCATCGTCGGAAACTTGCAACATTTTTCGGGAGGAATGGATTGGCTTCCCCGACTTGCCTCCTGAAAGGTACATGACGTATGGGCGTGCCATGTTTTTGTTGAAGATTGTAATTTGCGAAGTGCCCACAAAAGCTGGACATTACTCAGATTACAAGCTCATCGCTCTATTCAATTCTGGACTCGCTTACCTGGCTAATGGTAGCCAGGAGTGGAGGTTATTCTCTCTTGCTAGTTGGGGTGTAGATTACAGTGATGCCATCGAGCACAACGGCTTTATTGTTGCGGTGGATGGGTGGACCGGCACCACATATTGCTGGGATCAATCACAGGCTGGTAATTCTTCAATCCATATGATATACTTCGCAATAAATTTTAATATCAAGCCCATTCATGATATATTGTAACTGAAATAACTAATTGCTCACTAAGACTTTTTTTCACCTTTCAAATGACTGTGCACCATTAAATTATCCTAACCTGACTGAACCATTGCTACAAACGAATTACAGTAGTATATGCTGTGCACTAATCTGTCAACCCAAACCAGATTATTGCAGTATATGAATGCATTCCTGAATTAGTTACTGCATGCTCTTGTCAGAATATGAATAAGGAGCTTAGCCCTGGCCTCTTCATCAATTGATGCATGCAAACTTTCAATTTATTTCAATATTCGATGTACTCAAAGCATTACAATCATGGATCAGATAAGGTTGAGACATGTATCTACCATCAATGAATATGAGTGTAATTAACATACATCTCAAATGGGAACAATTTTATTTCTTCGAGATTTTATACAAGTATAATGACTGCATCCTCCATTTGATCCTACAAATGTGAAGTTGCAGCTACTGGTATTATTGTCTTCCCGAGCCATTCAAACACTATTTTTTGTTGTCTCCGTTTACAATGCAGATGCACACCTTGCCCCGCCATTCGTGATCCCATCACCGATGAAGGAACCATCTGGCAGATGGTTTTTAGCTCGATCAGCCGATGGCAAGCGCTTGATGATCATCCATGAAGATCGGTATATACGTAGCAATGATCACCTTGAGCCTGCAGAAGTTCTGCATCATGGTAATGGCCTTATCCTGCGGGAGTGTCCTGCCCCTGTCATACATGTTTTTGAGAAAGATCTATCCCTGATTGGACCCAATTGGAGTCGAGTTGACAGCCTTGGCACACACTCTCTGTTCATTGGACTGAATTATCCATTGAACCTGAAGATAAATGATGGCAATGCTCCTGATGGAACATTGACTCCATTCATGAGGTCAAATTGTGTGTACATCGCGTACTATGCATTTCGGGAACCAGCATTTAGTTGTATTTGTCGTTGTAACCTGCAGCAAGGGGAAAATGAGCTCATGGGAGTTATCACCCTTCCAGAAGATGGTTGGGGATTTCCCCGACAGGCGACAATGTGGTTTAAGCCTAGTCTGAAAAATATCCGCATGTTGATGCAACCCTAAACTGAGCCATGAATCTTTCTGGAGCAAATAATCTTTTTTGTACGATATGTTTGAACAATTTAGTAACCTGTTCTGTATCTTAAGATGCTCTTCCTTTTTTCTGAATCTTATATACCTGGACCCATTTCAGTGTGTCTGTTTACTCATTTTAGTGCGTATGTAAACCCACATTGAAGTAATCTAATCTTATAATTTAAAACGGATGGTGATGAACTCTGTATTTCCATCCTTCGTAAACCGTGCATGTCTGTTTATTTTTAGTTTCATTTCAGCAACTGTTATTAGTATATGCACACCTTTTTTTTAATGTTGAGAGGAGTATAAGGGCATTACAATGCTATATACTATATGGCGCTAATAGAGAACAAATGAATGTCAAAAGATTGTAAAATCCTCCAGGTACTCTCCTTGCAGCGCTAATTGCTGATGACAGACTGACTTCCTGTTGGTTCCGGTGCTTTAGCTAGGACAGGTGAAAAGAGTTTCACGCCCCTGCTTTCTTTTGCGTCGACGCTAGGACTACCGCTGGGATTAGCCTCTCCAACCGCCAAACGACGAGGAAATAATTCCTAGCGCCCTTGCAGTAGCGCCTGTGTTGGACATGCCCTAATGTTTTCCAGCTAAAAGATGCAATCTTTTAAGCACTTGGGTACGGTATTTCCCCACCAGCCTGGATGCAGGCCGCCAAACGCGTCTTAACCAAGGTTTAAAATAGCGTGCTAAATGAATTAGCGGCAGCCACCTTCAAACGATATGGACGCTATATCGTGGTAATAGTGTGGTATATTTTAAATAGCATTTTCAAAATAATACTAAATATAGCCTAAAAATAAATAATTTTACTAGAACGAATAGATATATATAGTCCAAAAGTGACTGAATCATACATACATAACCACATATAGAAATAGATCTCAAGTATATTAGAAGGCTAACATCAACATTTCACAAGGCAACAACATAGTATAAATTATTTATTAAAAAATATTAGCATTAGCGATATTATTTTCTGATTTAGAAGTGGAACCAACAGATTAGTTCATCACCACGAAAAAGTGAAAGCAACTTGCCTGAAAAAAATAGCGCGCTAACGCTATGAAGTTTTAGGGCGATATAGCATGCTGTTTCGCAAATAGCGCCACAGCGAGCAAAATTACTAAGCGTGGACCCTCTAGATATGCTATAGCGTGCTATTAGCTTCATTGAGGCCCTGGTTTGACAAAGCAGCCTGAGTACGTATCTAAAAAAAATATCAGCCTGAGGACGCATGCTTGTAAAAAAGAGAGAGCAGACTACAATTACTTCAGTCCCGAACCCTCTCTCTCCCACCCATACTCCCACCCACTTCACCTCTTTTACACTAATGACTGCCATGAACGGCTCGCCTCCTCCTTCCACCGGCAGCTGCTTCGCCGACACAGATGAACATCACCGATATTTCCTGAACTCAGCCGATTTGATCCACCGCATCCTCCAGCAGCTTGATGGACGTCCAGTCTCTTCTATCCAGATCGTGACTAGAGAAGGATCTACGAGTACATCCGTTTCTTACCCTTTGGCAGCGTCGGTTCCATCTCTCGCGGTACTTTCTTCTCCGCTGGAAGCACCATCTGGCTCGGCACTGATTTCCCTGGCGGCGGCACCAGCTTCTCCGGCTGCGCCGACCCCAACCCCCGCGGCACGGTCTTCTCCGGTGGCGGCACCACCAAAAGATGCTGTAAGTTGTCCTGAACTCACTAGGATGCAGGTGTAAGTAGTCAATGATAGTTGGGATCTTAAACAAGTTCTTTTTTCTTTAAAATTTAATGACGGGAAACCGTAGTATTCTTCTGCAAATTTTTTTTAATGACGGGAAACAGTAGATGTTAAGTACTAGTTCTGGCAAAAAAAGATGTTTAGTAATAGTATCCATCACAGAGCAGGGTTTCGCAGTCTGAACATACAAATATATGCTCCATGTTACCTGTTTCAGAAAGTCTGAAAGCTTGCTCAGTACCTGTAAAATCAAATTGTCTTGCTGCTGCTAGATTTTGTGCAAACTAATTAAAGAGATAGCTAGATGCATTTTCTCCATGTATGCTACGTTCTGATTTATATGCTGTTGATTGATATATACCGTGCTTAACTAGATGCAGAAGCAAACTCGCTCCAACGTCAATGAGCAACTACGTCTTAGGACTGTCGATTGTACATGTCCTCTGCACCGCCCCGAGTTCAGAATTCAAAGAAATTCACTAGCCAAAAAGCCAAAGGTGACGGGCAGGCGTGATGCAGCAATTCACACGTTCGTTGGGAACCCCAAGAGGAAGGTATGATGCGCACAGTAGCAAGTTTTCCCTCAGAAAGAAACCAAGGTTTAATCGAACCAGGAGGAGCCAAGAAGCACGTTGAAGGTTGATGGTCGCGAAATGTGATGCGGCGCAACACCAGGGATTCCGGCGCCAACGCGGAACCTGCACAACACAACCCAAGTACTTTGTCCCAACGAAACAGTGAGGTTGTCAATCTCACCGGCTTGCTGTAACAAAGGATTAAACGTATCGAGTGGAAGATGTTTGCAAAGAAAATAGTAAAACACAATTGCAGTAGATTGTATGCTATGTAAAGAATAGGACCGGGGTCCACAGTTCACTAGAGGTGTCTCTCCCATAAGATAAAGCATGTTGGGTGAACAAATTACAGTCGGGCAATTGACAAATAGAGAAAGGCATAACAATGCATATACATGATATGATAAATATAGTGAGATTTAATTGGGCATTACGACAAAGTACATAGACCGCCATCCAACTGCATCTATGCCTAAAAAGTCCACCTTCAGGTTATCATCCGAACCCCCTCCAGTATTAAGTTGCAAAGCAACAGACAATTGCATTAAGTATGGTGCGTAATGTAATCAACAACTACATCCTTAGACATAGCATCAATGTTTTATCCCTAGTGGCAACAGCACATCCACAACCTTAGAACTTTCTGTCACTATCCCAGATTCAATGGAGGCATGAACCCACTATCGAGCATAAATACTCCCTCTTGGAGTTAAGAGTAAAAACTTGGCCAGAGCCTCTACTAATAACGGAGAGCATGCAAGATCATAAACAACACATGAACAATAGATTGATAATCACCATAATCATAGTACTCTCTATCCATCGGATCCCGACAAACACAACATATAGTATTACAGATAGATGATCTTGATCATGTTAGGCAGCTCACAAGATCCAACAATGAAGCACAACAAGGAGAAGACGACCATCTAGCTACTGCTATGGACCCATGGTCCAGGGGTGGACTACTCACTCATCACTCCGGAGGCGACCATGGCGGTGTAGAGTCCTCCGGAGATGAATCCCCTCTCCGGCAGGTGAGAGGCGATCTCCGAATCCCCGAGATGGGATTCGCGGCGGCGGCGTCTCTGTAAGGTTTTCCGTATCGTGGCTCTCGGTCTGGGGTTTCGCGACGGAAGCTTTAAGTAGGCGGAGGGTCAACGCGGGGGGCCACACGAGGGGCCCAGGAGGTAGGTCGGCGCGGCCAGGGCTTGGGCCGCGCCGGCACCCCTGGCTGCCTCGTGGCCCCACTTCGTTATCTCTTCGGTCTTCTGGAAGCTTCGTGCAAAAATAGGACCCTGGGCGAAAGTTTCGTCCAATTCCGAGAATATTTCTTTACTAGGATTTCTGAAACCAAAAACAGCAGAAAACAGCAACTGGCTCTTCGGCATCTTGTTAATAGGTTAGTTCCAGAAAATGCATAAATATGACATATAATGTGCATAAAACATGTAGGTATCATCAATAAAGTAGCATGGAACATAAGAAATTATCGATACGTTGGAGACGTATCAGCATCCCCAAGCTTAGTTCTGCTCGTCCCGAGCAGGTAAAACGATAACAAAGATAATTTCTGAAGTGACATGCCATCATAATCTTGATCATACTATTTGTAAACATATGTAATGAATGCAGCGATCAAAGCAAAGGTAATGACATGAGTAAACAACTGAATCATAAAGCAAAGACTTTTCATGAATAGTACTTCAAGACAAGCATCAATAAGTCTTGCATAAGAGTTAACTCATAAAGCAATAAATCGAAGTAAAGGTGTTGAAGCAACACATAGGAAGATTAAGTTTCAGCGGTTGCTTTCAACTTATAACATGTATATCTCATGGATATTGTCAACATAAAGTAATATAACAAGTGCAATATGCAAGTATGTAGGAATCAATGCACAGTTCACACAAGTGTTTGCTTCTTAAGGTGGAGGGAGATAGGTAAACTGACTCAACAATAAAAGTAAAAGAATGGTCCTTCAAAGAGGAAAGCATCGATTGCTGTATTTGTGCTAGAGCTTTTATTTTGAAAACATGAAACAATTTTGTCAACGGTAGTAATAAAGCATATGAGTTATGAAAATTATATCTTACAAGTTGCAAGCCTCACGCATAGTATACTAATAGTGCCCGCACCTCGTCCTACTTAACTTGGACTACCGGATCTTCGCATGCCATGTTTCAACCAAGTGTCACAAAGGGGTACCTCCATGCCGCCTGTACAAAGGTCTAAGGAGAATGCTCGCATTTCGGATTTCTCGCTTTTGATTATTCTCAACTTAGACATCCATACCGGGACAACATGGACAACAGATAATGGACTCCTCTTAAATGCATAAGCATGTAGCAATGATTATTATTCTCATATGAGATTGAGGATATATGTCCAAACTGAAACTTCCACCATGATTCATGGCTTTAGTTAGCGGCCCAATGTTCTTCTCTAACAATTTTGCATGCTCCAACCACTAAAATGATAGACCTTCAGACAAGACGGACATGCATAGCAACTCACATGATATTCAACAATAGTTGATGGCGTTCCCCAGAAGCATGGTTATCGCACAACAAGCAACTTAATAAAATATAAAGTGCATAAGTACATATTCAATACTACGATAGTTTTTAAGGCTATTTTGTCCCATGAGCTATATATTGCATAGGTGGATGATGGAATTTTAAAGGTAGCACTCAAGCAATTTACTTTGGAATGGCGGAGAAATACCATGTAGTAGGTAGGTATGGTGGACACAAATGGCATAGTTGTTGGCTCAAGGATTTTGGATGCATGAGAAGTATTCCCTCTCGATACAAGGTTTAGGCTAGCAAGGTTATTTGAAGCAAACTCAAGGATGAACAAGTGCAGCAAAACTCACATAAAAGACACATTGTAAACATTATAAGACTCTACACCGTCTTCCTTGTTGTTCAAAACTCAATACTAGATATTATCTAGACTCTAGAGAAACCAAATATGCAAACCAAATTTTAGCAAGCTCTATGTATTTCTTCATTAATGGGTGCAAAGCATATGATGCAAGAGCTTAAACATGAGCACAACAATTGCCAAGTATCACATTATCCAAGACAGTTTAGAATTACTACATGTAGCATTTTCCAATTCCAACCATATAACAATTTAACGAAGAAGAAACTTCGCCATGAACATTATGAGTAAAGCCTAAGGACACATGTGTCCATACGCAACAGCGGAGCGTGTCTCTCTCCCACAAAGTGAATGCTAGGATCCATCTTATTCAAACAAAAACAAAAACGAAAACAAACCGACGCTCCAAGCAAAGAACAAAAGATGTGATTGAATAAAAATATAGTTTCAGGGGAGGAACCTGATGATGTTGTCGATGAAGAAGGGGATGCCTTGGGCATCCCCAAGCTTAGACGCTTGAGTCTTCTTAAAATATGCAGGGGTGAACCACGGGGGCATCCCCAAGCTTAGAGCTTTCACTCCTCTTGATCATAGTATATCATACTCCTCTCTTGACCCTTGAAAACTTCCTTCACACCAAACTTCAAGCAAACTCATTAGAGGGTTAGTGCACGATTAATAATTCACACATTCAGAGGTGACACAATCATTATTTTCACTTCTGGACATTGCATAATGCTACTGGACATTAGTGGATCAAATAAATAAATCCAACATAGCAAAAGAGGCAATGCGAAATAAAAGGCAGAATCTGTCAAAAACAGAACAGTCCGTAAAGACGAATTTAGAAATGGCACCAGACTTGCTCAAATGGAAAAACTCAAAACTAATGAAAGTTGCGTACATATCTGAGGATCACGCTCGTAAATTGGCAGATTTTTTCGAATTTTCTACAGAGAATTGTGCCCAGATTCGTGACAGACAGCAATGCTGTTTCTGCGCAGCAATCCCAAATATAACATCAACTTTAACATAGAAACTTTACTTGGCACAAAAACATGATAAGGAGAGGTTTCTACAGTAGTAAACAACTTCCAAGACTCAACAAAACAAAAAATTGCTGTAGGTAAAAACATGGGTTGTCTCCCATAAGCGCTTTTCTTTAACGCCTTTCAGCTAGGCGCAGAAAGTGCAAATCAAGTAACATCGAGAGATGAAGCATCAACATCATAGCTTGTTCTAATAATAGAATCAAAAGGCAACTTCATTCTCTTTCTAGGGAAGTGTTCCATACCTTTCTTGAGAGGAAATTGATATTTAATATTACCTTCCCTCATATCAATAACAGCACCAACAGTTCGAAGAAAAGGTCTTCCCAACACAATTGGACAAGATGCATTGCATTCGATATCCAAGACAACAAAATCAACGGGGACAAGGTTATTGTTAACCGTAATATGCACATTATCAATCCTCCCCAAAGGTTTCTTTTTGACATTATCGGCAAGATTAACATCCAAATAACAATTCTTCAATGGTGGCAAGTCAAGCATATCATAAATCTTTTTAGGCATAACAGAAATACTTGCACCAAGATCACATAAGGCATTACATTCAAAGTCATTGAATTTCATTTTAATGATGGGCTCCCAACCATCTTCTAACTTTCTAGGAATAGAAGTTTCAAGTTTTAGTTTCTCTTCTCTAGCTTTTATGAGAGCATTTGTAATATGTTTTGTAAAGGCTAAATTTATAGCACTAGCATTAGGACTTTTAGCAAGTTTTTGTAAGAACTTTATAACTTCAGAGATGTGGCAATCATCAAAATCTAAATCATTATGAGCTACAGCAATGGGATCATTATTCCCAAGGTTGGAAAAAATTTCAGCAGTTTTATCACAAGCAGTTTCAGCAGTTTTAGCAGTTTCAGGCAGTTTTGTACGCTTTGCACTAGGAGTAGAAACATTGCCAACACCAATTATTTTACCATTGATAGTAGGAGGTGCAGCAACATGTGGAGAATTAGCATTACTAGTGGTGGTAATAGTCCAAACTTTAGCTACATTATTCTCTTTAGCTAGTTTTTCATTTTCTTCTCTATCCCACCTAGCACGCAGTTCAGCCATTAATCTTATATTCTCATTAATTCTAACTTGGATGGCATTTGCTGTAGTAGTAATCTTATTATCAATATCATTATTAGGCATAACTTTCAATTTTAAAAGATTAACATCAGAGGCAAGTCTATCAACTCTAGAAGCAATAGTATCAATTTTATCAAGCTTTTCCTC
Source organism: Lolium multiflorum (assembly GCA_030979885.1). NCBI lineage: Eukaryota > Viridiplantae > Streptophyta > Magnoliopsida > Poales > Poaceae > Lolium > Lolium multiflorum. Next base: position 340,248,961 of record CM061748.1, read on the forward strand.
AACAGATTTGTTAAAAGCAGTTTGTGTACTAATAAATTCTTTAAGCATAGCTTCAAGACCAGAGGGTACATTCCTATTATTGTTGTAAGAATTCCCATAAGAATTACCATAACCATTACCATTAGCAGAAGGATATGGCCTATAGTTATTACCAGAGTTGTTCCTATAAGCATTGTTGTTGAAATTATTATTTTTAATGAAATTCACATCAACATTTTCTTCTTGAGCAACCAATGAAGCTAAAGGAACATTATTAGGATCAACATTAGATCTACCATTAACAAGCATAGACATAATCACATCAATCTTATCACTCAAGGAAGAGGTTTCTTCAACAGAATTTACCTTCTTACCTTGTGGAGCTCTTTCCGTGTGCCATTCAGAGTAATTTATCATCATATCATCAAGAAGTTTTGTAGCCGCCCCCAATGTGATGGACATAAAGGTACCTCCAGCAGCTGAATCCAATAAATTCCGCGAAGAAAAATTTAGTCCTGCATAGAAGGTTTGGATGATCATCCAAGTAGTCAGTCCATGGGTTGGGCAATTCTTTACCAAAGTTTTCATTCTCTCCCATGCTTGAGCAACATGTTCAGTATCTAATTGTTTAAAATTCATTATGCTACTTCTTAAAGATATAATTTTAGCGGGAGGATAATATCTACCAATAAAAGCATCCTTGCATTTAGTCCATGAATCAATACTATTCTTAGGCAAAGATAGCAACCAATCTTTAGCTCTTCCTCTTAATGAGAAAGGAAACACTTTCAATTTAATAATATCACCATCTACATCTTTATACTTTTGCATTTCACAAAGTTCAACAAAATTATTGAGATGGGCAGCAGCATCATCAGAACTAGCACCAGAAAATTGTTCTCTCATAACAAGATTTAGTAAAGCAGGTTTAATTTCAAAGAATTCTGCTGTAGTAGCAGGTGGAGCAATAGGTGTGCATAGGAAATCATTATTATTTGCATTTGTGAAGTCACATAACTTAGTATTCTCATGGTTGGCCATTTTAGCAACAGTAAATAAAACAAACTAGATAAAATAAATGCAAGTAACTAATTTTTTTGTGTTTTTGATATAGAGAGCAAGCATAAATAAAGTAAAACTAGCAACTAATTTTTTTGTGTTTTGTTTAGGTGCAGCAAACAAAGTAGTAAATAAAATAAAGCAAGACAAAAACAAAGTAAAGAGATTGAGAAGTGGAGACTCCCCTTGCAGCGTGTCTTGATCTCCCGGCAACGGCGCCAGAAAAAGAGCTTGATGGCGTGTAACTCACACGTTCGTTGGGAACCCCAAGAGGAAGGTATGATGCGCACGGTAGCAAGTTTTCCCTCAGAAAGAAACCAAGGTTTAATCGAACCAGGAGGAGCCAAGAAGCACGTTGAAGGTTGATGGTCGCGAAATGTGATGCGGCGCAACACCAGGGATTCCGGCGCAACGCGGAACCTGCACAACACAACCCAAGTACTTTGTCCCAACGAAACAGTGAGGTTGTCAATCTCACCGGCTTGCTGTAACAAAGGATTAAACGTATCGAGTGGAAGATGTTTGCAAAGAAAATAGTAAAACACAATTGCAGTAGATTGTATGCTATGTAAAGAATAGGACCGGGGTCCACAGTTCACTAGAGGTGTCTCTCCCATAAGATAAAGCATGTTGGGTGAACAAATTACAGTCGGGCAATTGACAAATAGAGAAAGGCATAACAATGCATATACATGATATGATAAATATAGTGAGATTTAATTGGGCATTACGACAAAGTACATAGACCGCCATCCAACTGCATCTATGCCTAAAAAGTCCACCTTCAGGTTATCATCCGAACCCCCTCCAGTATTAAGTTGCAAAGCAACAGACAATTGCATTAAGTATGGTGCGTAATGTAATCAACAACTACATCCTTAGACATAGCATCAATGTTTTATCCCTAGTGGCAACAGCACATCCACAACCTTAGAACTTTCTGTCACTGTCCCAGATTCAATGGAGGCATGAACCCACTATCGAGCATAAATACTCCCTCTTGGAGTTAAGAGTAAAAACTTGGCCAGAGCCTCTACTAATAACGGAGAGCATGCAAGATCATAAACAACACATGAACAATAGATTGATAATCACCATAATCATAGTACTCTCTATCCATCGGATCCCGACAAACACAACATATAGTATTACAGATAGATGATCTTGATCATGTTAGGCAGCTCACAAGATCCAACAATGAAGCACAACAAGGAGAAGACGACCATCTAGCTACTGCTATGGACCCATGGTCCAGGGGTGGACTACTCACTCATCACTCCGGAGGCGACCATGGCGGTGAAGAGTCCTCCGGGAGATGAATCCCCTCTCCGGCAGGGTGCCGGAGGCGATCTCTAGAATCCCCCGAGATGGGATTCGCGGCGGCGTCTCTGTAAGGTTTTCCGTATCGTGGCTCTCGGTCTGGGGGTTTCGCGAGGAAGCTTTAAGTAGGCGGAGGGTCAACGCGGGGGCCACACGAGGGGCCCAGGAGGTAGGTCGGCGCGGCCAGGGCTTGGGCGCGCCGGCCACCCGGCTGCCTCGTGGCCCCACTTCGTTATCTCTTCGGTCTTCTGGAAGCTTCGTGCAAAAATAGGACCACAAGGCGAAAGTTTCGTCCAATTCCGAGAATATTTCTTTACTAGGATTTCTGAAACCAAAACAGACAGCAACTGGCTCTTCGGCATCTTGTTAATAGGTTAGTTCCGAAAATGCATAAATATGACATATAATGTGCATAAAACATGTAGGTATCATCAATAAAGTAGCATGGAACATAAGAAATTATCGATACGTTGGAGACGTATCAGCAGGCGTGATGCAGCAATTCAACGTTGTATATTAAAAGGGCGAGGGAAAGGCCGCCCTAAACGGGTTGGTCACTCGGCGGACCCTCCTCAGCCCTCGCGCTTCTATGTGCAACTGGACGGCAACGATGACATGTATATGTTGGTCATCCCCAGAGAATTCAAGCAATGTCTGAAAGGGATTCTTCCCAGGCCTATCAAGCTCAAGACCAGCGTAGGCTGCGCCTGGTATGTGCACATCGATGAGTACCAGGGTGAACTGGTCTTGAAGGATGGTTGGTTCGGGTTTGCAGAGGCGCATGAACTGCAGCTTGATGACCTTCTCGTCTTCGAGGTGAAAGACACTTCCTTGATGAATGTGTTGATCTACGACAGTAACACCTCCACCCAGAGGATAATATTTTGTGCTGATCACCCTTAGTTGCATGCATGATCTGCAGTGTTTTTAGGAAGAGGGGATCAGAATAACCTCAATATTTTATTGAATTAACTAGATGCTGCTTTTGGACCTGGGTTACTCCCCTGCTGATGTTCAAGCTGAACTTGGTTTTTGTATTAAGCTGAACTGGGGATCAGATACACTGTGATGAGACTTTGTTAATTAGCTAATATAGTATATGTTAGACTTGTTTTATTTTATTTTAATTTACTGTGATATGCTGCGGTAGTTTCAATGTGCGGTCTGATGATTTGTATTATATGTAGGTACACGGAGCTCAATATTTTGAAATATTCATAGATTTGTAAGTGTAAATGTGATATATCCCAGATGTAGTCAATGCTATCTTGTACGAACTTGTAAAATCTCAGGGAAAAATACATTTTATTTTAGAAAGTGTAAAAGTGACCAATTTTTTGATCTGATTGTAGCAAACACAAGTGCAGATGGTCAAACCCCAAAAACTTCTCATATTCATTGTTACATGGTCGAGATATAAAGGTATTTCACGCACTGGTTTAATACTCAACTGCTTACATCCATGTTTGTTTGCAGTTTTTTTTGGACACCTCTTAATGCTCCCTCCGATCCATATTTTTTTTAGATACACAGTACAAACACAGACGCTCTCATATAGATGTATCTAGACACATATTAGTTGTAGAGACATCCATTTTATCATCATGTAATGAGGATCAGATGGAGTATCGTTTTCATTTTACCAAAAGAAATGGATATATTACTGTATAGTACAACGTAGCCTGAAGCCCTGAGCTCTGAATGCAATTTCTGTGTGCACACTGAACGGATCATAACCCACACGACATGTCTCACTGGTCTGTAGGTCCGGACCCCACCAGATACTGATAAAGCCCAGTGACCCGCCGGGTGAAGTTTTGTGTGTGGATTCCTGCGTACCTGGCTTCGTTCCTCCTAGACACGCGCATTTTTTTTGACCGGGGGACACGCGCATTTATTCCCTTGCTGATTGCTGATGTATCATTCTCAGTTTCTCACAGCCCCCTCATGTTCAGAACTTCAGATCTCCCCAGATCCCTCGCCGTCCATCTCCCCTGAGTCCTCTCTCTACACCACCGGCGTCCACCACCGCTCGGACTACGCGGCTTGGACTCCGTCCTCTACGGATGCGGCGACGTCGCATCTAAAAACTCCACTAAGGCGGCGCGGCATCCCCGATTCTCTCGGTCCATGGCTGCAATGGCGGTATGTTTCCCCCGAATCACTAGCGTTGCCGGTCACATCTTTATTATATCTAAGCTGTATTGCCGGTTGCTTAGCATTGTTTGATATACAGTACTTCTCTCAGCCAGTGTATATATTAATCCTCTGGTAAAGACTCGGGTTACACATGCACCCATGCTAGCTATGTTGGGACTGGATCTAATGTGTGCAGTAATAATCGTTCAAATATGCTATTGGTCAATCCACGGCCGATGATCACATATGAGGACACCGAGCATGCATGTCTGGCTTGTGGACTCTTTAGGCCGACGCTGATTTTTTTTTGTTTGCTTGGTCAATCTGTACTGGCGGATGATGAACTGCAGATGCATTATTCTGATGCTAGACATAGCCAGCAAGCATGCATGGCTCATGCTAGCTTGATTTCTATTCTCATAGCTACTATTTATATCGATTTGGCTTCTGCGATACAATGATACACTATGCTGAATAATTTGATGATACAAGGTTGTACATATCAGCCTAGCTAGATTCAGAAGCTTATTGTTCAGACTGTGTGTTTGATAAGAACAATGATCCGCTGAGTTTGCTAGGTGCCTTTGATTATGCATTTGCTTGGAATTACGGTCAGAAGCTAGAGGCATTATCTAATTGAGGCCTCTTTTTTGCAGTGTTCAAACAAGAAGCTCAAGCTTGGAGAGAGCTTATCATGGAAGGAGACATCTGTAGAGCCAGCCCCAGTGTGCAAGGTGTTTGGGCGCATCGATGAGGAGAATACCCCTGACAGCTTCTGCAAGGTACTATGTACATCGGAGTTAGAGGTGATTTCCATCCCCAGTCGTGTTCTACCCTGGTTTTACGGTGGGTGTCCAGAGTCCATCAACCTGAAGATGTCCACTGCATGCACCTGGATTGTGGACCTGAAGCAACAAGATGGCAATGTTTTAATGGACAAAGGATGGCCAGAGTTTGTCAAAGCACATGACTTGAAGGTAGGATACCTCCTGACCTTCAAGAAGCTTGACACCAAATCATTGCAGGTGCTCATATTTGGTTACAATTGCTGTGAGAAGGTTATATGGTGTTCAGGTTATCACCCATCGCTGGGGCAACAATATCAATCACAGCTGTATTAAGTTGTCTTACAAATGTTCTTTAGAGAGAGCTGGTCTATAATAGTATACTGCTCTCTTTAATGATGCATTGTGGTGAACATGATGGTACCATTACTGGATTGTGGTCACATGTGAGGGGGGATGTTGAAATGTATAATTGGATTGCCTAGCCCTTTCCATTAGTTCGGACTTTTGGTTGCGTTGGCTAGTGCATGAAGCTTGACAAACCTTATTTATGTGTACAGCTCTCTAGTTGTACTATTAATTATTATGTGCTTATGTTGGCTGGATTGTGATGAACATGAGATGTTTTGTTGTTTACGTAAAGAAAAAAACGTGATGTTTTTTTGAATCCTGCGCTGGATATGTTTTGCACAAACTAGTGAAGTGACCGCTGACAAAACATATTATGCGCAAATAGGCAACCCTCAGCAACGATGACTGGCTCCAGACGTACTGTAGCACATGTCATGTACATTGGTTGGTACTGTAGCAGTTACTAGTTAATAGTCATCTGTCTAATTATTTTTTATCCAACGGTTGAAAGGGAGGGGCAAGGCATGGTACGGAGTACTATTTATGTGTGCCTCGCCTTCATCAAGGCACTCGATCTCATTCCGGGTTCAAGTATTACCCCATGTAGCACCACTTTTTTTTTGGGTTAGCCAGACAACCTTCCCAATAAAAAAAAGTACTACCTTCCCTGCATGGGCCAATTGTTTGTACTTTTGGGCTGCCGCCGGCCATGTACATGGTGATTGCTGTCAGCCTGCTTACTTCGCTGATAACATTCCAAAAACACTTAATGGGCCTCCGACTCATGCCATTGGGGCCCTTCCTAATTTAAACACGGATATCCTATGATTGGCCCTCTAGAAACCGAGATTCTACATATAAAGTTATTTTTATTTCGTATCAATTATGATTATGATTCTTTTTAAATGCGCATAGCCAGTATGCGCATCTACATGGGCTCTATATTTTGATATATTCATATAGTCGATTTCAAAATTGTCATTAATTATATAAAGTTCCAAGATTTATTCTATTAGTGTGCAAGATCTTAGAGTGTATTTGTAGTTTAAAAAAATGACAAACCTCTTCATCAGATTGTTGTTAACAAGTGCAGTGTTGTGAACCCAAAATATATTACATACTCCCTCGTAGATCAAATTTGATCTAATTAAGTTGAACTAAAACCCGGATCAACAATTAGTATGGATTAGATGCATGGAGTACGAAAAACAAATGAATAGGCAATATTTCAGTTTTTCCTTCAGTTGAGAATGCTAGAGCAGGACCCATTTGCCAGTAGCGTCCCTCAACATTTGAAGGTAAAAACAAACAGAAGGGATCGAAAAAAAAGCATCCTACATATCTCGGCTTAAAATATATCGAGAATTCACATATTTCTTGTACATAGAGGCTGACATCGGGGACCCATTGGCCAGCAGTGGAAAAAAAATCAAAGAGAGGAAACAATTATCGTACAGAGAAGCTGACATGTGGGACGCATTTTGCAGCAGCGTCCTCAACTTTAACAAAGGCGGCAGGGGATCGAAAGAAAAAGCAAAGTTGCCAGAAATCAGCGGTCAAAAATAAATCCAAGAAACGAAATGTTTATTGTTCCTAGAGGCTGACATATGGGACCCACGAGCGAGCAGCGTCCTCAACGTTTCAAAGGCGGCAGGGGATCGAAAAAAAGGCAAGTGACCATATATCAGGTGCCAAAAATAATCCAAGGAAAGAAATTTATTGTACATAGAGGATGACATATGGGTCCCGTTTTGCAGGAGCCGTCTCACCGTTTCCAAGGCGGCACGGGATCGAAAAAAAAGAAAGGAAAGGTTTATCGTTCAGAGAGGCTGAGATGTGGGACCCATGGGCCAGCAGCGTCCTCTTAGTTTCAAAGGCGGCAGGGGATAAAAAAAAGGCAAATAGCCAGTAATTAGGGTAAAAAAAATCAAACAAAGGAAACTTTGACTGTTCATAGAGGCTGACATGTGGGACCCATGAGCCAGCAGCGTCTCAACGTTTCAGAGGCGGCATGAGATCGAAAGAAAAAGGCAAATAGCCAGAAATTATGGGTCAATAATAAATCAAACAAAGGAAAGGTTTATTGTTCATAGAGGCTGACATGTGGGACCTCTGAGCCAGCAGCGTCCTCAACGTTTTAATGGCGGCACGAGATCGAAAGATAAAATAAGCCAAAAATCATTTGGTAAACAAAATCCAAGAAAAGAAACATTTACCGTTCTGAGAGGATGACATGCGGGACCCATGAGGCAGCAGCATCCTCAACGATTCCAAGGCGGCAGGGGATCAAAAGAAAAAAAAGGAAATATCCAGAAATTAATTAGGGGTTCAAAATAAATCCATCAAAAGAAACTTTTATTGTTCATAGAGGATGACATGTGGGACCGACGTGCCAACAGCATCCTCATCGTTTCAAAGGGGGCAGGAGATCAAAAGAAAAAGGCAAATAGCCAGACATTAGGGGTCAAAAATAACTCCAAAAAAGGAAACTTTTATTGTTCGTAGAGGATGACATGCGGGACCCATGATTCAGCAGCTTACTCAACGTTTCAAAGGCGGCATGAGATCGAAAGAAAAACGCAAGTGACAAAATATCAGGAGCTAAAGATAATCCAAGAAAAAAGAAACTTTATTGTACATAGAGGATGACATGCGGGTCCCATTTAGCAGCAGCGGTCTCAACGTTTCAAATGCGGCTTGAGATCAAAAGAAAAAGAAAATAGCCAGAAATTAGGGGGTAAAAAAACTCCAAGAAAGGAAAGCTTTATCGTTCATACAGGCTGACATGTCGGACCTATGAGCCTGCAGCTTACTCAGCGTTTCAAAGGCGGCAGGCCGGCAGGGGATCAAAAGAAAAAGGAAATAGCCAAAAATCAGATGGTGAAAAAAATCCAAGAAAAGAAACTTTTATTGTACATAGAGGATGACATGCGGGTCCCATGAGCCAGCAGGTTCCTCAACGTTTCAAACGTGGCATGAGATCGAAAGAAAAAGGAAAGTGACCAAATATCAAGAGCCAAAAATAATCCAAGAAAAGAAACTTTATTGTACATAGAGGATGACATGCCCATGAGCCAGCAGGTTCCTCAACGTTTCAAACGTGGAATGAGATCGAAAGAAAAAGGAAAGTGACCAAATATCAAGAGCCAAAAATAATCCAAGAAAAGAAACTTTATTGTACATAGAGGATGACATGCGGGTCCCATGAGCCAGCAGGTTCCTCAAAGTTTCAAACATGGCATGAGATCGAAAGAAAAAGGAAAGTGAAAAATATCAAGAGCCAAAAATAATCCAAGAAAAGAAACTTTATTGTACATAGAGGATGACATGCGGGTCCCATGAGCCAGCAGGTTCCTCAACGTTTCAAACATGGCATGAGATCGAAAGAAAAGGAAAGTGACCAAATATCAAGAGCCAAAAATAATCCAAGAAAAGAAACTTTATTGTACATAGAGGATGACATGTGGGTCCCATTTTGCAGCGGTCTCAACGTTTCCAAGGAGGCACAGGACCAAAAGAAAAATAAGCCAGAAAATCAGGGGTGAAAAAATCCAAGAAAAGAAAGATTTCAATTGGGCTGTATCTGGACATCTGGGCCTTCGAACTATCCTGCTGGGCCTTTTGTCTCGTACAATTTCAGCCCACTCCAAAACAGGAAAGTTCGGATTTTTCTAAAAAAACAGGAAAGTCCTATGCTTCGCAAAAACAAAAAACAAGGACACTCAACATATAAGTTTGTTTATGTAAAAATAAAGATTTAATTTATCCGTTTGCAATAGCTCAGAGCGAAATAATCAAGATATCACATGTTTCTTGTACGGGGAGGCTGACATCGGGACCCATGAGCCAGCAGCGTCGTCAACGTTTCAAAGGCGGCAGGGGATCGAAAATAAAATAAAAAACCAAAAGTCAGTTGGTAACAAAATCCAAGAAAAGAAAACATTTATCGTTCTGAGAGGATGACATGCGGGACCCATGAGGCAGCAGCATTCTCAAACGTTTCCAAGGCGGCAGGGGATCAAAAGAAAAATAAAGGAAATAGCCAGAAATTATTTAGGGGTCAAAAATAAATCCACCAAAGGAAACTTTTATTGTTCATAGAGGATGACATGTGGGACCGACCTGCCAACAGCGTCCTCATCGTTTCAAAGGGGGCAGGGGATCAAAAGAAAAAGGCAAATAGCCAGAAATTAGGGGTCAAAAATAACTCCAATAAAGGAAACTTTTATTGTTCGTAGAGGATGACATGCGGGACCCATGAGCCAGCAGCTACTCAACGTTTCAAAGGCGGCATGAGATCGAAAGAAAAAGGCAAGTGACCAAATATCAGGAGCCAAAAATAATCCAAGATTTATTGTACATAGAGGATGACATGTGGGTCCCATTTTGCAGCAGCGGTCTCAATGTTTGTAATGCGGCTTGAGATCAAAAGAAAAAGAAAGTAGCTAGTAATTAGGGGGTGAAAAAATCCAAGAAAAGAAACTTGATGGACATAGAGGATGACATGCGGGTCCCTTGAACCAACAAATTACTCAACGTTTCAAAGGGCAGGGGATCAAAAAAAAGGCAAGCCAAAAATCAGAGGGTGAAAAAAATCCAACAAAGGAAACTTTTATAGCACACAGAGGATGATGCGGGTCCCATGAGCCAGCAGGTACCTCAACGTTTCAAACGTGGCATGAGATCGAAAGAAAAAGGCAAGTGACCAAATATGAGGTGCCAAAAACTCCAAGAAAAGAAAGTTGATTGCTCATAGAGGATGACATGCGGGTCCCATTTAGTCAGCGGTCTCACCGTTTGAGAGGCCAGGATCAAAGAAAAAGTCAAGTGACCAAATATGAGGTGCCAAAAATAATCCAAGAAAAGAAAGTTTTATAGTACATAGAGGATGACATGCGGGTCCCATTTAGCAGCAGCGGTATCACCGTTTGAGAGGCAGCAGGGATCGAAAAAGTCAAGTACTAAATATGAGGTGCCAAAAAATCCAAGAAAAGAAAGTTTTATAGTACATAGTGGATGACATGCGGGTCCTATTTAGCAGCAGCGGTATTTGAGAGGCAGCAGGGGATCGAAAGAAAAGTCAAGTTACCAAATATGAGGTGCCAAAAAATCCAAGAAAAGAAAGTTTTATAGTACATAGTGGATGACATGCGGGTCCCATTTAGCAAGCGGTATCACCGTTTGAGAGGCAGCAGGGGATCGAAAGAAAAGTCAAGTGACCAAATATGAGGTGCCAAAAATCCAAGAAAAGAAAGTTTTATAGTACATAGAGGATGACATGCGGGTCCCATTTAGCAGCAGCGGTATCACGTTTGAGAGGCAGCAGATCGAAAGAAAAAGTCAAGTGACCAAATATGAGGTGCCAAAAAATCCAAGAAAAGAAAGTTTTATAGTACATAGAGGATGACATGGGTCCCATTTAGCAACAGCCATCACCGTTTGAGAGGCAGCAGGTGATCGAAAGAAAAAGTCAAGTGACCAAATATGAGGTGCCAAAAAAATCCAAGAAAAGAAAGTTTTATAGTACATAGAGGATGACATGCGGTCCCATTTAGCAGCAGCGGTCACCGTTTGAGAGGCGGCAGGGATCGAAAGAAAAAGGTAAGTGACCAAATATGAGGTGCCAAAAATAATTCAAGAAAAGAAAGTTTTATAGTACATAGAGGATGACATGCGGGTCCCAAGCAGCAGCGGTATCACCGTTTGAGAGGCGGCAGATCGAAAGAAAAAGGCAAGTGACCAAATTTGAGGTGCCAAAAAACTCCAAGAAAAGAAAGTTGATTGCACATAGAGGATGACATGCGGGTCCCATTTAGCAGCAGCGGTCTCAACGTTTCCAAGGCGGCAAGGGATCAAAAGAAAAAGGAAGTAGCCAGAAATCAGGGGGTCAAAAAAATCCAAGAATAGAAAGAATTTTGGTTCATAGAGGATGACATGCGGGACCCATGATCCTGCATCGTAAACGGCTCGATCGGAGAACGTTGAACGAGATGGCGCGATCTAGAAAAAAACAATGCCAGAGAGGCTGCCATCTGGGCCCTACATCCCTCGGCGGTGCGGATTTGCGTTGACTCGGCCGGCGAACCCGAGATTTCGAGATGCACCACGTCCCGGGCCACCATACGCGACGTTTTGGCCGCTTTCGTCGGGCTAGGTGGCCTCAAAAACGAGAAAAAAAAAGTTTTGACAGGCACCACGGAGGGACCAAAATCGTCGGCCATGGTACACCAGCAACCACGGCGCGACTTCAACTTCGTCGGCCATGGCAACTTTTCTTGTAGTGTCTACTAACACACCGGTGCTACTAGTCATGGTGATGGCCTTCTTGGCGCAATCAGTCAATCCATGATGTTTTGACATCCAATCCATACCCAGTACTACTTCCAAACCTTTTGTTCCCAGAACAATCAAATTTGCATAAAAATCTACTTCATGTATTCTGATGGGCACATCTTTGCAAATTTTTCTAGCTTTTGTAGTTGAATCAGGTATTTGAACTATCATGACATGCTTCAAACTGATTGGTTGAATCTTACTAGTGCATGCAAAATATTCTAACAAATGAATGCGATGCTCCAGAATCAAACAACACTCTTGCAGTGTACCAATTAACAAAACATACCCAAGACAACATCCGGCGCTCGGGCTTCTTCTGCACTCATGTGAAAGAGGCGCTGCGGTTGTTCGGGTTGTTCGGGGCAAACTTCCCGCCGGTGAGACACGGCGTTGCCGCTGAAAGTGCAGCGGTGTTGGGGTGGCCTTGGCCAGCTTCTTGGGGCACTCATTGGAGTAGTGACCCACAACTCCACATTCATAACAAGTCACCGTTGACTTGTCCTTTGGGGTGACGGGGACAGCATTGCTCCAGTCCTGGAGCAAGTGTTGGGTTGTTGTGGTTGCCGGGGCTCTCATTGGGGCACGGTTGAAGTGATTGTTGTGGGCCTGGTGATTGTTGTTGTGGTGGCCTCCCGGCCTTGGGTGTCCTCCACTCCGGCTGGGGAAACTCGGACGTGACATCGCATCGGGGGCTTGTTGTTTCTTGGGGCAAATCCTCCGCTTGAGTTGGGGCGATACCTTGGGGTATTGCTGGGCCCACTCTGGCGGTTCTCATTGGCTTGGTGGAATTTTCATTCCATCTGGATGGCTGAGTCCACCAGGGCTTCTAGATCAACAAAGGGAATGTTTACCAGCACAGTCTGCATCTCATCATGCAGTCCGTTCAGGAATCTTTCCTTCCTCTTTTCAGTGGTATCGGTCTCATCCGGGCGTACCTTGACAGAGTGAGGAATCTGTCGCGGTATTCCACCACAGACATCCTGCCTTGCTTGAGTTCCGTGAACTCATCCCTCATCTTCTTGATCAAACCCGGGGGCACATGGTACTTGCTAAACTTGAGCTTGAAATCTGCCCAAGTCATCATTTGCCCCGCACTCATTGCACGGGTGCTTGTCCACCAGGCTCTAGCAGGTCCTGATAGGTAGTGGGTGGCGAACAGTACTTTTTCTGCGGCTTCTACTCCGGCAACTTCCAAGTTGTTCTCCATTGTCTGGAGCCAGTCATCAGCATCTAGTGGCTCTTCGGTCTTGCTAAACATAGGAGGGTTGGTGTTCTGAAAGTTTTTCATCTTAGATCCAGGATGATCATGGTTTCCATGGCCTTGGTTGTTGTTAGCAATCTGTTGCAGTGCAGCGATATTGCCTTGCCTTTCAGCTCTTTCAGCCTCTCTATCCGCCATCATCATTTGCAACATCTGCATCATTGCATCTTGATTGTTGCTGCGAGTTGGAGGGGCCATCTGAACATGGAGATAGATCATGAGATAAGAGGGAATTTTCTATGGCTTGCTTTGGGTTAAAGTTCAAAACTTTAAAACTTGAGTTCTTGTCATATTGAATTCAAACAACAGTTTTATTCATTCAAACAACACACATTACAAGCTAACACCCAATGGTTTTAAGAACCATTTGCTCGCTCTACGATACAAAGGATTGGATACAAACTCGCACCTACTCAAGTGCTCAAGTGAAACTACTACTCATCATCCACATCTATCGGGATGAAGTCATCCTCTCCGGCGTCCATGAACTCGTAGCCCTCCACATCAGTGTCTTCATCCTCCTCAAAGTCATTATCATCACTCAGGTAGGCTGCTCCTCCCTGAATGTCTTCACCTTCTTCTTCCAGGTTCCTCAACTGGTTCTCCTGTGCCTGGACAATTTCCTCCAAGGATGCTATCTTCGCACGGAGGCGAGCAATGGTGGAGTCCTTCTTGGCACGCTGTAGGCGGAGTGACTTGCGATCCTTCGCAAGCATCTTGATGGTCTCGGTCTGCTGGGACAGGTGGAGGTGAGTCTGGTTGGCGTAGACACGAGAGTTGTCTAGCTCCTTGCGGGTCTCGTGCAGCATAAAGTCTAGGTGCTCCACATGATACTTCAGCTCCGGGTGGGGTGACAATGCCATGGGTCCTCCAATCCAGTCATGCCTTGCAAAGTGAGCAAAGCGAGTCCCATGGAGCTGAGTCACATTCTGCCCACACAGACGGGCAAGTGCTTCCTGCAGGGCTCTAGCAAGCCATCTAGCCAGTTGCTTTCCCTGATAGAAAAAGGATCCTCTCAGAGGTAGGAGGCTCCATCTTGCCTCTCAGATCCGCGGTGATAACCACTGAAGTTCTCCTCCGGGCTGGTCGTCGACTTGAGTTCCAAAGAACTCCGGGTGCGAGCGCTCAAGAAACTCGACAGGGCATCTAAGTCCTCGAAGATCAAGTTCCCGCCGTTACCCACCTGGTAAAACTTGGTGTTGTTGATTTGCTCCATCTGAAAGTGAATTGGATGAGTAAGTTAGAGAAGTGAACAAGTGTGTCAAAATTTTATGTAGATTCATAAGGAAGAGCATGAACTTATCATTTTGAAAAGATCTCAAGGGTAAGAGTGTGAATATGTTTTCATAAATATTCACTTCATTGGTTTTGAAACTAAGTTTTTCGGACGTCCATTCTAACTAGGGTCTCCTAAGGTCAAACAATGGCTCTGATACCAACTTGTCAACACCCGGATTTTTAAGTCCAGATGCCTATTATGCCATACATCGCAATCCCAGGAAGATTGTTTTTGCGAGACATAACAGTTGATATCATAGAGTCATCATTCATTACAAACCATAATCGTCTTACAACAATAGATCACATGATCCACACTTACAATAATAGTTGATCTAATGATCAACAAACACAACACATAGCGGAAGCGAAGTAGTAGTGGACTAGCTATTCCACAGGCAACGCTTGACGTTAGAAGATGCTCCTAGTTATCGTAGACGTCCTGTTGTCCGTCGTCTTGATATTGTTGCTCCTTTCCATAGTCTGGCCATTTGAATAGCCAGGGACATAGCCATGAGTACTTTAAAGTACTCGCAAACTAATACACTATCAATTTTAGTAAGGGGATGCTAAGCTCTAAGTTTATTTGCATAAAGCCAATTTTAGTTCATAAGCATTTAGTAAAAGACTCTTCATTTGCTAACTAACTCAAGTGGGAACATTGTCATTCCCACAACTCTGTTGTGATTCAAGTCAAGTCACCTTTCAATTCATCATTCCTTTTTAGAAAACATCTGACAACGGAACAATATGGCCTTTCCAATCGTCCGTAACCGTGGACACGGCTATTCGAATAGGTTTACACTCTGCAGAGGTTGTACTCTTGTGCCACAACTTTTGATTCCATCCGTCAGGGATAGCCCTGAATAATCATACTCAATATGCGGATCATCAACCATAACCTTTTACTTACATATCCTAGTATAGGCACCTCCCCCATGAGTTTGGCCTCCCAGTGAAGACAAACCGTCAACCTGGGAACTGCACAGGGCTTGGGTCTGACATTCACCTCATTTCACGTCATTTCACTTTCAACGGAGGCAGCTGATGTGGGCACTACCCTTCGGGTAACCGACGTTGCCCTATCCTGTATTAACTAATTGGAGGCCCATGAAGGCACTTGGAGACAAGGTGGCCCATCCGGGTGGTGCACCAGAAGATTCCTTGACAAGCAAGACAAAGAAGTAGCCGAACAAGGAAAGATTAGATCTAAAATTACTGTAAACCTAGTCGTACTCGGTTAGACCTCTTGAGACTTGGCCTCCTATATAAAGGTCATGAGAGGGGCTGTCGAGGGACAATCAATCTTAGCAATCTTAGCCACCAGAAGCTTAGAGCTAGGTCACCATAGCGCTTAGCCATCTCGACGAGATCTCAGCCGAACTATTCGGCACCCCATTGTAACCTATCATAATCAAGAACAGACAGGCAGGACGTAAGGGTTTTACCTCATCGAGGGCCCCGAACCTGGTTAAATCGCTCTCCCTGCTTGTCTGTGAACCGATGTCTCGTGTCAGCTTGCAGGATTCCATCAACCCTAAGCCCCATATCGGAGGGCATTGCCGAGGAGCACCCTCGACATAACCCCTTGACGCTTGTTTAGAGGGAAGCCATACTAAAATACATAAACTTCCAGTTAAGCCCTACCCATAATCAGGTATTGTGGGGGTACTTGTATAATTGGAATGGTATCGCATCCGAACCCAATCATCAGTTTTTATCAAATTCATGATGTCATTCAAGTCACATTCACCTTCAAAATCTTTCAATAGAATGAACCATCATTCCAAGGTTTTCAAAGTCATTTGTTTCACATGTTCCCCTCTAGAGTAGTCAATTTTAGTTTTAGCACTAGCAACTAATTATGAGGGGTGCTAACTAGCTTGTACTTCTCTAGGCTGAATTTGATATTCTTGTACTACTCCATATCTAGACCAAGTGAATCATAAATCAAAAATAAACTTTGTTAAACCAAAGTCAAAAACTTGTAAGATAAAAACTTGGGTTGGGATCATTAAACACAAAGTAAAATGTAATGGTGCCTTGCTCTAGTAGAGCTTTGCATTAGTTAAGCTTGCAATGGTATAGCTTGCCTTGAGTGGTATAGTGATCAAAGCTTTCTTCTTCTTCCTCAAAGTAGACCTCCTCCTCCTGGTATTCCTCGGTACTAGCGTCTATAAACGGATACGAGGTATACAATCACCAAACAAATCTCAAGGTATAGACTAAACACACAAAGTGGTTCACACAAGCTATTCTAGCATCACATCCTTATTAACATGGTGGTTGACTTTGTTTACTTTTTAAGAAAAATAATTTCCTCTCATTGAAATATTTATTAGGGTTTCTATTTATTATCTTTGAGAAATAATTTCCTCTCATTGAATCTTATTAAGATTTAATCTCCTCAAATAATAAGATATGAACACATGTTGACTAAGGTCAACACTTCATATTTATCATTTGGGGAAAATGATTTAAATGAGGTATTATACCTCATGCAATTTAACACTACTATAACAACAATTTAATATCACTAAGTAATAAAATATGAGGTTCATTAGACTAAGGTCATTACCTCATTTTGAATTACTTGAGACAAAGATTTAAATGAAAGAATACCTCTCATACTATTTAATTAATTAATTGGGTTAATTTAAATTGACTAGAAATAGCCACATAGCCATTATTTATTCTAGCCCATGATCATAGTAAACACTAATGCTATATTTTTAATAATCATGTAGAGTATTTGAAATGTGATTTATGAGAGTTGGAATCAACTCAAAATCATTTATGGTTGATTTTTAATAATTCTTTGAAGTTTGAAAAGGCCCTGCCTTGTTATTTTTACTACATGGGGTCTACAATGAATCTAGGGTTGAGACCAGTATAGTTGTTTAGAGAATTTCCTAAGCTTTCTATCAACATAAAGTTCATGAAATTTGGCTCAATAGATTTGATTCTATTGAATTTTGAATATGGCATCTGCAAAGAATTTCAGTTAAATCAAATATTCCGAATTTGAATTGGTGGCCTTAGGTGGGAAAGCAAAACAGGCCAGAGAAAAAGAAGTTGGGCCGACCCAGCTGTGTGTCTCGCACAGCGGGCCGTTTGACAACGGGACCCGCCTGTCAGCGATGTTTAAACGTCGAAGTGGTGAGCGTGCACGGCTGGCATGCCTGGGCGCTCTGGGCGCGTACGGGGCTGGCCAATGATGGCCTCTCCCGTGCCAAGGGCTGGCATGGTCCTGCTCAGGAGTGACAGGGGATGCTGCTAGACATGGTTAAAGTGAAAGAAGGGGGCAGAGAAGAGAGAGGGCATGGAGGGTGGCATGGTACATGGCATGGGCATGGTCTGGTCCTCCCCTCCCATTAATCATCAAAGGCATTGGCATGGTTTGGTCCAGGAGACATAGAAGTACAGTAATCATCACAAATTCCCCCTGGTTTAGTCAAGAAACCACTGGATAATAGAGTGTGTGATCAAAGTTGATTCCTGCATGCCAGGTGTTCGACACAATGGCCGCAAGAAGTTAATTTATGAATTTTGCAAAAATATTTTATGGAGATGATTTAAATAATGTTTGAAGCATATGGTGGCGTTGGTTTGCAAAATGAGCAAAGTTTGGAAAATTTCAAATATGACATGATCTTAATTCTGATTTGGGGTTGCAACTTTGCTTGATCATATTGAGCAATTGAGAAAGGATTTGCAGTGGTGGTCCTTACCAAAGTTGTTCATCTTGATGAGTTCTTGGATGAGGTGCAAAGAGTTGGGAGGGTTTGGTTTAGAGATTTCTTAATATAGAGGCTCAAAGTAGGTATCATGATATAAATGGCAGATTTGACCATTATCATATGCAACTTGTTTTTGATTTTTCCTTTGAATTGATTTCTGTTTCTTTGATTTAAAAGTGTTTGTTATTGGTTTATTGATGTTTCCCAATCATTGGCACAAGTAAATATGGCCTTGGTTAAGGATTTGCAAAATGGCTATTTGCTCTCATATGTCTTTTTCTTGTATTTTCCTTTTCTCTGATTTTATTTCTTTTTGACCTCAAATAGCAAGGGTTAGGGTTTTAGAGGTATTAGTAACACTCAAGCAAACAATCATGGCAAACATCAAACCAAACATGCATGATCACTATGCACACACATTGATTTTATAAAAGTTTTTGTTGGTTCTAAAATTTGAACAATTGAATTTGTCTCTTTATTGATTTGAAATATTTGGGATGTTACAATAACCCTGCCCAGGCCAAGCCGGAAGGGCAACCTTGCTAACGTCGTCTTCATCGAACATATCCTCATACCTGCCCGGTTATGTCCCGTAGAAGCAGCAATAAGTACGGGTTCGTACTTAACAAGACTTCGAGACGTATAAGCATTCGTCTAACAGTCTTCCTTTGTACTTGATGCATGCAGGGGACTTAGAGGACGCAAAAGGAACGTCATAGGCAATATGGTGGGGTTAAGCGGCAGTGCGCAAGCACTAAAAACCTATAGAGACACTCTACAACATTCGTCTAAACAAAGAAGGTGAGAGAGTGCATAAACTAATAGTTCTATACTCTGCAAACATAACACAACCGATGTGTTCCCCTCCGCAAAGAAGTACTTACAAAGGCACTCACACGGTTATCAAGTTTTAACCATTTATTATTGAAGTTGTGCTAACTTACTACGCAAGTTATAATAAATGAACAACAGGTGTAAGTTGTCTATGGTCGAGTCATACAGCTCCAAGTCGTCCATAACCGCGGACACGGCTTATCGATAAGATTGTAACCCTGCAGGGGTGCCCAAATGTGCCACACGCACGCTCAACCCACTTGCGACAGGTGGATATCACGACTCGCACTCTCCTTCACTACAACAAAGTCCAGGAAGCCACCTAACTAACTTAAACCCGTATCAGAGTCCGGCCGAGCTCCGAGACGGACTTAGCTGTTGCGTACTGCGGCTAGGTGGACAGTGCCCAGTGGGATGACCACTTCGCAGTGGCACCGCATCCTACGAGCGTGCAAGAGAAAACGGGGTTACAAGGCACATAGCTTCCCCAAAAGTAACATCAAATCATCTGACCACAAAGAAACATGCTTGCACGCCCGGGAGAAACAAAACGTTCAAACTAGTTGTGGCCACTGAACAAAGCTGTAGATTACGGCAGTGGTCGAGGGGAGACCCGGTAAGCATACCCACGTGTGGTTAGAGCGCTCAGTCGGAACAGATAACAAGAACTCGGGTCCTAAGTTATTTAGGAAACACAAGTGAGCCGTCACAAAACGATCAACTGACCCACCATGCCTCCGCTCAACAGATATATCCATAAACCATATGTCATGATTCCCCAACAGATAACCCGATAAGATAACGATAACGGTAACAAGACATAAACAGCACTAGCATGCACTACGACTCGCAAGGCAGACCCGATAACCAAACAATAGCTGTAGAAGGTGGTGGTGACAATATGGGCTGCTTGATGTAACAAGTGGATGGGACACGTGACAAGAACGCAACTTAAGGATAGCATGAGGGAGAAGGAAAAATAAAATAGGTGAGCGACTCCTGCAGAGACAGGAGTATAGGAAATGCTTGCATGTTAAAGCTTGCCGAGGAACATCCGGAGAACTCGTCGTATCTCACAACATCACTTCGCGATCCTATCCGGGAAGAAGCAAATGCTGGAACAAACAACGGGTGCAACACTTACTACTACGGCAAAATAATCGGCATGATCATGATATGATATGCATGGCATGGCAAACATGATGCGGCGATGCAACTTATCTAATTTAAGCGGAACCGGAATCCGAACAAGCAATTATTAGGTTCGCATTATTTTTCTACCCCGGATATTAAATGTTGGTTAGCATGGCATAAGCATGGCATGGGTGATCTACGGCAAAATTAAATGGAACTGGGATAAGATAATAACAGTTCCGAACAATTCCATATTTAGTTATTAGGTGTATCGCTATTACCCGCACAATCACGAGATATGCGATGCGATGCAACATGAATGATTGATGTATGATTTATGCAACAAGTTAGATAGCACATTCATAAAATAGGTTTCGTTAGGGTTTGGGTCTCACGGTATCGGAACAAAGGTGGTTGCCGGTTTCGGCTTTGGAGAGGAAGAAGATCATGTCGGGTCTTGGTCTTCGGTTCCGTGAAGTAGATCTTCAAGTTTGCCTTCATTCTTCGACGCAAAGAGTCGGGGATGTACATGATCAAAAATAGATAGTCGCTGGTCAGCAGATAGATGTGCGCAAGGAGTCAGGAGACCACGACAGGCATATGGCGAACATGGAACGGGCGTGCACATATGAAGGAACGCACATATAGAGCTGTTGCGTGTGCACGCGCGAAGGGGAGCCATGTCTCGAGAGGAAGTTGTCCTGGACATCAAATCTTGGCAGGGGGTTCTTCCAAGGAGGCCATGGAGCAGCAGCTCCCAGGCTGCTGTGGATGGGGCGCGGTCGCAGTTGAGCGCGGGACAAGGCCGAGACGAACGCAGCCTTGGCGACAGATGCAGCACGGGACGGGGTCGGCCGTGTCGCAGGTCGACGAGGTCGGGGCGGTACTTGGCGTTGGGGACCTCCGCATCAGGCAGAAGATCGACGAACGGAGAGGCAGGCGATGCGGCCCGAGGTGGCCAGAGCAGCGTGCGGCCGAGCGGAGCACGGCGACGCTCGCAGGAGGACGAGGACGCGGGGCCGCGACGCGACGGCGTCTAGAAGGAGACCGTCGACGCGCGGCCATGCGAAGGAAAGGCGGGGCGCTTGGAGAAGGAGGGGAACAGGGGCGGCGGCCGTGGCGCGAGGCGAGCAAGGCGAAAGGCGCAGGCATCGGCTCGGTAACGAGAGGCGAGCGAGGGCGTGCGGGCTCGGGAAGGATCCCGTGCGAGAGAGAAAGGTGGAGGGACCTGATGGCAAAACTTGGTGGCGGCGGCTGGCGGGAGGGGGTTTTCGGACAAAGCCAGGAAGAGGTGCTGGCCGGTTAGGGTTTGCTCCGGGGTGGGCCTGGCTGGGCCGGGATGGGCTGCCGGCTGGGCTGGTTGGCCTGGCCGGTTGGGAAGCTTATCTTCCCCCTTTTTATTTTTTAAAAACCTGTTTTCTTTTATTGTTTTCTGTTTTTTCAAAGCCATTTTCAAATAGATTTTGGCAACGAAATAAATAGAGAAAGGAGAGATATAATTTGAAACAAAGATATGGAATTGTACTAGAAATAAAGTAGGGTTTAATAAAATATTTTTGAGGTTGAAAATATATGCATGATGCCATGATGACTTGGAACGACACGGAAAAACAAGCAGCGGTGAAAATTTAATGTTAGGGTTTTTCCGCGTAGTTACATAACAGTAGGTGTTGTGCTGGTGAGGTGTTGTTCATTCGGTGTGTCAGCCATATCAGTATCAGAGCCCATAGGGTCAAGATCAACAGCCAAATTAGAAGATGTGTTTTGAGCAGGCAAAATATCAACATTTTCTTGAGCATTGTCATAAAATTCAGATATAGTGACTGATGACTTAGCAAAGGGTGCCTCTTGTGCAGTGTATACAGTGACAATGCATTTGCTCTCAGCATATCTATTAGCAGTTACATCAACCGTTTGAATCCTAGCACCAGTGACACTTTCACAAGTGACACTGATGACTTAGCAAAGGGTTCCTCTTTACACACATTTGTTTAATGCGATAATCTGTTGATCACAACTTTATACTGGAAGGGGTTCGGACGATAACGGAAGGTGGATTATTAGTCATAGACGCAGTTGGATTACGGTCTATGTATTATGTTGTAATGCCCAAATGAATCTCATAGTAATTATCTTGTCATGTATGATCTTTATTCTGTCAATTGTCCAGCTGTAATTTGTTCACCCAGCATGTCATTTATCTTTATGGAGAGACACCTTTAGTGAACTATGGATCCCGGTCCTTTCTTTTACACTGATAAATTCATCTACTGCAACTCGTTGTTTACTTTATGCAAGCACCGTTCTCTTTAAATTCCACTGCAAACATCTCTTTCAACACAATACGTTTAATCCTTTGTGTTCAGCAAAACCGGTGAGATTGACAACCTCGCTGTAAGTTGGGATAAAGTATTTTGGTTGTGTTGTGTGCAGGTTCCACGTTGTTGCTGACGCCGGTAGTGCGTCCTGCCACAAGTAAGCTAGCAACACCTTCAGAAGTAACGCTTTTCTCCTACTGACCGATTAAACCTTGGTTTCTTAGTGAGCGAAAACTTGCTGCTGTGCTCATCATACCTTCTTCTTGGGGTTCACCAACGGTGTACGTCGAGCACCATCATGTTCATAGGAGACACTATTATGCAGGCAAGTGAGGTCCATGGACCCTGACTCTGGGTAGAGTACAACTTGTTTGATTCCAGAGTCGACACTTTCGTCCGATGGGTAATCGAACTCTTCTATATCTGAACTTGATGATAGCGCGGAAAAATCTGACCTGACGGAGACGCTGAAGTTTTCTTTGGCTAAGTTCTGAGTTTCCTCGCCTAGATCGGCGGAATATGCTACATTAGTATCGTTGGTTGATCTGACAGAAGATTCTAACGTCGTTATGCGGGTTGTTTTGCTGACAAATACGATCTAGTCAAATCTGAGAAGCATGTGCTCCCACTGGAATTTTCTCTGATGCCGAAACTTCTGATCATCAGATCGAAATCGCCGGTGACTATTTGTGAGCCTTTCAAGAGGGCGGTGGGTGTGGCATGAACTCGCCGAATCCATGGGGGACCCGGTCCTTGGAGATCTTCAGGTTTCAGCTTGATGATGAGAGAGCCTTCGATCTCGTGGTTCCAGCCTCTAGAGTTCCCACGGACGGCGCCAATTGTCGAGGATTGATCTCGGCAATGCCCATGTTAATGGACTAGGGTTTATGGAAAGGTGGAAGGCTGGTGAAATTGCGGGCCAATCAGACAAACAAGGGAGACGAAACTTCCGAGTCGTTGATCCTTTATTATGAATCGAGGGTTTAGAAGTATCCGGGTTCACTAGATTTGCTCTCACTTACGTCGACCTGGTGTCTGGAAAATAGTGTAAGTCCCTACACGGGTGCTCCTCCCAGCCTTATATGGCGGCTGGGTCTCAGAGTTCTATGCGGTTTCGTTGACAATCAGCTTTACAGAGTCTGTGTTGACTACAGCTTCTTTACTTGTTCTTCAAGATGATACCCAACAACCCGCGGTATCCTTCCATATCTTCGAATTCTCATGGGCCCTGATGGGCCTTTATCTTTAACTTTACACCCGGTAGGCTTATACAAGAGGCCTGTATTGTCATACCTATGTCACTTATTCACATGGTGGCCTAGTTAGACTTGGTTAGGAATGTGGTTGAGTGGGACCTAGTATCAGGTTGGTAGTTAGGCCGGTTGATTGGGTTCGTAGCACAGAAAACAAAAGTTTTCCAACACGGTGCGGAATAAACCCCCAAGATTTGTCTACATGATACAAGTAATGAGGGTAATAAGAACCACGTACCCTTGTAGATCCAAAGCTCTAACGATCACAAAGATTGTAGGTGAAGTTTTCTTACTCTTCTGGATCCGATCTAGCGTCGAACGGATGGCACCTCTGAGTTATAACACATACGTATCGACGTCGTCTTCAATTTCTTGGTCAAGCAAGACAAGGTGGAGAGGTACGTGATATCACTCTAGCACAACAGCGTGGTGGAGCTTATGGAGTAAATCCTGCAGGGCTTCCATAGGCACACCGAGAGAGGATGTTCATGGACAACACAAAAATCATGGCCGGTTTTCAGTTTCGTAAATTATAAGAGGGGGACACCGAAGCACACCTCGATACAATTATAACACCCTCAAATTCAAAAGGATTGCACAAGATAAAAATAACTATAGTTTGTAATTTATAAACAACTGATGACAACATAGTTTGAGACAACTTCCGAATTGTCAAAGCATATGCAACAATAACTCACTAGTAATTTTCCTTTCACCTTCCGGAAGACATGCTTATTTCAGACATTCGACCGATCGAACCAGACTGGAAGGAGCTCCCCTCAGTGCTTGCTCCAGAAATTGATAACTGGTACTGCTTCCGAATTTCACTATCCATGGAGTATTTATATTGAGTTGTTCCATTAACAGAGTGCTTTTCACTTGAAACCACTGGCAACCACACTTTGAGCCTTGCAACAACCTCGGTCATTGCTGGCCTATCAATGGCTGCGTTTTCAACGCAATCCATGGCAAGGTCTATCACACTCTGCAGGGAACTAGCATTGTACACATCCAACAACTCCTTGTCCACGACATCATTAATACTGCCTTTGGTTATCTTTTTGCGGACCCAATTTGGTAGGTGGACGGGTTGAGGGTCCATGATTACCGGGGGTTGGCCAGTGATGATCTCGAGCAACACAATACCGAAGCTGTAAACGTCAGTCTTGACAGTGAGTTGGAAAGTAGCATGATACTCAGGGTCGAGGTAACCGAGAGTGCCAGCAGCAACGGTAGATATGTGTGTATGAGCATCATTAAAAGCTCGTGAAAGCCCAAAATCAGATATTATCCCCACTAGATTCTTATCAAGTAGGATGTTGGCACTCTTCACATCTCTATGCACAATTGATGGGGTGCATAACTCATGTAGATACTCCAGTCCTGCAATTTATTAAACTCGTACTTTGTCAAGAAACATATATATGCATGAGCCAAACACAAAATTAAAATTGCTAACCTTGTGCAGAATCAAATGCAATATGAAGTCGTTGTTCCCAATTCAGAGTATAGTCCTCCGCTGCATCAATACATAGAAAATCAATGTAAGTCCATTTGGAACGTGCAAATGGTGTTTACACACGCAAAGATTAATTAACCAATTGGTTTACTGAGATCTGAGATAGCATGCAGTTTGATAATTGAGATTTCAGTACTTTTCCTTTTCTCTACAAGATAATTCCTCATATACAAATATAGTTAACAAAAATAAAACATCTTAAATACTCTTCTAATAAAATACCTATGTAGGTACTTTCTTTCCCTCTACCTTGAAACATAACGACATACCTACCAATAGAAAACGTTTACCTGACACACCATTTTTTCTTGGCGTCCACGGATAAGCATATACTGGCGTATATTAGTTCTGTGGTAGGTGGGAGGGGAGGCCGAAACATTCTAATGCCGTAGTGGATGGAATGAGGCATAAAATAGTCCCCGTGATTGTATGCGACATTTACAGCATGTCCCAAGATGATTTGTGTGGCATAGCACCACGGAGGTTGGCCTTTATATCCGTTTCTACACCTCCCGCAACTGCAATCTCGATATTGGTCTTTCTCTTACTACTCCCAGCAGTACTCTCCCCAAATCTCCCTCCTGGGATGTTCAACGGTGGAAACACACACGGTGACGATGCACTAAATACGTTTCTTTAATCTAGTTTGTTGCTTTTAGTTCTTCGTAGTTGTAATCAATCTCTCTATTAACCTCTGGGATTGGAGCGGCTTCTATCAAAATCTTATACTAAATTGCACGTGCAGCAGGAGCTTCAAGCCGCGTTGCCTCGCAGCCGTCAGTGGCAAGAGTGCTGGCCACAGGTTCCTCGGGTGCCACCACACAGTACCGAAGAGCAATATCCGTATTTGGATCGATCAACCAAGAAGAAAACCGGTGACCATCCGAATAAACCTCATGACATGGTGGCGCTGGAGAAAATTCTATTTGTCTACTGATATGTAATTTTCTGTTGCAGTGTGTTCCATAAATATATGTGAGCACTACATTATCGAATATTCCTGTTATTCGAGTGTTTATTTAATAAGTTCTAATTATTAATCACGAGAGACTCGTCTCGCTAATAGTTTGTGCCACCACATATAAGCACCGAATTAGCCAACTGTGGCCTAAGGGCTTAAGCAAGTCAGGCCCATATTACAAGCCCAAGATCCATGTCGCAGTAGTACATGGAACATTTGCAGTATCTTCTATCCACGCTAGCACACTCCCCTCTGTCCATTCCTAACCCTAGATCTCTTGACACACCACTCTCTACTTATCCTAGATCTCACATCATTCCACTCTCTCCTAAACCTAGATCAAGCGGCACTCCTCTCTCCAATTACCCTAGATATCGCAGCACTGCACTCTCTCCTAACCCTAGACCCCACGACACTCCACTCTCTGCTAACCATAAACCTCCCACAACTCTCCATCTCGAAAACTAACCCAAGATCCCATCACCATCACAATCACCACCTCCACCTGCGAGATTATCAGCACTTTGCAGACTGACTATGTAGAAGATGGTGGTCAAGCAAGCGATACTATGAAGACCGACCGTACCACACGGAAGATGGTGGTAAAGCAAGTGACCAAGTGAATATTGAACACGTGAGACTTGGTGGTCAAGCAAGGGACGCCGTGAAAATCAACCACGCGGAAGGTTGTGGTCAGTCCAGCCACAAGCTCTTCACTACCGCGTAGATTCACCAGTGCAGTAGATGATGGTCAGACTGGCGATCCATATCTTTCAAGATAGGGAGGAGCTCAAGATTATGGATTTACTTAGACTCTATAGTTAGTTTCTCCTTCACTGGTAGCATAGTTTAGTTTTTTATATTTTGGAGGATTTAACGGAGAGGAAACAAATAATTGGAAATAATTATGTAAAAAATTATGAATAGAAACACTGGTAGAAAAATGGCCTTTGGTCGCGGTTGGCAACTGCCATTAGTCGTGATTGCTAACCGCGACCAATTAAGCGCGACTAAGCTACTTCTTTAGTCGCGCGGTTGCTTACGAACCGCGACTAAAGGTCCGTCCACGTGGGCGCTAGCGTGCGTCGGGCGAAGGACCTTTAGTCGCGGGTTGCCTCCAACCGCGACTAAAGGCTATTTCGTTAATTTTATTTTAATTTATTTGGGTTTCTAATTGTTTTTTACTCCGTTTTTTTTTCTATTTTTTTCAGAATTTCTATTATTTCAGTTATTTGCATAGCTTAGTCTCTATCTCTAACTACACTTATCTCTAATCAAATTACTTACTCGTGGTCAAACTTCCCGCTCGGTCACCCATCCTCCCACTACTCCACCTCTAGCACGCTTAACTTCCGAGTTCCACTCCGTCCCACATCCAAGTGCTACGCGCGCATGTATGTGATACTAGTATCATATCAATCATATTAACATGTTGGTCGATGTCACATTTTTTTATTGTTTGAATTTCAAATAAATTTTTTCATAAAAAAATAATGATGTAATAATAATCGTGAATAAACAAATAAACATTAATTTTTTATTTTTTATTATTTTTAATTTTTTAATTTTTTGTTTGCCAAACCTAAAAATTTAAAAATCTAAAAATTGGGTAAAAGTAATAGTAATCTTTATGCTGGATGCA
Organism: Lolium multiflorum; assembly: GCA_030979885.1. NCBI lineage: Eukaryota > Viridiplantae > Streptophyta > Magnoliopsida > Poales > Poaceae > Lolium > Lolium multiflorum. Next base: position 340,276,870 of record CM061748.1, read on the forward strand.
TTTATTAATTTTATTTTTTTGAAAAATTTAAAAATATAAAATCCATAATTTATAGCAAAAATTAAAATCTTCCTGCTTTCGTATTTCCATTTGGAATTTTGAGAATCTAAAAATTGGCTAACCGGGTAATCCCGGGTGAATTTGAATGTAACTTTTTCCCAGGATTTTTTTGATATACTATACGTTTTTTTCCGACGTCGTATGCAAAAGTTATTGCGGTTTTACCATTTTTTAAACTTTTTTTGCAAAAAAAGTGAAAATTCGAATTTCTTAATTTCTCCGAATAGTAGGTTGCATAACATACAACATTCTGAAAACAATTTATTTTTTGAATTTTCTATCATTTTCTTTTGTATTTTACAAACCAAAAAAGGCGATCCGGGGGGGGGTGCGTGGGAGTAAAATTGGAAAAACCTTTAGTCGCGGTTGGTGTCCCCAACCGCGAGTACCTCCAATCGCGTTGGTGTCCCAAGCCGCGACTAAAGGTTTCCGCCGGGCATCCCTCCATGCCCTTTAGTCCGGTTGGTGTTAACCGCGACTAAAGGCACTTTCGTCGCGGTTGGAGAATTAGTCGCGGTCGCCCCAATTGACTAAAGCTCTCCCTGTGCGGTTCGAATAATTCCGGACTAATGGGGCTGGGACGAAACCCTTTTTTCTACTAGTGAAATTTGATTATATTTGGAAACGATTAGTTACCTCTTAATTGTAATTAACTTTTGTGTTACTAGAAGGTGTACGAATAAAGGCAAATTAATAACCGGCACCGTACTATTACCCGGCACTAAAGTTTTGACGTCCTTCATAGTGTACCTAGGTGCAACCTTTGTGGTGCCGCGTAAACGCTAGCTCGGCGGATGACCATGTCCCAAGCCAAAAAAAAAACTATGCACTTTTGACGACATAGTTATCGCTAGCAGCTCTTTTTGCCGCCCTGTCACAAGTGCAGCGATTAGGCATGTGCCTCGGATTTATAAGCGCCAGAGCACTTGTTTTTAGATAAAAGGCCATCAGCCCGACGTTAAATTAATACCGTCCTTAACGACGAAACAGATACAGGATGTTACAAGATGTTGATCCAGCTTACAAAGATGAACTGCACACACAAGCAAAGAGCCACCTAAGGAAGCTACAACCAAAAACGAGAGCAGCGCAAGACTATTACAGTCTACAGGGAGGAGGAAGAGCTAACGGAGGGCAGGATACGTTGCCGGACCGGTGCTCACCCTAGCGCAGTAAAACCGACAACCACCACAACCGACGAGACGACACCATCGTCGCAGACGCCACCAGAGGCCGGCCACCACCAGGAATCAACCAACCTCGCTCCCAGACCCGCGAGGTATACCGAGGAAGAGCCCAATAAGAAACACGGAGGATGCAGAACACGAAGGAAGCTTAACCGAGGAGGGCAGCCAGAGGAGGATCTCCGCCAACCTAACAACGGAGCGCCACACGGCGTGATGACTCCAAGGTGGCATCTTCAACAAGAGCACGACGCCGAAGCACCGCCACCATCCGATCCATGGATCTTGGATTTTCACCCGGAGTACATGGAGCGACCGAGCACCACCACAACGACGCCTTCAAGAAGGGAAACGAGGTCGGCGGACGACGCCGTGGTGGCCCAAAGGGCAAGGATTTCCCCTGGCGAAAGCACTCCGTCGCCGCCCCCACAAGGCAGCGGCAGCCGCCGAAGCGACTACCGTACCACTGCCACATTGCGCGACTCGCCGGCATCGCACCGTCCACACGGCCGAGGAAGCCGGCCAACACCAGAGTCCGTGGAATGCCCGCCAACCAACCGACTCCCACCGTCTAGGGCCGCCGCCCGGAACCCAACCCTGGCCACCGCGAAACCGAGGAAAAAACGAGACACGTCGCTTTGAGGGCGCCCGACGCCGACCGAGGAGCAGGCCGACCACCGCCTCCAAGCCCCGAAACCCGACGAGGGAGCGCCACCGGCCAGACCTGCCACCTGCAGCCCCCATGGCTGCCGACGGCCACAAATCTGGTGCAAAAGTGGGCTCGAAACGGCCCCAGGGCCCCTGCCCTGGCCCGAAAATGAGGCGGCCCGATGCCGCAGAACACCACCACGCCAAGCTCCCCGCCGAGCCGGGCTGGATGGGCGCCGCGCCAGGCCCAACCCGCGCCGACCACTTCTTCCACCGCCCCGCCATGGCCGGGATTCACGCCGCCCATCGTCGAGAACGCTCCAGAGAGCCGCCACCGCCGCAGGCACGCCAGGTCCACGCCGTCTCCACGCCGTCGTCGAAAGACCGCGCCGCCTCGCCCACCGCTCAGCGCGGCGCCCTCACCCGCAGGGGCCCGCGCCTCCACCACCGAGCGAGGGAGGAGAGGTGCCCCACCAGCGCCGGCGCCGGCGCCGTGCGGGCTTTGCCCGGCGACGCCCTCAGGCGGCGGCGAGGGAGTGGGAGGGGTTGTGGAGGGGGCGAGGGGGCGGTGCCACCAGGGGCCCTCGGTCGCTTGCGGTTGCGACGGCGAGAGCCAACCCTACTTTTTTTCTCGTTTCTGATCCCGCGCCAGAGCACTTGTCCATGTTGTGTAGTACGGGCCGGTACTACTTACGAATATATGATTGTTCTTGGCGGCCAATATGTTAGCCAAATAAATACCATGCCATGTCAAGGCATTATCTCTATGAATGCACTAACGGTGGCCTCAACCGTTAGTCCAATATCAACAATAGTAAATAAGTTCTACCTATTCAATTATATTGACTAGCAAAAATAACAATTTAGCACGTCCATATAATATAATATAATTATATTGATTTCAGATGTAGAGTTGTTTAATTCTTTAGTTTCCCATTTTGTAGTTTAGAAGCGTTTTAATATTTATTTTATCGTACCAAGAATAATATATGGAAAATTGGAAAACTACTTGATCCCCAGATTTTTAATGAAATTTATTGGCATGTAAGATTATTTTTTCACTTGGTATCAAGTAGAATTATAATTAGTCAAGTTAATATCAAGACTGGCCATATTTTAGGTTTATATATCTTTTTTATAGCTGGAGTTAATATACAAATCATTGGTTTAGAGTTGAAATATAATTTAGTGGAAATAACTAACTGCAAGTTGGTTTTGTTGTATCGAACACAACTATTTATAGCAAAAACATTAATAGAAATAAGAGAGGAACCTCCTCGCAAAAGTTGTTGAAGATTTCCTCTAGGCATGAAGTCATAAACAAGTGCTAGGCACTTCTTGTTTTGGCAATACCCTTGTAAAGTCACAAGATTTTTGTGATGAACTTTGGACAAGGTTTGCACCTGCGATAGAACATATAGTTAATAAAATTTACAGAGCTATAATTTAGTTGCATCATTTCATTCAACTAGCATGGTGCCTCTTACAAATGAGAGGGTGTCATCTTTGATTGTTCAATATGTTATGAAGAATTTTTTTTTAGTCCCTTAGTTGGTTTTTTGTTGAAATGCTTCTAAATTTCTCTTGAAGAAAAACAAATGTCACTTAGTTGGTTTTGTGTTGTACCTCAGGGAGGAAGTCCGTTGACTCGGCTATTGATGTCTCCATCAATACTTTAACAGCTACTTCATCACCATTCTCTAGTATGCCATGATAAACAATACCAAAACCTCCTTTTCCTATGGTTGACTTGAAGTTTTTTGTAATGAGCTTCAGCTCTGCATACGTGAACCGTCTGATGTCAATATGTAGGGGAGTTTCCTCTTCAAACATAGCATAGTCCAGATTGCCTCCTGAGTTCTCTACAATGTGAAAATAGTTGGTCTTAAGAGGTCTGGGACTGACGTATAATGTCTACCTCCCATGCATTAACGGAAATAAATTTAAATCATATAATTTTGTCTTACCTTTCCAATATATTTTCCAGAGCATGCACATCCCTACTAGGAGGAATATCAGCACCACAGAAACTATCACTGCGATGAGCATGACACGTTTGGAGTTCCTCTTCTTATTATCTGGACAATAAATATTTTTGGCACTTGAAAATTCCAATAAATCATCGTATGCCATTAAACAGCATATACATAAGTAATACGCTCAAAATATCTCAACTGCTCATAAAGTTGTTATTATTGCACGGCTCTGGCTAATATCCCTTCTATACAATTACACCTTTTACATGTACTTCCTCCGTTTCAAAATATAAGATGTTATAGGTTTGTGAAACAAATATGTCTATATGGATTTTAGTGTATATGTTCAAGTGAATCTAGACACTAAAAGTCATATAGATACTTTTTTTTCATAAATCTAAAACATCCTATATTATATGAAACAAAGGGAGTACAAAGTATCATGCTATAGTGAATTACGGATAGGCTCCCGAAGGAAGAGTAAGTTCTGAAGAATACTCCAATCCTTCTTTGGACATGTCGCTCGTTTAAGCTTTTGTAAGCAAGCTGGCAACCCCGACATCATTATTCGTACCCTAACACAGTAACACCTACTACCCTCCGGGCCTTATATATTGACAAATTCAGGCATAATGCCTTTTGATTCAATTTTTTTTTTGGCAAGATATGTATTAAAGGGTTAAGCGTGTCACAGATTAGATCTTCAGTTTGTTCAAAAAAAAAAGATTAGATCTTCAGAGGTAACAAATGGAATAAATCAATTAACTTTAAGTCTAATCACACAGGGAAGTATCTCACATATTAGTATCGTGCATACGATAGTAGTATATATATGATACTATCTCTACAATGCATGGTATCATATAGATATATCATGATCTTATTATTTTGTAGAATCTTGATGTAAAATTATGTAGAAGCTTTATTTGAGATTAGTTTTCCTAGTTCCACGTGATGTGATACTGTGTCTACCTATGATACTCCCTTGGCATAATATAGTACATATATACGATTTTCAAAAGTCAAACATCATCAGCAGCATTGACCAAGTTTATTGAGAAAAATATCTATATCCATAATGTTAAATAAATACCAAATGAAAATACATCATAATAAACCTAATAGTATTGAGTTGATATTCTATTTGAGTTCAATATTGTATTTATTTGTTTATATGCACTACATTTTATAGCAAGGGGGACGTGGATCATTAATTACAGTTACACCTATGATATCCCATTGTGGCTATACTAATAAATGAGACTCTACAAGATATCACCTTTAAGTTATTTTCCACTATGAAGATAGTAATATGGACTAGTAACGTATGCATGACACCACTTTAGAGCATCTCCACTACGTCCCTCAAATCGTGTCTCCCAAACGGCGCCTCGGATCGAGCGTTTGAGGGACGTGTTTTGTTCGTAGCCGTTTGGGGGACGTCGCTCCCCAGCTGCGTCCCCAAACGCCCCCCCAAATGAATATTAATGCACGAAAATAAAGGTTTTCATTCAAATTTGATTATATATTATAAAGTTTGAATGAAAACGGCTAGATTACATTTAAACCTAGCCTACTGGCTGCCAGGGGCTCGACGGCCCTGCCTCGTCGTCGTTCGTCGCCACTGCCGCTGCTTCCGTGCCCGCTTCTCCTCCCCTTCGCGCATCTGGGGGGAGCTGGCGGGCGCGGCGAATCTGCGCCTCTTCGCGGGCACGGGCGTCCCGGGAGCTTCTTCTCCAACTCGAAGGACTCGACGAATGCTCGTTGCTGATCCGCCGCCTCATCCGGGTGCGACCCGTCGTCGTCGGACCACTCGAAGTCGTCGTCATCCTCCTCCTGCTCCGCCCCGCCCTCCTCCGCATCGTTGTCCTCCTCCTCCTCCTCCATTTGCGCCTCCAGTTGCTCTGCCAACGCATCCGCCCGTGCCCTCCTGGCCGCCTCCGTTGCTGCCAGCGCCGCCTCCCGCTCATGGCGCTCGTCCGCCACCTGTCGCTGTTGACGCTCCACCGCCTACCGCCGCCGCTGCTCGATCGCCTCCCGCCGTTCACGGTACACCGCCTCCCGCTCCATGCGCTGGCGCTGCCGCTCTGCACATCACCGTCGGTCATCTCCTCCGCCCAGCCGTCGCGCGTGCCTCTTCCGTCGTGGCGGCGTCGAAAGCCTCAATGGTGTCCGCCAGCGCCGCTCCTCCCACGCCGCGTTCTCTCAATCGCGGGTCTTCCGCTGCCGTGCTCCCGCCGCCACCTCCCACCGATGTCGCCGCTCCGCACGCCACCGTCGCCCGGTGCCGCCCTCCACCTCCCGCTGATCTGGTCTTCCTCCGCGGCGGTGTCGATGTCGAACTGCGGTGCTTCCGTGGTGGTGGAGGAACTCGCCGGCGCGGGGGCGGTTCATCATGCCAGCGGTGTTCGCGACGAGGGATGTGCATGCGGCAGAGAAAGGGGTGACAAGCTGCTGTGGTGCTACCATTGAGCCGGGGAAGGGGGGCTTTTATAGACGCCGGCGGGAAGATAGCGCGGGAAGAGGCCAGAAGCGGCGAAAGGGCGAGATTGCGCGGTGTCGTGCGAACGCAGGCAACGCGTGAGGCTGCGCAACACCGACGAGACGTCTCGCATGCCCCTCCATCGCCATTAAGGCGAAGCTGCGACGGTTCGATTGTGTGTCACTGCGCCAATAACTTCCGTCGCGAGGTAGACGACGGTTAGGTTAAACTTCAATGTGTCGCTGACGCGTCGCCTCGCTTTTCGTTATGTCCGGCGTGCTCGGAGCGTCCCCTGTGTAGCAGGGACAGGCTCGGAGCGCCGGACACCGTATCGGGCTGGGCGCCTAACAAAAAGATGATTTGAAACGCGCGACTGAGAACACTTCTTATCCTGGCCGCTGGGCCTTAAATCCCTTTGGGCGACCCTACCGTTTCGAAGACGCTTTTATATTACTCCCACTATAACTAAATCGCTAATCGGTGGAAAGGAGTCTAGGGTCAACTGACCTACGTAGTGGTTGGCCCAGCAGCTGTCGCCGCCGGTCCTGGCGGGAGTCTGGCCGGGAGCTGAGCATCGCGGCGCCGGTGTAGAACGGGTCCTGCCCGATCTGGGACCTCAAGGAGCATCGGGAGCCAGCGGACCCTGGCGGCATCCCCGTTGGGCGGCATGTTGAACCAGGTAAACCACCTGGCCAAGAGGTCCTGTAGGTAACTCCGGCACTGTGCCGGCGAATGGCCCGCCGCGCACTGCGCCACCGAATAGATGCGACTGAACCCCGGGTCGGGCCCTTCCCACTGCCCCGTGGCGAAGAGCGTCGTAGTTGTCGACGGCGTACTGCGCCGTGGCGTTGAGGAGGCCCGTGACGGCCCGGTTGTAGCCGGCCACGCTGCGCTGCTGGAGATGTTGTTGCCGATGAGAGGACTCGCCGGAGTTGTCGGTGAGGCGAGGAAGCCGGTGTCCGCCAGGCGGATTTTGCACTGGTTGTAGCAGAGCGCCACGTCCCTGTTGCGGCCTGTGCAGGCCCTCGCCGCGTCCTGGCGGGGTACGGATGCCGCAGTCATAGCAGTCGTCGTTGAAGCTGATGTCGCCGCGGCAGAGAATCCAGCCTGGTACACGGTGTCCGGGCGGTGCCGAGGACGTCGAGACGAAGAGGACTTGGAGTGAGGACTTCCGCTGAGGGTGCTGACGAGGCTTACCAGGTTGGTCGTACGTGCTGCCTGAAGAGTAGCTGCCGCTGCTGCTGTTGCAAACCACCCACGGCCTTGCTGCGGCGAGCGGGAGAAGCGCGAGGAGCAGAAGAGCATGAGACCATGGCAGGCCAACCATGGTGTTGTTGTGGCGTGAACACAGCAGGAGGGGATCGAGAGAGACTTTGGAGCTGGTGGATGAAGCTAGAGAGAGGGAGTTACTTAATTAAAAAGGACCAGTTGCAGCGTGCAGACCAATCGATGCTGGGGTACTACGTGAAGTTTCTCTTCTTGTTCTTTTGCCCAGATCACCCAGGACTGCCTAGATCCACTTGATGACCGTCGTGTAACAATCTTACTGTCGTGCTGGCTGCACACTGAAACCAACTTGCCTACTTGGGCTTGGCCGGCACATGGCATATACACGAAAACCGTTTGTCCGCATAAGGGACCGTTTACGCCCGTGGGTACCGAATGACCTACTCTCAAGCCCAAACAGAGCGACGCAAAGAATCCCGCGTCCGCAACGACGCAAATCTAATTCAAATACGCGCTTGTGCTTATGCCTCTACGAACGTTCCGCGGTTCGCGTGTCGCAGACAAATCGAGCGTCGTTGCTTTCTTTTTCTCCTTCGTCGCCTGCGACGCCACTGCCCCAACCTCCCACCCACCGCCGCCCCACCGCACCACCGCACTTGCCGTTGGCTCGGTTCTCGTCGCGTGGAGAGCAGGGGGGACGTAGTCGGGCAGGCCTCGGCGCGCACATGCGTCGCCCGGCTTTGGGGCCAAACCCTTTGACTGCGCCGCCCGGCTTCACCTCTCCTACTAAAATGCTCCGCATATTTTCATGCTATCATATGGAATGGCTGCTAATATTCGATGAGTATCTTCGAATGGGTGAGAGCACCTGCCTTGAGTCCATGTACAGGTTTTGCCGAGCCGTGATTGCCGTGTTCGGACAACATTACTTTAGGGAGCGAACCGTTGAGGATACAAGACTACGTTGTCTATCAACGAGTCTAGAGGGTTCCCAGGAATGATTGGCAGCATAGATTGCATGCACTGGGAGTGGAAGAACTGTCCATTTGGATGGCAGGGTCAGTACAGCGGGCATGAGGAGGGACGGACTGTCATTCTTGAAGCTGTCATATCTCAAGATTTATGGATTTGGCATTCATTCTTTGGCATGGCCGGTTCCAACAATGACATCAATGTGTTGCACCGATCACCGGTTTTCAACAGGCTCATGCAAGGCAAAGCTCCCCGGGTGAGCTACGAGGTCAATGGAAATGCATATGACAAGCCATATTATCTTGTTGATGGCATCTACCCTGACTGGGCCACATTGGTGAAGACTGTCCGTAATCCAAACTCCGAGAAGACGAGGAGGTTTGCCAAGATGCAAGAGGCTTGCAGGAAAGATGTGGAGCGTGGATTTGGTGTGCTCCAAGCTCGGTGGGCAATTGTCCGTCACCCGGCAAGAACATGGTCGCTGAAGACCATGCATGAGGTGATGACATGTTGTGTGATCATGCACAACATAATCGTTGTAACGAGCGTCCCGATTGACGTAATGAGAATCCACTTTATTTTCAAGAAATGGCTGCGCTCAATCCCCGGAACATTCTCTTGGAGGACTATCTACATATGAATGTAGAAGTCACTGACGAGAACGTCTCCAAACAGCTGCAAACGGATCTGATTGAGCATCAGTGGGCATTGGCTGGCCATGAAGACAATGCCTAGAGGAATAATTTCATCTTATTTAATGTACTTAAAATTTCGGTGTAATAACTATAACTTCGCGTGGAAACTGCGATTTTGTTGTTTTGAAACATCCTAACCATGCGACGCTGAAATGCGTCTGACTGAGGCACCCCTGTGCGCAAATGGACGCGGCCGGACAAAAACGGTCATTTTCCGCAGGCAACGCAAACGGACGCACGCGGGACAATTTAAACGTCCGATTTGTGTCGCCGTTGAAGATGCCCTAAGAGCATACCCAGCGATCCGGGCCGGAACCCAGCGGGAAGGAGCATGCCACCCGAGGTCACAGATGTCATTTTTTGAAAATTTTGGTCTTAAAATGGACCGGTTTTTTCTAGAATTTCGGCCTCATATTCATCCACACACCCAACACATAACACAAATACAAATAGCTCCAAGCACAAATTAAACTTACAGTAGTTCCACATAGAAGTTAAAATATACAAAAAGTTCAACACAATACATAGTTCAACATCTAGACCGGAGGCATTGTGGTGACCACGATGCGCCCACACATGCTTTACGAGATCGGCCTAACGTGCATTGTGGGTGTCTCTATCCTGAATTTCATGATGAACATGGAGATATTCTTAGAGTGTTGCTAGCCCTGGATTG